>CAJQZJ010030075.1:0-18395 GCA_907164525.1 Lophiomys imhausi | reverse complement strand
CTTCTGATATCTTCTTCAATTTCTTTCTTCAGGGACTTGAAGTTCTTATCATACAGGTCTTTCACTTGCTTGGTTAGAATTACCCCCAGGTATTTTATATTATTTGTGGCTATTGTGAAGGGTGTTGATTCCCTTATTTCTTTCTCAGCCCATTTATCTTTTGTGTAAAGAGGGGCTACTGATTTTTTTTGAATTGATTTTATATTCAGCCACCTTGCTGAAGGAGTTTATCAGCTGTAGGAGTTCTCTGGTGGAATTTTTGGGGTCACTTATGTATATTATCATATCATCTGCAAAGAGGGATACTTTGACTTCTTCGTTTCCAGTTTGTATCCCCTTGATCTCCTTTAGTTGTCTTATTGCTCTTGCTAAAACTTCAAGTACTATGTTGAAGAGATACGGAGAGAGTGGGCACCCTTGCTTTGTCCTCGATTTATAGGAAATGCTTTAAGTTTCTCTCTATTTAGTTTGGTGTAGGCTATTGGCTTGTTGTAAATTGCCTTTATTATGTTTAAGTATGGTCCTTGTATGCCTGATCTCTCCAAGACTTTTAACATGAAGGGGTGCTGTATTTTGTCAAAAGATTTTTCAGCGTCCAATACGATGATCATGTGATTCTTTTCTTTCAGCTTGTTTATGTGGTGGATTACATTGATGGATTTTCTAATATTGAACCACCCCTGCATCCCTGGGATGAAGCCTACTTGATCAAGGTGTATGATACTTTTGATGTGATCTTGGATCCAGTTTGCAAGTATTTTATTAAGTATTTTTGCATCCATGTTCATAAGGGAAATTGGTCTGAAATTTTCTTTCTTTGTTGGGTCTTTGTGAGGTTTAGGTATCAGGGTAACTGTGGGCTCATAGAATGTGTTTGGTAGTATTCCTTCTATTTCTATGTTGTGGAAGAGTTTGAAGAATATTGGTGTTAGCTCTTCTTTGAATGTCTGGTAGAATTCTGGACTGAAACCATCTTGCCCTGGGCTTTTTTTGGTTGGAAGATTTCTAATGATTTCTTCTATTTCTTTAAGGGTTATAGGACTGTTTAATTTGTTTACCTGTTCTTGATTTAACCTTGGTAAGTGCAATCTATCAAGAAAATTGTCCATTTCATTTAGGTTTTCCAATTTGGTGGAGTACAAGTTTTTGAAGTAGGACCTAATGATTCTTTGTATTTCCTCAATGACTCTTGTTATTTCCCCCTTTTCATTTCTGAATTTGTTGATTTGGGTATTTTCTCTCTGCCTTTTAGTTAGTTTAGATAAGGCTTGTCTATTTTGTTGATTTTCTAAAAGAAACAACTCTTGGTTTTGTCGATTCTTTGTATTGTTCTTTTTGTTTCTAAGTTGTTGATTTCAGCCTTGAGTTTGATAATTTCCTCTCGTCTGCTCCTCTTGGGAGTGTTTGCTTCTTTTTGTTCTAGCTCTTTCAGGTGTGCTTTTAGGTGGCTAGTATGAGAACTCTCCAGTTTCTTTTTGAAGGCACTTAGTGCTATAAACTTTCCTCTTAGCACTGCTTTCAATGTGTCCCATAAGTTTGGGTATGTTGTGCCTTCATTTTCATTGAGTTCTAAGAAGACTTTAATTTCTTTTTTTATTTCTTCCATGACCCAGAGTTCACTGAGGAGAGAGTTGTTCAGTTTCCATGTTTTTGCAGGCTCTCTGTTGTTTTTGTTATTGTTGAAGTCTAGCTTTATTCCATGATGGTCTGATAAGTTACAAGGGGTAATTTCAATTTTCCTGTATCTGTTGAGGCTTGCTTTGTGACCGACTATATGGTCGATTTTGGAGAATGTTCTGTGAGGTGCCGAGAAGAAATTGTATTCTTTTGTTTTGGGGTGAAATGTTCTGTAGATATCAATTAGGTTCATTTCATTCATGACATCTGTGAGGTTCATTATTTCTCTGTTTGGTTTCTGCATCGTTGATCTGTCCAGTGGTGAGAGTGGTGTGTTGAAGTCTCCCACTATTAATGTGTGAGGTTCAGTGTGGGATTTGAGCTTCAGTAGTGTTTCTTTAACAAATGTGAGTGGTCTTGTATTTGGGGCATAGATATTCAGTATTGAGATTTTGTCTTGGTGGATTTTTCCTTTGATGAGTATGTAATGTCCTTCCCCATCTCTTTTGATTAATGTTGGTTGAGTGTCCAATTTATCACATACTAGAATGTCCACTCCAGCTTGTTTCTTGGGTCCATTTGCTTGGTATATCTTTTTCCAGCCCTTTACTTGGAAATAATGTCTATCTTTTTTGCTGAGGTGTGTTTCTTGTAAGCAGCAGAATGTGGGATTCTGTTTTCGCATCCATTCTGCTAGCCTGTGTCTTTTTATTAGAGAATTGAGTCCATTGCTGTTGAGAGATATTAATGACCAGTGATTTTTTTACTTCCTGCCATCTTGATGTTGGTGGAAATAGTGTGAGTGAGCTTCTCTTCTTTTGGTTTTGCTGCAGACATGTTATTTGCTTCCTGTGCTTTCTTGTGTGTAGTTAACCTCTTTGGGTTGAAGTTTTCCTTCCAACATCTTCTGTAGAGCTGGATTTGTGCATAGATATTGTTTGAATTTAGCTTTGTCATGTAATATCTTGTTTTCTCCATCTATGTTGATTGACAATTTTGCTGGGAATAGTAGTCTGTCCTGGCATTTGTGTTTTTTTGGGGTCTGCAAGATATCTGTCCAGGCCCTTCTGGCTTTTAGCATCTCTGAGGAAAAGTCAGGTGTGACTCTGATAGGTTTGCCTTTATATGTTACTTGACCCTTTTCCCTAGCAGCTTTTAATATTCTTTCTTTGTTCTGTACATTTAGTGTTTTGATTATTATATGGCAGGATGATTTTTCTTTTCTGGTCTAATCTACTTGGAGGTCTGTAAGCTTCTTGTACAGTTATGGGCATCTCTTTTTTTAGATTTGGGAAATTCTCTTCAATGATTTTGTTGAAGATATTTTCTGGTCCATCGAGGTGGGACTCTTTCTTCTATTCCTATGATTCTGATATTTCATCTTTTTATTGTGTTCTTGATTTCCTGAAGGTTTTGTGTCAGGACTTTTTTAGATTTGACATTTTCATTGACAAATGTATCAATTTCTTCAATTTTATCCTCTGTGCCTGAAATTCTTTCTTACATCTCTTGTATTCTGTTGGTGATGCTAGTTTCTGTAGTTCCTATCCTTTTCTTAAGGTTTTCCAGTTATATGGATGTCTTGGATTGGATTTTCTTCATTGCTTCAAGTTCCCTTTTCAGGTCTTTCTGAAGGTTTTGTGTTCCTTTAAGCACTTTGTGTATTTCCATCACCTCTTTTGCAGTATTTTGTTGTTGCTCTTTGAGATGTTTTGTTTCCTTCCTTCAGCCTTCTATTATTAATATAAGCATAGGATTAAGGTCATTTTCCTTTGTTTCAATCGTGTTGGGATGTCTAGAGTTGTCTGTAGCATTATTGCTAGGTTCTGGAGACATCATATTGCTTTGGGTTTTGTTTTTTTAACCATGTTCTTGTGCTGACCTTTTGTCATCTGATTGACCCTGGTGTTGTCTGTTTGTTTCTTTTGTCAGTTGACCTTGCTGCTCAGGAAAACTCCCTGTTCTGGGGGTTGACTGATCCTGAGATCCTGGTGCCCACCTCCAGATGGTGGGTAGGTTCCTGTAATAGACTGGTTCTTAGAGAGTGACTGCTGCTCTCCTCAACTGGTTGTGACACAATTGGACCAATATACAGGGGATTGGAGTGGGGAGGGTGCTATCCTCTGAAGACCTGGGAGCTGGCAGGTCTCCTCAGAAAGGCAGGTAGAGTTGTGATTGGGCCTGTGTTCTTCCCTCAGTGACACAGTTGATCTCTTTCAGCAGCTACGCTGACCATGCAGGCAGGGAACTCCACCCAAGATGGGTGCCAGCCTCAATGTACCTGTTGCTGACTGCCTCAAACGCTTGGGTGCTAGGGGGAGTGATCCACCCCAATAATTGTGGAGAATACACAGTCTCCAGCTCTGTTTGGAGTTAGTCTTGACTGGGTTAGGTCTCTGTCTCTCAGCTACAGTGCACACTGTGCTGTCATGTTGGAAACTCTGGAAAGAATATCTTACTTGCCTTTGCTCTTGTGGTCTGGCTGTTTTTCCCTGTTGGGTATACAGGTCCATGTGCAGGCTGGATATCAGGCAGACAGGTGTGACCGCTGATCTGTGGCTGGAGCCATGGGCTGAATCTGTTCTAGCCATCGCTCCTCTCCAGAAGGGAGATCAAACTGGCTGATCTCAGGGGGGTGTTCCTGGAAACTGCGTGAGCTGTTTCATGTAGTGACCAGTCTCAGTGTTCGACAGGGAAATTCAGACACCCTCTATGTTTCACAGTTGGCTACAGGACGTCACATTCACTCCACAGTGACTAATCTCATTCACCTACTACTGAGATACAATGCTCTATGATCGGCGCCATCTTGGATCAACAGAAATACTGTCTTTTTTATACATTGTAAACATGTCATCTAAGGATGGAAGAAAACAGGACAATTTGAATAATCCTGTTTGCAAATGAAAATGATATTTTTTGTTTATTTACTGTTTTTATTGTTAGGAGTAAACACTTGTTTGTAACACTTTCTCAGAGCCACAAATGAATGCCAGAGGATTGCCTCAGTGGGTAAAGTTGGTTGTTGCTAAGCCCAGTGACCTGATTTCAATCTCTGGGAGACCCATATTATTCCTACAAATTTTTCTCCTGTTTCTACAGTTGGGCTGTGGCATATGCACATTCACACACCAGCACATACATAAATAAATTTTTAACCCAAATAATGGCTGATGAAGTCACTTGAAGCAAATGACTCTCTGGGTTTCATGTCTAAAATCACATGGAAGAAGTAGATAATAGACAGCAATAAGTTGTCCTCTCACTGCCACATACACACAATGGCACTGGTGTGTACACACAAACATAGCTCAGACTTTTTTAAATGCAATTTTGCAATTAGAAAGCAAAGAAAATAGCCCAATTATTGAGAACACAGGAAATTGTTTGCCAGTTTAAAATATTACTGTAGAATTACAACAAGTATTACTGTTCACCAAAATAATGATGGTTCCTTTTTAAATCTTATTTTATACATTCATTCTCTGACTCAAAGGTAGGTCTATTTTAAAACATATCTCAGTGGAACTTAGAGGTGCATTCTTGTAATCCCAGCCTGTAGCAGAGGCCAATCTCTCTGAGTTTGATGTCAGCTTGGTCCACATAGTGAGAACTAAGACAGACATGGCTATGTAGAGCTATTCTTTCTCTTAAAATTTTCCAAAAAGGAAGAATACATCTCAAATTACAGAAATTTGTGAGGGTTCGGTGTCAAGGGTCAGGGTTCAGGGTTAGGTTTAGGGGGTTAGAGGGTAAGGTTCAGGATCTTGGGTTAGGGTTAGGGATTAGGGTCTCAGGTCAGGGTTAGGGTTAGGGTTAGGGAAAGGTTTAGGGTTAGAGGGTGGCCTCCGCAGCTTTGGTATATGAAACATGGGGCACCTGTGGCAAGTATACCTTATTTCAACTTATGAGTGGCTCCAGAACAGAAGAGGGGGTTAGGACTGGAAAGTTCCTAAGCCAACCCACAATATGAATTTCATGTATAATATTTTTGACTTTTAAAAGGAATAAAGGACCTTGACTCGTATCTTATGAAAATACAAAAGTGTCTTTTCCTTATAGTCCAAGGTACTTGTAACACACTGGTCTAGCTGAGATAAGACGGTCGAGGGAACCCTGAGCTGTCTTGTTAAGAGGCTGTTAAGAGGTTGTCATTATGCAGTACCCCTTAGGAAGGGTGCAGTCATTTCTCCAGCATTGCCTCAGCTGCCATTTTACTTTCCTTAACCATGATTCCTTGGAGCCAACATCAGCTTAATTACTTTCTCCTGCCAGTTTTACTTCCAAAAACACTCTGTAGACTTTCTTACTATTTGTCCTGGTGTGCCCTTTCACCCTATTTCTACACAGTTCTGCTTTAGTGTGCCTGTTAGTTTCAGACTCATCGTACACCTAATATGCTCACACATACATTCCTCCCTATCTTGACTTAGGAATCTATTGGTCTTTCATGCAGGTGAAAGAAAATGTATTTTTCAGCATTTAACATGTTAAAATGGCATGTGTCTACCATAAAAGAATGTGGTAAAAGAACAATGGAAGAAGTAAGGGCCCACTGAGTGTGGGAAACAGCAAAACGCTGGATGTAGTGGATGTAGGTAAAGACACACACGTGATAGCATGGAGTAGGATGCTCAACATCACTCGAGAAATGTGAACTGAACTCACAATGAGTACTGTTTCACCTACTGGACTGGGTAAAACCAAAGGAGCGGTAATGATCATAGGTGAGGTGTAGAGGAAATTAATTTCAGACACTGGAGTAAGATGGAAAGTCTTTACTTGGCTCAGAACGCAGCCTGGCAATTCCTCCAACACTGTGTCCCCAAAAGAATGAAAAACATCCACTCAGAGTCTTCTTCACAAATATTTGTAGTAATAGCCACATCGTCAAATGGAATAAAAAGCTCGCTGTGGTGATCTGTGCCTCCTGTTTCAGGACTTAGGAGACTCTCAGCCAGTCTGAGCTACTGTCTAGGTGTGGGAAGGAGGGAAACGGTGCTGAGACAGGAAGACAGTGGAGAACTAGAGCTGGGCAGATTCTAACTCTGAGGGGCTTGGCAGCACTATGTCAGTGACAGGTCAAAAGCAAAAGACAAGCGAGGAGTGTTACTGTTACTAGAAATAGGCATTTTATAATTATCACTAGGTCAGTATATTAGGGAGACATGTCAATAACAGTGTGTGGGAGGCTCAGTAATTACCGTGCTGTCTGTCTGACCCTGAGGACTGAGTTAGATCCCAGCACCTTTGCCAAAGTAGCCCTGCTGGTACATACTGTAAACCCAAAACATGTAAGAAAGAGGCAGGAGAACCCTTAGGGCTCAGTGGCCATCTCGTCTGGTCAAATCAGCAAGTTCGGGGTTCCATGGGAGATTCTGTTTCCAAAAATTGTATGGAGAGCAGTAGAGGAAGACACCAGTGTCCACACATAGGGTGCACACAGAAACACAGTGCAGCCTTGGAAATGCATGGAGACAAAACAGCAGAAAGGAGATGCAGACATATAAGGGCCACAGTGGAAAAGAATGGAAAGTTATTTAATGGGCTCAGAATTTCAACTTGGAAAGATGAAAATATGATGGAATGGATAGTGGTGGGAGCATGAGCTGTATAAAACTAGTAATGTGATGTCTACATTATTTTCCTGTGATTTAACAAATCTTGTAATATCACAACATTTCCATCAATGCAATTGATAAAACAACTACACAGCATTTCAGGGTAGAGATAATGAGCAATACTGTTGACCAGTCTGAGTGACAGAATGCACATTTTTCAAGTGCATGTGGAACATTCTTCATATTAGTTGATATGCAGATCTATAAAACAAGTCTCAGTAAGTTTCACCAAATTTAAATCATGCGAGGTATATTTTCTAGCCATGATGGAATTGAGTTCATAGTAAACACATTAACTTGGGAAATGTTCAAATAGTTATAATTCAAACATCAGAATACTAAGTAACCTGTAAGTCAATGAAGAAATGACAAGGAGAGTTAAAAAATGCCTTGACTTAAAACATTCCATACTGAATTTGTGGTACGTACCTAAATCAGTATTTGTAGGGAAATTAAAGTTGCAAATATTCATGTTTGAAATGAAGAACTCTAAATAAAGAAGTCTTTCTGTATTTGACCTTGTATGACCTGTTATGAAGATGCCATTGCAATCCAAAAAAGGAAGAAGACTGTTTTCATCCAGTTATACTTGGATATTTGTAAGAAAGATTCCCAAAGACCTGCTTTGATGTGGTCAGAGGAGACAGGGAAGATGGGCAGAGCATTAGACAGTTAATTACTCATCAGACTTTTCTTTAAGGGTATAAAACTTAGTTACCTGAGGCACTGCTCTCTGTGACAGGTGAGAATTAATTCTTCAGAGTCCAGAGGCTGATAGCTTCAGGCATAAGACTGCCAGTGGTGATGGCTAGCCAGGAGAAAGAAAAGAGGGAGAAAAAGGCACGGTCACATTCACACATTCAATGGATGAAACAACGGGAGCTCCCATAGACTTCATATATGCATATACATACATATTTACATACATGCAGATGATAATCAGACATATGTACACACACACACACACACACATATATATATATGTATGTATGTATAACTGGTTGATGAAGCAAACTCCAGAGAGCTCCAACTCAATTTTATTTTTGTCCATAGGTTTTACACCTCCTAAGACAAAGTCCTCTACATCAGAGGAAAAATCACTTCATAGCCATAAAAGCAATTATCATAAAAGCAGGTAGAATCATTACAGCAGCATTAAACACTCTTTATCTTTTTTCATGTCATAGGGTGATAAGGTTTAAGGAGTTACACAGGATTGTTTACCTGTATTAAGATCCATACTTAACTAGACATTCCACAATTATCACTCATTGCAGAATTCATTAAAGGTTCTAAGCAATAGTTTTTATTTATTATGGTGTATACAAAGACCCATGATGGCATCCCTGGACCTAACCTAGAGTTAATGTTTATCCTAGATCATAGATCTGTCCCAAGCCTATCTCTCTTCCTGGTGCAGTTCATGAGCTTGACACATGGAGGTTCCAGAGGTACTAGCACATTTTCATAGAGTGCATGAGGGTTTTAAATTATTTGAATCAAATCAGATATTCTATAAAATCATCAGGAATTATGAACTCTTTAATTCCTCTGAACATCATTGTTTCATGAAAGTACATATTCATCTTGATTCTGCAGGAAGTCTGCCCAACAGAGCAGGTAAATAGCCAGGAAACAATAGGCAGTGATGGTCTCTTCACGCCATGACAGATATATGAGGAACACAGCAATGAAAACATAGAAAGGCATATCAGGTGGCAAGAAGCAGTATGGAGACAAAGTCCCAGGGCCCATGCCTCCTCGGGGTACACCTCATCTCAGCTGTGCAAAAATGGTGGGCTGCTCGCAGGAAGCTCACTTGCTTGCCATAGCCCTCTCTGCATAGGCGTGCCAAAAGATGAGCTTAAACCTTCATATCTGACTGCATACATCACACACAGACGTTAAAATTGCTCATGGCTTAACATGACCGAGAGCTATAAACATGGGTGAGGCAAATGTTTCTTGGAAACAGTACCAGCAACATGATCTTTAAAAGAAAAGTTGATGTATCAGACCTTATCAAATTAAACACTTATATTTCCTGAAAGTTAAAATTAAAATATTATAATAATAAATATCAGGTCTAGAGAGATGGCACAGTGGTTAAGAGCACTGGCTCCTCTTCCAGAGGGCCCAGGTTTGATTCCCAGCATCCACATGGGAATTTACAACTGTTTACAACTCCAGTTCTATGGGATATAACATCTCTGTTGACACTTCTGTGGATACTAGGCATGCATTAGATGCACACACACACACACACAAAATCTTTTTATAAAGATAAGCTCCTGGTTGTAAAATTATTTGCAAAGCATGAATTTTAACTAGGAAGGACCTGAATCTACACTGCACTGTGACAAGGAGGCACACACTCAAATACAAAAACAGCAAACTAACAGAAGCCTATCCTGTGAAAAATTACCCAGTAACATTAGTTACTGGGGAAATAAGTGAATGCGTCCCAGTTTTGTTTTCCTCTTTCACTATAATTAACTCAGAGATATGGGGAGGAGAAGCGCATGACCTATCCTACAGGTTCTACTTGTGTTAGTTAATCACTTCCTCCCTCACCTGTGCAGGTGGTCACCTCCATTGGGGAGCTGGTTGAGGTGTGCTCCACACAGATCCAGTCAGGATGGAGGCCCCTGTTCAGTGCTCTGGAGACAGTGCACAGTGGGAACAAGTCAGAGGTGAAAGAATACCTGGTTGGGCACTACTCCATGGGTAAGAACAGTTGGATGATTCTTGCTATGGCACAAATCTTCGTGCCAAGCCTCAGGTTATCAGAACAACAGAAGGAAAATCATTCTGTCAGCTATGTTTTCTCAACATGAAATAACATGTACCTAGGACTTGGGATTGGATTACTGCCAGCTGGCCCAGACCCCCGAGCTCATTAGCCCTGCTCTTGCTGAGATACTATTGATCACCCTACTGCTCTGTAGAGTTCTTTCTTGAAACCCCAGAGGAAAATGTCACAAGTTGAACATCTAAAAATCTGAAAAACTCCAAAAAAATGATATTCCATAGTACTCAGATTTCAAATTCTTGATGAAGTCTAAGCAAATATTTCACACTCTGAAAACTCCAAATTCTTAAACACATCTGAACTCCAGCATTTAGGAGAAGGTACACTATGTCTGCATCTATTTTCAACTAAGAATACAGGAAATTATATTACAGGGGAATCAGAAGTAGAGAGATTGGGTCTAGCTAGAAACGGATGGGCATGCCCAGAGTCCAGGGATTATTGTTTCAATGATCCCTAAGGTCACCTTGACATTCAGAAACCCAGCAGAAGGACTTGTAAGACAGAACATAAAGCTCTGATAGGGATTGTTGCATGGCTCCTCACTAATATTCACTATGGCAGTATATTATGGGCACAGCCTGGTTATAAGGTAAGAAGACAATCTGGAAGCATGCCACAGGGTCCTTGCGTTCTTGCCTTCCCATGGAACATCGCACAGAGCACTCTTTACATGGCTTTCATGGGTCAGCAACATGAAGCCAGTTAAAGTCCCAGTTGGAAACTCGTCACATAGACACATTGTGCCTGGCATATGCCAAATCACCTATGTTCAGTATAAACCAAATTGTTTGCACAGTCTAGAATAGTGAACCACCTTATGAGATAACTTGCCCAGGAATATTCTGAGAATTGAGTTCCTGGATGCTAGTCTGGAGTCTCTTGAATGACAATCTTGCAAGCAGGATTTCTTAAGGCAATGGGACTCACTCCTGTGACGCCTGCACAGGGGTGAACAATAAGTGTATTTCAGCAGAGGCTTGTCTAAATGATCCTTCCCCTTTTCTGTAGATATTCTACAATGATTTTGTGCTGCAACATTCCAGAAGCTCCATATTTAGTGTACTGTAGACCCACCCATTACTCCAGGCTTAGGTTCCTGTAGCTCTACCCCCATTGTCTTTACCACCTTTCTTCCTAGCTTCCTAAAGCTCCCATGTAGGTGAAGCAGCAAGATATGCTAGCTCGTCAGTCAAAATATCCAGAATTCTTTTCTGATGAATCTTTTCTGAGATTCTTTGAGAGGTACTGGGAGCTAAGCACCCAGATGGGTTCAAGACCTCCCTTTGATAAGATTCTATCATCTTCCTCCCTCAGGAAAAGGCCAGGCTCCTGTGTTCGATGTGTTTGAAGCCTTTCTCAACATGGATAACATCCAGGTCTTTGCTAATGCAGCCACTAGTTACATCATGTGCCTTATGAAGTTCATCAAAGGACTGGGTAAGTGGAACCCTCCTTTAATAACTCACAGTCACTGTAGATCCTTCCCACAATGGCTTTGTACGGACATTCCTGGAGACAGGGCCCTAAAAACAAGCAAATATCCTGGGATATAAACACATAGGGTCAGAGTCTTCCTGAACTTGGGTTTGTCTGAAGTTGATTTTTTCACTCTATAAAATATCTTGGGATATAATATGTTTTCACCCTATACACTATTTGATGCCAACTTGCTTATCAGTTTTAGACTCTTCAATATAATCTTCACTCTTTGACCTTGTGCAGGAATTCATTCTCTTGGATGTCACAGTTAGCGGTTGGAAAGTAAAATTAAGAATGCCTCCTTAGTTGTAATGTATGTTTTGGATGAGTCAGCACCCTCCTTCTTGCAGGACTGGTGTATTTTAGGAAGCATATAGATAGTTATATCCTTAAGGTAGGAACACTTAATACTGTGAAGTCTTGTATACAAAATGACCTATTGAAGCTGGGTTTTACAGAGAATGGATTCATCTGAGTAACACAGAGAGAAAGGGCAAGAGGCTTAACCACACTTTTAAAAGACATTCACACATCTGAGAGGCTTACACAGAGAGCTCCTGGATGTGGAATCTGAGAACCTTGGAAATAAAAAATAGAAGGTTGATGTTGTTCTTCTGCCTTCTCAATAAATAACTGATACACTGATCATTCCTTGTGAAAGGAAATTGTGCACAAAGAAGTTGTTAGGCTTGTGTCTTCTTTATTCTTGGAGTAAGAACGAAATGAGAGCATCAGGATTTACTTGCTGTTAGTCTGAGCTCATTCCTTACCCTGTTCTGTTACCACATACACTTGCCACCTTTACCTACAAGCATAGGCTCTAAGACCACCAGTAGATTCTTTAAACCACTAATAGTAGCAAACCTGTATATTCCCAATTTGTTCTGTACATACATACCAACAATTAAATTATGAAGTAGGTATTATATTAGACTGGCAAAAAAGAATGATTAGGGCTGGAGAGATGGTTGGCAGTTAGGAGCACTGGCTGGTCTTCCAGAGACCCTGGGTTCAATTCCCAGCACCCACCTGTCAGCTGACACTCATCCCTAACTCCAGGCCCAAGGGATAAGATGCCCTCTTCTGGCTTCCTCGAGCACCAGGGATGCAAGAGATGCAAAGACATTCATACAGGCAAAACACACACACACATAAAAATAAAAGTAAATAAACACATCTTGAGTGAGCCAACCCAGACCCAGAAAGATGTGCATGGAGAGTATTCACTTCAAACTGGATTTTAACCCTGTATTACAGGTAACTATCCTACAATCAACAGACTGAAAGGAACAGGAACATGGACTTAGTTACCTGTTAGTGGGACACTTTGCCCTAGTGGAGCTGCCATGTAGGCCTCCAGTGGAAGAGGAGGCTCTTAGCCCTCATATGGCTGCTGAACTGAGGGAGGCTGATATGTGGAGCAGTCCACACTGGAGGAACAGTATAGGTGGGAAAGGAGGGAGAGGGTGGAAGGGTGGGACCAGCAGGGATGGAGGGAAGGGGCTGTGATGGAGATTGAAGTTGAAGTTATAAATAAACATTAAAAAATTAATTTAATTAAGTTAAATATTAAAAGGTAAATAAACAAATAGTAAAGCTTTTTAAAGAAAGCAATGATAGCAGTACACTGATGTCACATCCAGAATCTGGTAACACATGTGGCTAGTAAGTGACAACAGGTAAGTACCATGTCCAGCCTGGATGCAGAGCACAGAGGGACTCGGCACATCCCAGACAGGATGGGGCAGGAGTGACATTTCATCATGTTGCTAACAATAATAACGAGTAATTTAAAACTTAGGACTTTCTTATTTCTGAAATTTTCCAGTCATGCTTTCATGTCCTATGGGTACAAGTACTTAGACTCCAGCAAAGAAGAAAAAGTGTTGAATTTTCCTTGGACAGTTAGACACATCAAGTGTCTGTAAAATGTTCAGGTAAAGATACCTGATTATTGGCATGTTGGAAATTTGAGACTTTATCTTAGAGAAAAGTTAGGGAGTGAATGTAGAGATGCCAGATTATTAATGTGCACAGTTGAAGATATTTTGAAAAGATAGGTTCTATTTTATTCTGCATTTTACAAAGTAGAGGGTCAAGGTGTAAGTCTTGGGGTTCAGTGGGAAAGACAGAACCCTCCATACAACCTTGCTTCCTGTATACTACTAGACTCCAGAAAGCCTATTTATGTAGGCTTGGTATACAGCATAAAAAGGGCAACACCTGCTGTAATCAAGAGGATAGGAAATTACACTGTTGATAATTTCCACCTGCTTTTTTCAGCATGAATTCACCCTGTCCTCTGGTTTCAGTTGCGAGGTATATGAATGTAAACCAGAAACTGGCAAACTTACAGTTCAAATCTAACTCACTACCAGATTTTCTTTAAAACAGTTTCATTCAACTTTGTGCTACAGCAATGGGAGTGAAGTTACAACCCAGACAGGATGACTTACAAAGCCTGAAGTAATTGCTCTCTGGCCCTTTACAAAAACCCTAATCTAAAATGTGGATTTGTCTATTTCTTTTATGTAGAAGTGTGCTTCATTGCTTCTGAATTTTAAATAACGCATAGTAATTATGACTATTTACCCATAGGGAAGGGTGTTTGCTGCTACAATTGCAGACAATTAGCTATAATTACAGTGCTATGGAATGATTTTATTAGAAGAATAGAAATTTTGTTCTGGGGGGGGCAAGATGGCGGCGAACTGCATGGACACATTTTGAATGTGGGATAGAAGAGCCATAGAAAACACAGAGTTGTTGGACACTGTGCAAAAACAGGAGGGTCTGGCCCCTCCGGGAACACAGCTCCCAGGGACTGTTAATAGTCCCAGGGCAATGCTCTCCCCCCATCTCTCGCAGACACTCAAGCCACTAAATCTGGGATTCGGGAACTCCCATTTGTAGAGACCCCTGATCACCACGGAATAAAGCTGGTCTTCAACAGCAAAAGAATCAACAGAAAGCCTACACACACATGGAAATTCTACAGCTCCTTACTGGATGACCACTGGGTCAGGGAAGAAATAAAGAAGGAAATCAAAGACTTCTTAAAATCGAACGACAATGAAGACACAACATACCCAAACCTATGGGAAACTATGAAAGCTGGGCTACGACGAAAGTTCATAGCACTAAGTGCCTTCAAAAAGAAAATTGTGAGAGCTCATATTAGTGAATTAACAGCTAAGCTGGGTGAACTGGAAAAAAAAGAAACAAACACGCCCAAGAGGAGCAGAAGGCAGGAAATCATCAAACTTAGGGTTGAAATCAACAACTTAGAATCAAAAAGAACTATACAAAGAATCATTGAAACCAAGAGTTGGTCTTCGAGAAAATCAACAAAATAGACAGACCCATAGCCAAATTAACTAAAAGGCAAAGGGAAAGAACACAAATCAACAAAATCAGAAATGAAAAGGGAGAAATAACAACAGACATTGAGGAGATCCAGAAAATATTCGGGTCCTACTTTAAAAATCTATACTCCACCAAATTTGAACACCTAAGCGAAATGGACAATTTCCTCGATAAATTCCACCTACCAAAACTAAATCAAAATCAGATTAACAGCTTAAACAGCCCAATAACCCCTAAGGAAATAGAAAGTCATTAATAATCTCCCAATCAAAAGAAGCCCAGGGCCAGATGGCTTTAGAACGGAATTCTACCGGACATTCATAGAGGAACTAACACCATTACTCTTCAAACTCTTCCACCACATAGAAACAGAAAGAACACTGCCAAACTCATTTTATGAAGCCACTGTCATTCGGATTCCTAAACCACACAAAGACCCAACAAAGAGATCTTCAGACCAATCTCCCTCATGAACATAGATGCAAAGATACTTAATAAAATACTAGCAAACCGACTTCAAGAACACATCAAAAATATCATACATCTTCATCAAGTAGGCTTCATTCCAGGAATGCAGGGATTGTTCAATATACGAAATTCTATCAATGTAATTCACCATATAAACAATATGAAAGAAAAAAAACCACATGATTATCTTGCTAGATGCAGAAAAAGCATTTGACAAAATCCAACACCCCTTTATGCTAAAAGATCTGGAGAGAACGGGCATACAAGGACCATACCTAGAAATAATAAAGGCAATATACAGCAAGCCAGTGGCCAACATCACATTAAATGGAGAGAAGCTTGAAGCATTTCCTCGAAACTCAGAGACAAGACAAGGATGTCCACTTTCACCATATCTCTTCAATATAGTACTTGAAATTATTGCTACAGCAATAAGACAACTAAAGGAAATCAAAGGGATAAATATTGGAAATGAAGAAGTCAAATTATCCCTATTCGCAGATGATATGATAGTATACATAAGCGACCCCAAAAACTCCACCAAAGTACTCTTACAGCTGATAAACAACTTCAGCAAGGTGGCTGGATACAAAATTAACTCAAAAAAAAAATAAGAAGCCCTTCTTTATACAACAAACAAGCATACCGAGAAAGAAATAAGGGAAACAACCCCCTTCACAATAGCCACAAACAATATAAAATACCTGGGGGTAACTCTAACCAAGCAAGTAAAGGACCTATACAACAAGAACTTCAAGCCCCTGAAGAAAGAAATGGAAGAGGCATTTTGAAGATGGAAAGATCTCCCATGCTTTTGGATAGGTAGGATCAACATAATAAAAATGGCTGTTCTACCAAAAGCAATATATAGATTCAATGCAATTCCTATCAAAATACCAACACAATTCTTTATACCCCTGGAAAAAGCTATTCTCAACTTCATATGGAACAACAAAAAGCCCAGAATAGCTAAATCAATCCTATACAATTTAAAAGCATCTGGAGGTGTCACCATCCCAGATTTCAAGCTGTACTACAGAGCAATAATAATAAAAACAGCATGGTACTGGTATAGAAACAGACCAGTGGATCAATGGAATCGAATTGAAGACCCAAACATGGACCCACACACCTATGGCCAACTAATCTTTGACAAAGAAGCCAAAACCGCACAATGGAAGAAGGACAGCATCTTCAACAAATGGTGCTGGTCCAACTGGATGTCCACTTGCAAAAGAATGAAATTAGACCCATACCTATCACCTTGTACAAAACTTAATTCCAAGTGGATCAAAGACCTTAACATAAGGCCGGCCACACTAAATATACTAGAAGAAAAAGTAGGAGAAATCCTCGAACTCATTGGCACAGGTGACAACTTCCTGAACAGAACACCAACAGCTCAGGACCTGAGATCAACAATCAATAAATGGGACCTCATGAAACTGAAAAGCTTCTGTAAGGCAAAAGACACAGTCATTAGAACAAAACGGCAACCAACAGACTGGGAGAAAATCTTCACCAACCCCACATCTGATAGAGGGCTATTATCTAAAATCTACAAAGAACTCAAGAAACTAAATGCCAAGAAACCAAATAATCCAATCAAAAAATGGGAGACGGAGCTAAATAGAGAATTCACAAAGGAGGAATCGCTAATGGCCGTGAGTCACCTGAAGAAATGCTCATCATCCTTAATCATCAGAGAAATGCAACTCAAGACGACCCTGAGATTCCATCTCACACCTGTCAAAATGGCTAAGATAAAGAGCTCAAATGACAGCACATGCTGGCAAGGGTTGGAGAAAGGGTAACCCTACTCCATTGCTGGTGGGAGTGCAGGCTTGTGCAACCACTATGGAGGTCTGTCTGGAGATATCTTAGAAACCTTGGAATAACTTTGCCTCAGGACCCAGCCATACCACTTCTGGGTATACACCCAAAGGACACCTCATGGAGACATAGGGAAGTCTCCTCATCTATGTTCATAGCAGCCTTATTTGTAATAGCTAGAAACTGGCAACAACCCAGATGTCCCTAAACTGAAGAATGGATTAAAAAACTGTGGTACATCTATACAATGGAATATTACTCAGCTATCAGAAACAATGAAATCATGCAATTTGGAACCAAATGGATGGATCTAGAGAAGCTCATCCTGAGTGAGCTAACCCAGACTCAGAAGGATGCACACAGCATCTATTCACTTATAGTAGGATTTTAGCTATATCGTACAGGATATCTGTACTACAACCAACACACCAAAAGGAACATGGGCATAAAAATTTTTTTCCATTTCTTTTTCTTTTTCCTTTTCCTTTTTTTCTTTTTCTTTTTCCTCTCTTTTTTTGTTGTTCTTTGTTTTTGTGGGTTTGTGTGCCTGTTGGTCTTTTTTTTAGTTTTCCCCCTGTAGCAAGGAGACACCTTTCACTGGCAGTACTGCCTCGTAGGCCCCCGGTGTATGAAGAGGCTCTTGGCCCTCATATGACTCCTGATCTGTGGTGAGAGATTGTTATGCAGGGACACTCCACCCCAGAGGATTAAGACGGAAGGGTCAGGGGGGTAGAGCATTGGAGGGTGGGGCTGGGAAGCAGGAAAAGAGGACAATATGTTAATGATGTAACCTGTAGCAACAAACAAATTTATTAATTAAAAAAAAGCAGGTAACAACGTTAAAACACTGTAAATAAAATAAAGGATACAGCCGTTCAACCTGGTTTTATAAACCTCCAAGTCGAAAAAATGTAGAGCTAAGGTAAAATACATGAGAAATGTGGTGTTAACCCATGCCTTTAACTTCGGTATTGATCTTTGTATATTGATACAAAATTAAGATTATATTATCAAATGTGGGGTTGGTGAAGATTTTCTCCCAGTGTGTAGGCTGCCGTTTTGTTCGAATGACAGTGTCTTTTGCCTTACAGAAGCTTTTCAATTTCATGATTTCATTTGATTGTTGGTCTTAGATCCTGAGCTGTTGTGGTTCTGTTCAGGAAGTTGTCACCTGTGCCAATGAGTTCGAGGGTTTT
>CAJQZJ010030069.1:0-26783 GCA_907164525.1 Lophiomys imhausi | reverse complement strand
CACACACACACACACACACACACACACACACACACACACAAAACCAATATTATAAATCAGTCATTATAACAGACAAGGAAGATCAGGACAGATTATCAGGAATAAATCTTTAAAAAAATATACAAAAGAGCATAATCTCAGGGCTAAAAATACCACCACAAGAAAGTTGATGCTTACATTCTAAGTTTAGTTGTTTTGGATAAGTTTGCAGGAAGTTATTGCAGCTGTGGCCATTTGAAATCAAGTAGGATCGAATACCCAAGTATAAGAAAATGCTAGATATTGTTCACTATTTTCCTGAGAAAAGGCTTTATGCTAACTTTACTAGAAAGTCAAATCTTCCTCTTTTCAGTAAGGAATAATAAATAGGTTTGTTCACTAAAAATATATATATGAAGAACAACAAAGGAAAATACAGGAAAAAATTAAATGAGATAAGAAAATAGAGTGGTAATACTGGAAGTAACAAGATTTAAATGGTGATGGGGGTAGGTACAGGAGATAGAGTACAGGTGATGGTGGGGGAGACTTAAACAAAGCTAAGCATATATCAAGAAGTCATGGAATCCTGTTATCTTATCAGCTAACTGAAAGAAATACACAGATAACAAGAGTTTAAACAGGATTATCTGGCATGGGAACATAATACTGATCTCAGAAACCATGGGTTATTAAATGAAAACTTTAATGTCAGTGTCAGATACCACCTTATGAGTCATTGCTCAGGAAGATCTCAATGACCTCTAGAATGATATAGATTATTGACATTGAAATAGAATATTTGCTGTTCACCAGAACTTTATGGTAAGACTCTATAGCTGAAAATACCACACATATGGATAGAGATCATAAAGTAATGATGTGGGATCTGAGCTTGCAGTTTCCTTCCTGCTGGATAACTTTCATTATGGCATCAGTTTCTATGTAGGCAGCTGGGAGGAGAACGCATCAATAGTCTGAAACATTTATTGATTTTGGATACTACAATGCCAACCTTTCCATTGATTTAATGGTGGTATGGCTTTTATGCAGTAACCAGTTGCATTCGAATTGGATCTGAATCCCACTGTGCCTGAGGGTACTGTGGACTTGGTCAAATACTAGTGAAAGACTGGGGATGTCAGGTCATAGGCCTTAGGTGAAACTACTGCATCAGTTTTGATAAATGAATGTTTTCAAACTGCCTCCAGAATATTTATGTTTATACCCAAAGTTTGGTGCTGTTTTTAGCCTTGGTCAGAAAAGTTTCTTTTTTGCAGTGATCAGAAGTTTAGTGCAGAGACATATGGCTGATCAAAGTGTTAAGAACAAATGACTGTTGAGTACTCAGAATTAAATAATACACCATCTCACCTCTTCCATATTTGTGGGAAATGACCAAAGAGTATGCAGACAGAATGTAAGAGCTGGACCAATGGACTGGGTCATGAAACTCTATCTTATGAACATGGCATGGCCTTTTCTCTCATGAACTTACTACAGGGCCTGCACAAGACTGCTCATGTTAACATTCAGTCATTGATGTAGAGGCACCTGGACTCTATATATGTAGATATGAGTAGTTGATGCCTGTAGAAGGTTGGGAGTCATTGTCTTCGGAAATATTGCCACTGGTGAATTGCCACTTCTCAAGTTCCAGTGGATAGCTCTACATCACTGCTAGTGCAGGCAGCCTTAGTTAAACACAGTTGGCCACAAAATAAAATAAAAACCAAAACAGAAAGATTTGATAGTGGAGAGGAACTTGTTTGGAGGAGGGAAGCTGGTGGGAGAGAGGAGGATAAATGGAGAAATAAACAGGGCCATAATGTATTATATACATGGAAAATGTCAAATAATACATTTTAAAAGAAAGAAAATGAAAAGGAAGGATACAAGTAAAGGAGGAGAAATTAGAAGAAAAGGGCAACAGGCAGAAACTCCATAAGTCCCTTTGCAGAAGGCATTGCAACAAGAACACCCAAAGTTTAAGAGATGGTACACAATTCAGCTGCTATAATCAGCATAATTATCATTAGACAAACATCATGGGACAGAAGAATTGCATTTTATAGCAGGATGTAGATCAAGAAATAGTAAATGGACTACTGGAATGCCCATGTTTATTATTAGAATTGAACTATTACTCAATGGTTTGCCTATAGCAAGAATGAAATATGTGTATGTAATTCATTATTAATAATTAATGCCAGACTTACAAACTCCTAACTATAATTACATTCATAGAGTATGTGATTACTAGTTTCCAAACATGCCTCCTTCCACATTACTAATTAAAGTCTTAGTTTCAGAAACAGCACTTATTTGGTTGCATTTTTAATATTATAAGATACACTGTTTGAAAATCAACCACTTAAAGCTACAAATACTTGTGCTAGTGCAGATATTGAGCATGCTGTCACAATCACTGTGACAAAATATGAACAACTGCCCTGTTGTGTCTAGAAAAATTGTTTCCTTGCAGTCATCTACAACCTTTGGCTCTTATAATCTTACCATCTCCTCTTTTGCAATAATTCCTAATCCTTAGGGATAGAATAGAGGGGGCTCTGATACAGAAGGTATGATAGAGGTATCTTCTTTAAGGACATATATTCTGAAGTCTCTCATTCTATGGACCTTTACTATTGTGGGTCTCTGTGTTAATAATTATCTATTGCAAAAAATATGTGTATGGAAGAAGGGTAAATATGGAAGGAGAGAGGTGAATGTGACCAAAATATATTGTATGAAATTCTCAAAGAAATAATTTTAAAACTCCATTGAAATACCACAACTATCAAACCAGGAAAGAATAGTCTAAAAAATGGCTAGTGACAATTGCATAGACTTATAGCAAAAAGTGAAATTGAACTCTTAATTCATGATATATGTAAATAGAATTCAAAATTTATCAAACATAAAAATTTAAGAGCTGAAACTATAAAATTGTTTGAGTAAAATATAGTGTCAAATACTTCTAACCAAAAAAGTGAACACCATGAAATATAAAACCTTTTGCTTCAAATAAAGTGTCAATAAAATGCAAAATTTTCTCCCATCATGGAGGTAACTTTTGAAAATTATACAAAGGAAAAAATCTAGAAAAGTTATGTCAACAACAAAATGTCACATAGTACAAATTAAATGTGAGCAAAGAACAGATAGACATTTTTCTAAACAAGATAACCAAATGACTGTATTTGCAAACTAAAAGGTACTCACTATCAATAGTCATTGGGTAAAACTTAAAACCCACAATGAGAGAAAAGAAAGTGAAAGAAGGAGAAATTTATGCAAAGATGTGTGACCACATGAGTACATGCTAACATTTCTTGAGTAGAAACAGTTTTGTGCTGGTGTTGTTGCTAAAGAACCTTACCTCTGTCAGTGAGAAGTAAAGCCCACAGATGCTAGTTGTGTAGCCTGAGAAATTTCCCCTAGAAGTCTCTATTCAGGTGTTGCTGTGATCTAGAATTGTGTTGTAGGGAGAAAAAAATAATGTTAAGGCAGTGTGAAACAGTATTTGCATTTATTTAATAAAATGTGTATACACACTCAGAGAATCATGTGTAGATGTAAGAGAAGTACATTTTAACTGCTTTGGCAGTAGTTTAATATGTGGTTTAGGTGCTTTTGAAGTTTTCATGTTCAAAGGGGCAATCTAAAGCTAAAGATTATTTTTAATACATTGGCATACTTATTTTCTTACCAATAGAAGTTCCTCATGAGGTTGGAGAGATGGCTCAGCAGTTAAGAGCACTGGCTGTTCTTCCAAAGGATTCAGTTTCAATTCCCTGAACCCACACAACAGCTCAAAATTTTCCTAATTCGCAGTTACAAAGGATTCAGTGCTCTCTCCTGGCCTGCACAGGAACCATGCATGCAAGTGATACAGCCAACATACCCATACAAGTAAAAGTTAAAAAGAAACAAATAATTTTTAATTAAATTTTTCTTGTTAATGATATTGGAAGGTATTTGAGGGACACATGCAGGCTTATAGATGGGAAAAGAATCTTTATATTAAAAAATAGATTTAGTAAAATCAAAGGAGTTCTCACCATACATAGGTCACAGAAGCGGGTCAATACACTTGCCTTGGGCCTAGGAAAGGTTCACTAGTCATCCCAAAAGCCCATACATAATTTATTTTGGAAAATAGAATATAATCTATGCAGGTGGTCTTGGCAGTAGTTTGAATAAACTAGATGGAGAAGAACAAAGGGCACTTTTCCATTATGTTCTGGCTTCCCTTCATATTTTCACTCATATTTTTCCATCTTTCTATTCTCTTTCAGTCATGAGACTCCTCCAGCTCCTTCTTTAGCCTTTGAAAGAAGACTTAAACCAGTAGTATTCAGGAATTCCTATGAGCCTCCACCCTTTGATCCAAACTACACAATTCATCCTTGTTGATATGAGACTTCCACTTCCTTAGCCTAAACAGACACTTGGTTTCCCTGTTTAACTAGAGTGCATATAGTCATTTCAGGGCTACTCAGACCTACATATAAGACATATTACCACTCTAAACTCTAAATATTTTCAGAGATCATTTTAGAGAGGGAACAGAAAGATTGAGAGAAAGGCTGCAAAGTGCCATCTTCTAGGCATGTGCCTATGGTATTCATGAATGCATATTAGGAGATGTGTCTGCTGGCACTGGGCCTACAAAAGTTGGGCCTGCCCAGTTGTCAGCTATGGATAGGAAAGAAACTCATGGAACCCCTACCACTTTCTGATGAATTATTGGAAGTTAACAGATTCTGGGATGGAGGGAGGCATAGTGTTCAGTTGTTCATGTTGTTCACCAGCTGGTTCATGAGAGTGGTTCAGAACCATAGTTGATTTCTTTGTATAAGGTGTAATTGGCTGTGATTCATTTCGTGGTTGCTATACTTACAGGGAAGGCGGCAGTATATTTTTTCTGTAATAAACATTCATGATTCCTTCACTTTAGAATTAGATTATATCTGACTTCCACTTCATGAGGTAAAGGAACCAGTCAGTGGTAGTGCATGGTTTTAATCTTAGCACTTGGGAGGCAGAGGCAGACAGATCTCTGTATGTTTGAAACCAGCCTTGTCTACAAGGCAAGTCCAGAACAGCCAGGGTGACACAGAGAAACCCTGTCTCAAACTAAACAACAAAAACCAAAAAGAGGTAAAGGACTCATTAAAAAAACGTTGATGACAAGAGGTCTGGGCCTTAAAAAAAAAACAAAAAAAAAAAAAACAAGAACAAAAATAAGAGCAGCAACAACAAAAATCCAAAAACCAAAAACATAGTTGTATAACAGAGAGAATGGAAACTGCTATGTCCTCTTGACCCAAAACAAATTGTTCCTGGCCTTCAGTGTAAGTTTCCCAGGCATGGGAGCTGGGATTTGGTGGTAGAAGTGTTGGACTAGGGTAGGAAGAAGTGGAACACAGTGCTGTCATGATCCTGGAGGTTCAATGAATTGTTTGGAGTAAACTCCACTGAAGGAAGCTTTGCTTCTCTACTACTTTTTATTCATGAGCATAAAAGGAAAACTGCTCCAGTTAGCTGTGGTCCCAAACCACTTTCACTGACCAGATAGTAAACAAAACAAAAATGAAGGTGATGAATGTCCCCAAACTTTATTCTTTCAGAGGGGTTTATATCCCAATAAGACACACAGAATTGCTTACTAGCAGAAGTAGTAAATATGTGTTCTCTCTAGATTACAAAACAACATGGCAGTAGAAAGGATACTATTTGATGATAGAAGCAACAAGCTGAATTGGAGAGGAGGACAAAATAGATTTTAGTACAAATTATACACACTAATTTAAAAAAGAAAACCTCCAATCCTAATCAGCTGGTTAGTTTCATGAGTCATCTGAGAGGAGGGAATCCTAATTGAGATAATGCATCGGTAAAATTGGACTGTAGGCTAGCCTGGTGGCACATGTCTTTAATCCCAGCACTTGAGAGGCAGAGGCCGGTGGATGTCTGTGAGTTCGAGGCCAGCCTGGTCTACAGAGTGAGTTCCAGGATAGCCAAAACTACACAGAGAAACCCTGCCTCAAAAAAAAGAAAGAAAGAAAGAGAAAGAGAAAGAAAGAAAGAAAGAAAGAAAGAAAGAAAGAAAGAAAGAAAGAAAGAAAAGAAAAAGAAAAAAAGAAAAAAGATTGTAGGCAAGCCTGTAGGGCATTTTCTTAATTAGTAATTGAGGGGGAATGGCCAGTCCACTGTGGGTGGGGCCATCCCTGGACTGGTGTTCCTAGTTACTCTAAGAAGCATGCTAAGCAAGCTATGAGGAGCAAGCCAGGAAGGAGCAATCCCCTGTGGCCTCTGCATCAGCTCCTGCATCCAAGTTCCTGTCCTGACTATTTTTCATGACTATCTGTGTTATGGAAATGTAAGTGAAATAAATCCTTTCCTCCCAAAGTTGCTTTTGGTCATGGTGTTTAATGACAAAAATAGAAACTGTAACTAAGATACCTAATACTTTCCCTGATTTTCATACAATTGAAAAAATGGTAGTAAATAGATTCTACACAGAAAAGCAAATGAGAATGAAGAGATGCTATATAGAATGAAATAAAATATTTTCTAGCTATTAGTTTGGCATGGAGTTAGTAACCAAAAGATTTTAAATAAAAAAGAAAAACCAAAATAATAAATAATGCTTGATTTATTTCATATTTTCATTTTGCACTCAGAAGTGACCTTTTAGAAACATCCCACACTGGAGGAATGGGAGGGTGGGAGAAGGGGTAGAGGATAGGAAGGGGGCGCATTGGAGACATAACGAAATAATAAATAAACATTTTTTAAAAGTGGCCTTTTAAACAAGACATTAAATTTCAGAAACAGTTTTTATTAGGAAAGTTCCTGATAGACACAAAATAAAACTAGGTTTCCCAAGTAGTTATATATCACAAAATAAGGAAATCATCATCAATAAATTAAAAAGGTTTTTTTAGAATTTTAAAATAAATGAAAAGTAATAATCATGCAAGGTATCATTTCGTCTTAATAATCCATTTTGACTATCTCACTTGAATTCCACATTTATTGTTTCTAAAGTTAACCATTTGTACTTCTTTCACTATCCTCCATCTCTGTGCCTTCAATTCATACTACATTGTGTTAGCAACGTGTTAAAGTAAATAATCAAATTATTTATCTGTATTTAATTATATTTAATTGGTCAGCGGTGTTAATCCTTAACCTGTGATTATAAATGAGCACACAGAGACAACTGGTGGATTTTAACAAGCCTTAGCCTGGATTGTGCAATCGTAGCCCATCTAAACTCGCTTATAATTCTATTTCCCCAATATGACCCATGAATACATACGTCCTCTTGGACTGGTATTCACCATGCTATGTTGATGTTCCAGGCCACGTGGAATGAGGTTCTTTTCTCAAACCCATGGCATGTTTCTCTCCTTCCTCCTCTGGCTTCTTGTCTTCTTCCCAAGATCCTCTCTGTTTGCTCCAGAAGCCCTGCCTATCTTTCTCTGTGCTCAATCACAAGCCTTGACATTTTATTAAAGCCAATCAGAAACAATGATTAGAAAGCAAGGTAACACAGCATTACTTGATGTACAGCAAGCAGGCTTCTGGGAGAGGTTAATTAACATTTATGATGTATAAATGTTAATTATACATGTTCTATCTTAAATGTCATTTTAAGGTAATATGTGTTATTATTAATTACTATGACCAAACACTGTGTTCACTACCTACATATAGCAGGTTACTTAATACTTTCAAAACTATGATAGAATCACTTTTTTATACATAAATAAATAAAAATGAAAGAAAAATCCCAATTACAATATCCCCCAAATAATAAAAAAGCAAATATATTTACTATGAGTGTGACATATTTAGACACTGAAAAAAATAAAGTATTGCTAAACAATAGTAAAGAAAAAAAGATCCTGTGTTCTTGGAGTTGAAGAATTGATATTGTTAAATTATCCATATCATCTAAAGAATTATGAAGACTCGATACTATGCACCTGTATCAAATCCTTAATGATATCCTTTACAGAATAGAAAAAGCAACCTTAAAATTATTGTGTAACTCCAAAGATTTCAGAGAGCCCTAATAGCTCATAGGAAGGTAACCACATTTGAGGACCATATCTATTGACTTAAATTGTATTTAAATGTTAGTAGGTAAGATATCACCAGACTGACCTCCATTGTGGTTGCACAAGCCTGCACTCCCACCAGCAATGGAGGAGGGTTCCCCTTTCTCCACACCTTCACCAGCATGTGCCATTTGAGCTTTTGATCTTAGCCATTATGACAGGTGTGAGATGGAATCTCAGAGTCATTTTGAGTTGCATTTCTCTGATGATTAAGGATGTTGAGCATTTCTTCAAGTGTCTCTTACCCATTGGGGATTACTCCTTTGTGAATTCTCTGTTTTGCTTTGATACCCCATTTTTTGATTGGATTATTTGTTTTTTGGCATTTAATTTCTAGAGTTCTTTGTAAATTATGGATATCTTAGAAAACTTGGAATAGCTCTACCTCAAGACCCAGCCTTCTGACTATACATCCAAATGATTCCTCACCAAACCACAAGGACATTTCCTCATCTATGTTCATAACAGCCTTATTTGTAATAGCTAGAAACTGGAAACAACCCAGATGTCCATCAACCTAGGAATGGATAAAAGAAAACTGTGGTACATCTACACAATGGAATACTACTCAGCCCTCAGAATCAATGAAATAATGCAATTTGCAGCCAAATGGATTGAACTAGAGAAGCTCATCCTGAGTGAGTTAACCCAGACTCAAAGGGATACCCATGACATCTATTCACTTTTAATCAAATTTTAGCCATATCATACATGATAACTATCCTACAGCCAATGCACCAAAGGGAACAGAAGCATAGACTTTGTTATCTGTCAATAACACTTTGCCCTAATGGTGCTACCTTGTAGGCCCCCAGTCTATGAGGAGGCTCTTGGCATTCATATGACTGCTGAACTGGGGCAAGGGGACTGATATGTAGGGACACTCCACTCTGGAGGAGTGGGACAGAAGGGATGGGGATAAAGGGTATGATAGTGGGCCTGGGAGGGGTGGAAAGAGGACACTGTGATGGAGATGTAACCTAAAGTAATAAATAAACATAAAAAATAGTAGGTATAGAGACCCATGCTTGTTAATCCAGGACATGAGAGATTGAGGCAGAATTATTAGGCACCCAAAAAGAATGAACCTCAAAGCAAGATTGTATCTGAGAAAATCAACATCTGGAGATGTAACTCAGTGATAGTGTTTTCATAACATGTGCAAGGCCATGGATTTAATCCCTAGGAGCACACACATAAAACTCTATAAAACAACAGACTGAGTAAGAATGTAAACAGACTAACTCACATAAAAGACCTGGAACAATACTCAGAACAGGTATCTTACAAATCTCAAGTATAAGCTAGAGACAAAAACCATTAAATCAATAACAGGTATGCTGATACATAGACTATCAGCATCTATGAGAAGGAAACCTACAAGCATATACTATGTATACACTATGTCTCAGAACTTGAATACCCTCAAAGAGCTAATGTTTATTCACTGGAAATATCATTAGATCAATTTGAGAATAGCAATTGAGAGTGGGAATGCTTCCAATTTGCAGAGAATAAAGAGAAAAAGAGGAAAAATGTAGGAAGGGTTGGAACATTCTGTGCCTTCTGACCTTATGAAAGTAACCATCTGAAACTCCTTTCTGGATCAAAGTATGACTTAAGTAAGCAAAATCTCCAAATTGAGCAGCCTTTAAAACGAATGTTGAATTTCCAGATTCAGTAAGAGCTAGAAAACTACATATAAAAGTCTAGTTAGGGAAAAGAGTAGATCTCATAGAAAAATCCATCCTTAAAAAATTATCACCTTACCTGCCCTTAGAGGCATTGCAGATGTAGCTGCTATGTCACATGTGAATCAGTAAGTGGGAGAGAGAAAAGAGTCTATATCTGCATTCAGAGTTCTGACCTATGAACGTATGAATAAATAGTAGCTTAACATTCCTGGAAAAAAGCAAGACAGAGACCAACACCAGTTCTGCACCATGGGGCCTTGACAAGGAACAAACCTGTGATGACCACCAGTCCAACACCAGGCAAGCACCAGATGGGTTCCCAGGACATGAAGCAAGCCAGAGAGCAGAAGAACACTGCCTGGCACTGGATGTGGGAGTTGTCGGTGAGCCAGCCCTGAGGGAGTGAATTTGGGAGAGCCAGCCCTGCCTTTTGTCTGCTTTGTAGTAGTGTTGGTGAGGGATGACCCTTCTTCTCCTATTTGCCCTCACCACTAGTGGTGGACAGGAGATCTGACCCTGATGGTGTCACAAGAACAGGAGAGCTGTCCCTGCCCCTCACATGTTGTAGCACTTGGGAGAGCAGGCCCTACACCTCACCTGGGCAACAGACTAGAGCTGGCCCTAGATATGGGGGTTGTGGGTGAGCCGGCCCTGAGGGAGTGAGTGTGGGAGGGTTAGCCCTACCTTTTGTCTGCCTTTTGCTGGTGTTGTCGAGAGAGAGAGAGAGAGAGAGACAGAGAGAGAAAGAAAGAGAAAGAGATCCCCTTTACTCTCCAATGCCCCCAACACAGGTAGCAGGTGGGAGAGTTGGCCCTGATGGGTCCATGAGAGAAGGAGAACTGATTATTGTTACCTGCTGTATCACTTGGGATAGCAGGCCCTGAACCTTACATGGGTAGCACAGTAGAACTGGCCCTGGATGTAGGGGTTGCAGGCCCAGAACCAGGGCTTTGAGTTGGCCCACACCAACATATACTCCATGGTCGAACTGCTGGAGTGTATGAAAAAGCCGGTTCCACATATGCAAAACTACAGGATCTCCATGACACAGGACAATAACAGTATATCTCAGAGGAATTCCAGTGAGGTTTCAGTATTGATAAAGTACCGGAAGCCAGAGGCCTCATACCAGACCAAGGAATCATTATAATGAACATTTGTAAGCAAAAAAAAAAAAAAGTATGGACAAAATGGAATATTGTGGGACACACTGAGATACATTACAGCTTCCTCAATGAATTTTTTTTTTATGCTGGGAGAGGTTTCAAGGGAGGAGGGTGGGTCTGCAGGGAGGTCGGAGATGGGGAAAAAACAGGATGTATGATGTGAAATTCACAAAATAAAAAAAACAGTAAAAAGAAAAAGAATCATCACCTTGAGAAAAAAATAGAAAGTATGGAGATAACTAGAAAATGTCTCTGACCCATCCCTCTTACTCAGAAAAATAAAATTTTTAAATCATTGAAATAAAATAATGTGGTAGAATTCCACATAAAGTTGCAGAAGAAAAATGAGTATGGTGATATGTGGATGGGATCTCAGACGGAAGAGGTGTAATAGTGTGGAGGCCAACCTAGACTATATGGTGAACTTAAGGACAGAGTCTCACTCTGTCTCCAAGAAATAAAAAAGGGCAGGGAAGGAGGAAGGAAGGAGAGAATATTTCATACAACACAAAGTACTCCAGAAAAATATCACCATAAACCATAAAAATAAATAAAACCAATATTTCAAAATAAACTAAATGAAGGAAGGAAACTATGGGTAATATGAAATATCACAAGCAAGACTGACTACGCAAAACATGAAATAACAGAAACTAGGAAAAAAAACAGAAAATAATAAAAAAAAATCACAGTTCAAAATAGAAAAAAATAGTGGTTTTGAGAAACACAAGACAAAAATTGTTTTGTATTCATATTTTGAATTTTCAAAGAAAATTAGAAGTCATTATTTTCTGTAAGAGTTAGTAGGGAGAGCAGCCAAATGCCTTGGCATTTTAATTCAGGACATGGCTGCTCTGGGGAAGAGATCTTATCCAAAGACCTTCTAGGTCTGTGATCTAACTGTAATACAGACCCACCTTTAATCCCAGGAGGCAGGAGCAAACAAATCTCTGAGTTCAAGGCCAACCTAGTATATAGAACAAGTTTCAGGTAAAGAACAGCTTAGGTCCAGGCATGGTGGTAATACTTTAATCCCAGCACTCAGGAAACAGAGGTATGTAGATGTCTGAGTTCTAGTCAGTTTTGTGAGTGAGTTTGGTTGAGTCAGTGAGTTAAGAGGCAGTACAGTGGAGTTGAGTTTGTGGCAGTTCAGTTCATGGAATTTAGAGGCAGTTTTACTGAGAGAGTTTTACAGAAAACAGTTGAAAAAAGAACTAGTTAGAGAGAGGTAAAGACAGAATGAGCCAGAAGATTAGAACAGAGCAATTTAGTCAGAGAGTGAGAGAGAAGCAAGATTGATTCAATCACCTTGGAAAGGAGTTTGAGCCATGGAAGCCGAGTTGAACTAGCCAGCCAGACTTCACAAAGAGCCAGAAAGGATGAGCTTATTCACCAGTAAGTCTCAGAGGTTAAAAATGTTCTAGGCCTAGATTAGATTACACAGAGGCTAGAAGCTTCTGGGACTAGGCCTAGATTAGCAGATGGTGTAGCATGAATTACTAATAATTAATAATTGATTCATATGATTATTTGGTCAGTCGAGTTATCCCTTAACTCGCCACTTATAAGTAAACACACAGACCCCTGTTGGATTTTAATAAGCCTTAAGCCTGAGAGTGAGCAATCTTAACACTCTAAACTAATTAATTTTCTACTTCCCCAGATATAACCCCATAGTACTTTCCTATATGTTCCATGTGGACTGTTTTCCTGAGTAGGTTGTTTCCATGTATGTTTTCCCTCCATCTTAACCCTTCTTTTCTGCCTTCCTCTCCTGTGCTCCTACTTCTCTGCCTTCCTCATGGCTTCTTTCCTCTGACCTTCTCCTCTCCCAAAAGCCTGAGAACCTCAGCTCTGCCTACCTCTCTCTGTGCCTCAGTCCAATCTAAATTAACTTTAACCAATCTAATGACTTAGAGGCAAGAGTTATAAATGTCATTTTGGGTACATGACAATGTCCTCATTTAGGGTTTAACCACAATTTATGTGGAGGGGGTAAATAACATTTAATTACATAGAGTTTTAGATCACCCCAACAAGAAGGAGGCAGTAAGCCTCCAAGACAACAATGAAAACAGGTGAATAAATGCTACTTTTACAAATAGCCTGTGTTGTTTGTGGGCTACCATGGGGCCCCTTTGGCCAGCAACTTGAATCAACCCATTCCAGGCACTGGAGGTTTTATTTGGTGGTGAGAGATGTCTAGTTGCTACTTTAGCTACCTGCCTTTTGGTGATTCCATTTATATTTCTTTCATATATGTATATATTTTAAGAAGCTACTGTATGAGGTTTCCATATGATTCCACAAGTGGTCCTTAGCTCTAGCTGTCCCACTCCATATTACCTCCCTTACTCCCCAATTTACTCTCCTATCCATCCATAACTATCTTTTATTTTCCCTTCCTAGGAAGATCCTCCTCCAACCAATCCCTTATTCTATTGGTTACTCTCTACAGGCTAATGGTAAGGCCCTATTGATGAAGGCAATACCTACACAACTCAGTGAATGCAGAGAAATTGCATGCTTGCCTAAAGTCTTCATCCCCACTGACTTTAGTTCATGGTATTGTAAGAACTCTGTACACTACCAGTGGAGAAAGACAAATACCAACCCACCTGCAACTCCCACACTCTACAGTGGTGACATGCCTGCAAGATACACTGGTGCAATAGTGGCACAAAGTTTGTGGGAGTAATCAACAACTGTCTGACTAGAATTAAGGCCCACTCCATGAGATGGAACCCATGCCTTGCACTGCCCAGATAGCTAAGAACCTAAGACTTGATAGGTCATGGACCTGGGGGAAAACCAAATACAACTGTGCTACTAAAGGAATGTAGCAATAAAATGACTCCTGATGACATTCTGCTATGCTCATAGATCAGTGTCTTGTTCAGCTAAAATCAGGGAAGCTTTCTCCTGCAGTAGATGGAAACAAATACAGAGACCCACAAGTGGACAATGTACAGAGAGTGAGTGACCTTGGAGCACTCACTCCTAAATGGGATGTGTAAATCAAATCCCTTCTTAGAGCTCAGGGAACTTTGTGGAAGGGAAGGCACAAAGACCGCAAGAGCCAATGGGGATGGAAGACACAAGGAAATACGGCCTTCTTGACACAACAGAGCTGCCATACATAAGAAATCACAGAGACTATGACAGCACTCACAGGTCTAAGCCAGATGGGGTCCCAGTAGTGAGAGGAGTGGACACACCCTCCAGCCCTAAACCAGAATCTATTTCTACTCTCAAAAAAGTATTATATTTCTCCTGTGACATCTCACTGGGTATATAATTGACATTTAAGAGTAGACCTCATGCACAGCAGTAGATGACCAACATAAAACAAACTCAAGTGTTTTTGAAGGTTTTTTTTCCCCTCATAGTCCTTTGTCTGGATATTTTTTAACCTTACAGATATTTTGCTTATATATTATGTTTTCTGGTTTTGGTTTTATGAATTTTTCTCTGTGTGCAAATACATGTGTCTCAGCATTTATGTGCTTCTTGTGCTTTTTCATTGGTTCTTTTTTATTGTGTTTTGTTTGTCTTTATTTTATTTCATTATTTTAGATGCCGGTTTATTTTTTTTTCATTCCTGAGAATAGTTTTTATTTTACTAATATCTCAGGATAACAAGAGTTTCTCTGTTCTTTGTATATGACATTTGCTATTAGTTCCAAAGTTTAAGAAAAAAAGGGTTGGTCACTCTAGCTGATTCTGTAGATTTATTTCCAACAATTCAAGTTAGGCACTATATTCTATTTTTGTGTCTGCTTTTAGAAATGCTTTTTCTATTTTTATTTATTTAAGAATTTTTAAATTTATTTTATATTCCAATCCTTCACCATCTCCCAGTCCCACCCTTCCACCCACTTCCCCCATACCCTCCCCTACCCACCCAGTACCAACCCACTCTAGTACATCAAACCACATCAGGACTAAGTGCTTCCTCTTCCAATGAGGCAAGACAAAGCAGTTCTGCTAGGAACACGAGCTCTAGAGGGAGGCAACGTTGTCTAAGTCTATGATAGACCCTGTTCCATTTGCTACGGGATCCACTTGAGGACCAAGCAGCCCAGCAGCTTCATATATGTAAACAGTCCTTGCAAGCTCTTTGCTTGGTAGTTCATTCTCTTTGAGACCCTTTGTGTCCAAGTTAATTGGCTCTGTGGATCTTGTGGCATCCTTGTTCCCTCCAGCTTCCTCAAACCTTCCCCTAACTTTTCATCAAGAATCCCTAACTTTTGCCTAATTCTTGGCTGTGGGTCTCTGCATCTGTTTCCTTTATCTCCTGGATAAGATTTCTCCAATAGCAGTAATGCTGGGTTCGTGTCTGGATCCCTCTCTCCATCCACTTCTGACATATATTTTTTTCTCCCCTACTTAAAGGGATTCATGCCTCATCCCTTGCACCTTTGTTTCTTTGGGTCTGTGGACTGTAGCACGGCAATCCTGTACGTATTGGCTAATATCTGCTTATGAGTGAGTAAATACTCTGTGTGTCTTTTTGGGTCTGCATTAGCTCACTCAGGATGATCTTTTCTGGTTCCATCCATTTTCCTGCAAATTTCATAATATCCTTGTTTCTGATATCAGAGTAGTAGTCCATTGTCTATATGTATCACAATTTCTTTATCCATTCCTCAGTTGCAGAACATCTGGGTTTTTTCTAGTTTCTGGTTATTATGAATTAAGCTGCTTTGAATATAGTTGAGGAAATGCTCTTGTGATTTAGAGGTGCATATTTGGGGTATATGTCCAGGAGTGGTATAGCTGAGTCTTGAGGTAGAACTATTCCCAATTTTCTTAGAAGGTGCCAAACTAATTTCCAGAGTAGTTGTAAAAGTTTGTAATCCCACCATCAATGGAGGAGTGTTCCCCTTTCTCCATATCCTCACCAGCATGTGAGGTTTTGAACTTGAGTTTTGAACTTAGCCAATCTGACAGGTGTAAGATTGAATCTCAGAGTTGTTTTGATTTGCATTTTCCGATTAAGGACGTTGAACATTTCTTTAAGTGCTTATCCGTCATTAAAGATTCTTCTGTAGTGAATTCTCAACTCTATACTCCATTTTTTAAAATTTATTTATTTATTACTTCAGGTTACATCTCCATCACAGTGTCCTCTTTCCACCCTTCGCAGTCCCGCCCTCCGACCCTCTTAACCCCTAACCCTTCCATCCCATTTTTTGATTGCATTATTTGGTTTCTTCCTGTTTAATTTCTTGAGTTATTTATAGATTTTAGATATTAGCTCTCTGTCAGGTGTGGGGTTGGTGAAGATCTTTTCCAAATCTGTAGACTGCTGTTTTGTTCCAATGACAGTGACCTTGGCCTTACAGAAGCTTTTCAGTTTCATAAGGTCCCATTTATTAATTGTTGATATTAATGCTTGAACTATTGGTGTCCTGTTCAGGAAGTTGTCTCCTGTGTCAATGAGTTCAAGGCTTTCACCCACTTTCTCTTTCATTAGATTTAGTGTATCTGGTTTTATGTTGAGGTCTTTGATCCACTTGGGCTTGAGATTTGTGCAGAGTGATAAATATGGGTCTATTTGCATTCTTCTACGTGTAGATATCCAGTTAGACCAGCACCATTTGTTGAAGATAGTATCTTTTTTCCATTGCGTAGTTTTGAAATATTTGTCAAAAATCAAGTGCCTGTAGGTATTTGGTTTTAATTTTGGGCCTTCAATTAGAATTCATTGGTCAACCTGTCTGCTTTTGTGCCAATGGCATATAGTATTTATTACTATTGCTTTGTAGTAAAGATTGAAATCAAGGATGGTGATACCTCCAGAGGTTATTTTATTGTACAGAACTGTTTTCGCAATCCTGGGCTTCCCCCTGCCCCCCATATAAAGTAGAGAATTGTTCTTTCGAGGTCTGTAAAGAATTTCATTGGGATTTTGATGGGAATCACATTGAATCTGTAGATTGCTTTTGGTAAGAGAGCCATGAGTGAAGAAAGAAAGTAACTTTAAGACCTGGGTAAGAAAGTCAGTAACACTTATGAAAAAGTTAGCAATGGTGATGAAAAGTTCAGCAGGAAAATTGAGATTCTGAAAAAAAAGAAGTCGACTGATAGAGACATTAGAAATGGATAACTCAATCAACTAAAAATAGTGGAAAAGATCACTAGCAGACGTAAAGATCAGAGAAGACAAGGGCAAGGATATGCTATTCTTAGATAATATTGAAGAAAAACCATAAAGTAAAACCACAACATTCATTAACTCTGTGATATAATTAAAAGACTAAACCTAAAAACCCATAGAGTAGATGGAGGTGAGTTTTAAACTAAAGCAAAGAAAATCTACACAATGATATTGAAGAAAAAAATTCCCCAAACCCAGGAAAACAAATGAACACAGAGAACTAGTCATTTAAAACCCCTTGCAGAAATAACTGAAACAGAACCTCTCAGTGTTAATAAATTCATGAAAGGAATAAACAAATGAGAGCTAGGAAACAATCAAACATTTTCAACTCAGCAAGCCAGCAACTGCTAATATGCATAAAAGCAAAAGGACAGAACAAATAGTAATTCAACCAATCAGTAAAACAGCCAACAGAATTTTAAGAATCATCAAACACCTCTGAGTAAAAGTAGTATACATAAATTATCTCAATTTTCTATTTAAAAGATACAAACTAGCTAAGTGGATAAGCTGTTGTCTGCCTGAGACACACCTTATTAACAAAGAAATAGTAACTGGAAATCAAGGATGAAAAACAAGTAGAAGTTGAAACAAGTAGAAGCTGAAAACAAACAGAAATAACTATTATTTTATCTGGAAAAAAAAAACACTACACTTCAGAGCAAAATCAGCCAAACAAGATACAGTTCTAATGTATTAATAATGGGAACAAGTTACATCTCCATCACGGTGCCCTCTTTCCACCCCTCCCAGTCTCACCATCTACTCCCTCTCCTTTCTGTCCTACTCCTGATGTAAGTTGAAGTAATAAATAAATATTTTAAAAAACTCTAAAACAGAAAAAATAATGGGAACAAGACCCCCAAATAATATTAAAATTTTGTGCACTAAACATTGAACCATGGAATTTCTTAAAACAAACACTATTGGAAAAATAGGCAGGCCCAAATTCAAAAATAGTGAGTGATTTCAATAACAAAATATAATCAATAAATAATGTATCCAGACAAAAATCATCAAGAGACTTGAGGATCTAACCTGCATTATAAATGAAACGTACTTAACAACAACTGAAGAATATCAATTTTTCTAATATTCCAAAAAACTGTCTCTAAAATATAAGACATTGAAGGTGACAAAGTAATTCTTATCAAATACAAAATAATTAAAATAGTTTATTTTATTTTATCAGATGATAATAAAATAAACCAGAAGTCAATTGCCAGAAAAATAATAAAATTCATAGCAATAAAACACTACATTCTTGAATGAGTAGTCATTGAAAAAAAACAGAGATGAAATGTCAAAAGCTCCTGAAATATGAATGAATGAATAAACAAACAAACAAACAAATAAATAAATAAATAAACATTTATCTCTGAATGTGAAATGAAATGTTGATAATGCATTTGCTTGGTTAGAGTTACCCCCAGGTATTTTATATTATTTGTGGCTATTGTGAAGGGTATTGTTTCCCTAATATCTTTCTCAGCCCATTTATCTTTTTGTGTAAAGAAGGGCTACCAATTTTTTTAAATTAATTTTGTCTCCAGCCACCTTGCTGAAGGTGTTTATCAGCCAAAGGAGTTCTTTGGTGGAATATTTGGGGTCATCTATGTATACTATCATATCATCTGCAAATAGGAATAATTTGACTTCTTCTTTTCCAATTTGTATCCCCTTGATCTCCTTTAGCTGTCTTATTGCTCTAGCTAGAACTTCAATACTATGTTGAAGAGATATGGGAAGAGTGGGCATCCTTGCCATGTCCCTGAGTTTAGAGAAAATGCTGTAACTTTCTCTCCATTTAATTTGATGTTGGCTACTGGCTTGCTATATATTACCTTTATTATTTCAAGGTATGGTCCTTATATGCCAGCTCTCTCCAAGACTTTCAACATGAAGGGGTGTTGGATTTTGTCTAATGCTTTTTCAGCATCCAATGAGATGATCATGTGGGTTTTTTCTTTCAGATTGTTTACATGGTGGATTACATTAATGGATTTCGGTATGTTGAACCATCCCTTCATTCCAGGGATGAAGCCTACTTGATCATGGTGTATGATCCTTTTGATGTGTTCTTGGATTTGGTTTGCAAGTATTTTATTGAGTACTTTTGCATCTATGATCATAAGGGAAATTGATCTAAAATTCTCTCTCTCTCTCTCTCTCTTTTTTTTTTAGTTTTTTTGAGATGGGGTTTCTCTGTGATACAGCAGCCATGGCTGTTCTGGAACTCTGTAGACCAAGCTGGCCTTGAACTCACAGAGATCTGCCTGTCTCTGCCTCTGCCTCTGCCTCTGCCTCTGCCTCTGCCTCTGCTGGGATTAAAGGCATGAGCCACAACACCCAGCCAGAAGGAAATTTTCTTCCTTTGTTGGGTCTTTGTGTGGTTTAGGAATCAGGGTGACTGTGGCCTCATAGAATGAGTTTGGCAGTGTTCTTTCTATTTCTATTTTACGGAAGAGTTTGAAGAGTAATAAAGTTATCTAAGAATTTTTAAAAAGTTCTTGAAATTAAAAAAATAAAAAAAGGAAAGCACAACATGTCTGATCCTTTGGAATATAGCAAATGTAATTCTAAGAAGGAAGTTTATAGCTATAATTGCTTAAACCCCCAGTGTAATGACTTGTGGATATGAGGCCTTTTGGGGAGGTAACTAATTCCTGGTAAGTTCCTCATGATAGGAATAGTCTCATTTTAAGTAGAGATACATTAGTCTACAATGCAAGAAAAAAAAAAAGCAAGGAGTTAGTTATTTGTAGGCCAGGAAGAGAGCAGGCAGCCAATAATGGATTTTTTTGTTAGTCAGATTAGCTCAATATATATACAGAACTTTTGGTTGCACAATTCTAAGAATAAAAATATGTCTCTATGTTTCCTTTCCTAATGTTTAGTTTGTCAACAACTTTTTATCAGTCATCATGGCCTATTTCTGACAGGTGGTAATATACAAGTCCATTCAGTCTGCCCTGTGGGGATAAAATGGAGTCTGGCCATCTACCCAATAAGGTAATAGGGTTCTGGAAAATTCTCTAGGCATGAACTACAGTGGTAAGGCCAGAGGGCATAGGCAGTTTCTTATTCATGAGGTGACATAATTTAGAATGCAGAACATGGACTTTTTCTATTCTTAGGAGCTCTCATAGCCCAGGCTAGCCTTAAAATTGTAACTGAGGATGAATTTAAACTGATCCTCTCAAGTGCTGGAATTATAGGTATGAACCATCACAACCAGATAGGCCACTTGACAAATGGATCACTGGAAAGTAATATACGGTAGATAAAACACGAATCTATTCTTCAAAATGTACAATGAGATAAACTCTCCACGTGTCATATATTTAAATGCAAAACTAAAATCATATATCTACTAAAGATATATAGGTAAATTACATTATGATTTGGGAATGGTGACAATTTTTCTAGTCATGACTTGAAATCCAGAGTTAGGAGGTGGAAATGTAATTTATAAACTTGATTATATTTTTAAAATTCTGAATGACAAATGTCCCATAAGAAAGAAAAAGACAAAATTCAGCCTGTAGTGTCAAGAACAGTTTAATATTTCTAGTATATAAACCTGATTATATAACTAAACAAGAGACCTATTGCTCTTAAAATAGAGTAGAGTAGAGAAATAAACTGGCAATTCATACACCCATAAATGCAAATAAATACTTATTTCTTTTTTTCTTTTTTCCTGGTAACTAAGAATTAGAGTTTTCAACACTGGAGAAGAAGATACACATGTAAGATAAAAGAAGTTAATTTAAACTTGTGCTGTGGAATTTGAATTTTAAGTATCATTATTAACTTTAAAATCGACCCAAAGCTCTGTCCACTGAAAATACATAAAAATAATGGCCTACACAGAAACAAGAAGCACTACTAATACCCATATTATGGTCTTGAAAAAAAATTTCTCTAAAATGAGATACTGTTATTTGAAAATGAAGGTCTAGGGCAGGAAATGTACAAGACGAGTCTTTAACATCTTGTCATAACAAAAATAAGGAGCTAAAATTACACTACTAGGGAATATTTCAAAAGGACTTAGTAGCCAAATTGCATAAAGTCCATATGTCAGAGAGGGACAATTTCAGCATTCATACGGACAGTAACTCATGGATCAAAATATATCAATTAAGTGTATTATAGTAGAAGTTAAAAAAGGTACAAATGATCAAAATTTGAAGCGGCTAGTATACAAACCAATTTTGAAAAGTGATAAAATGTAGCTCAGTAGTGTCAAACCCCAGGTGAAGTGAAGATTGTCTTTATAGAAGTAATCCAGATAAGAGGTAAAGAAAGAATGATGGAATTGGAATATCACAATTTTTTTTCAGTTTAGATTAGGCACTGGGAGTATTCTCTCTCTTTTTTTTAATGTTTATTACTTCAGGTTACATCTCCATCACAGTACCCTCTTTCCACCCCTCCCAGGCCCCCCTCCCATCCTCTACCCCATCCCTTCCATCCCACTCCTCCGGAGTGGAGTATCCCCACATATTAGTCCCCCCGCCCCAGTTCAGCAGTTATATGAGGGCCAAGAGATTACTCATACACTGGGGGCCTACAAGGCAGCACCACTAGGGCAAAATTTCTTATTGAAAGGTAACAAAATCTATGTTCCTGTTCCCTTTGGTGTGCTAGTTGTAGAATAGTTATCCTGTACTATATGGCTAAAATCTGATTATAAGTGAATAAATGCCATGAGCATCCTTCTGAGTCTGGGTTAGTTCGCTCAGGATGAGCTTTTCTAGTTCCATCTATTTGGCTGCAAATTGCATGATTTCATTGTTTCTGATGGCTGAGTAGTATTCCATTGGGAAGATGTACCACGGATTTTTTGTATCCACTCCTCGGTTGAGGGACATCTGGGTTGTTTTCATTTTCTAGCTATTACAAATAAGGCTGCTATGAACATAGATGAGGAAACGCCCTTGTGGTTTGGTAAGGAATCATTTGGATGAATACCCAGAAGTGGTATGGCTGAGTCTTGAGGTAGAGCTATTCCAAGTTTTCTAAGATTATCACTAGACTGATTTCCATAAAATTTCTAATAATAATATATTGATGGCTATACACATTTAACATAAACAGCTGTTAACATGTCAAAATGATAGCCAGAAATACAATGTATGTCTCCAATGTAAGAATATAACACCGGCTGGGTGTGGCGTTGCATACCTTTAAGTGTCAGTACTCAGGGGGCAGAGGCAGGAGGCTCTATGTGAGTTTAAATTCAGCCTGTCCTACATAGTGAATTCCAGGACAGTTAGGACTACATAGAAAGATCCTGTCTCAAACAAAAAACATAGCACCACCCGTGAAGTACTCTTACCTATTCTAGAAAAACAAGAAACAAACACTTAAGGGATTGGTGAGATGGCTAAGCTGGATAAGGCACTTTCTGCCAAATCTGAACACCAATTTTATTTTGGGAACCACATAGTGGAAGGAGAGTGGAATCAATTTTGTCAGATGTCCTCTGGCTTCTTCATGTGAGCAGTGGCACATGCACAGTAGCAGACATACATACATATGTACGTACACACATGAACATAATGAATAAATAAATAAATTGAATCTGGTAAACTAAAACCTGAATTGGTAAAATCTTTGGATCTGCCTATGTATTGGAAATGAAGAGGGTAGAAGAACATATTAAATGACAACTCTGAGATACAATTATCCAAATCCAGACATTAGAAAATTCTATGAGGCAAATGACTTAGATATTCAATAAATATACAATAAATATACTATAAAATATAATATAAAAAAGGAAAATGGACCAGAAATCAACCCATTAACAGAAATAGGAGAGATATTTAACAATTGCTAATATTTGCATAGCAATTCACTTGCACAAATACTGAAAGAATTATAATTTTGTGACCTTGACAGTGGTCATTTGGAGATTATAAGAGGCTACTAATTTTCAGGTATGATATAGTTACTTTAATATGTTAAAATACTTCTTATCATTTAAAGGTATATGATGAAATGTTTATTATATATAATACATAATTCTAATATTTGCTTCAAAAATCATCAGACTCGGGAATGGAGATTGGTAGTAGAGCAACACTAAATGTACTCAGCAGGTTTTATATATATAAAGTTGGTAAGTTGGAAGGGGAGGAAGTGGGATAAAAATGACGTCAATGTAAGGGCAGTACTCTTGTGTGCTGTTCTCCAAAAATTAGTAAATTAGGGACAAAATTATCACCGTAGAACATTATCAAAACACATGAATTTCCAAAGCTAAACAAAATATAGCCACTAAAATGGAGTCACGAAGAAACAAAAAGCCTGAGGAGATCATTTACATCCGCACCCATGTGCACACTCGCATAAATGAAAAAAAAAAGAAGTTTGAGTAGAGGTATTCTGTGTGTGTGGATAATGCTGCTCTCATAATCCATGGATTATCAAATAAAAATTCTATTTCTAGGCATGGGATACCTCCCTTTGAGCTGTTAGCCATGGAGCCATTAGAGACCTCCCAAAACAATATAGGCTATTGCCACCACTCTTACTTCCCCTATTTTTTTTTTTTTTAGTTTAAGGTATATCTTTACCCCCCAACAGCTCCCCCTTCAGTTCAACAAATGGTTCTTTCTCTTATAACAATAAATACAATACAAAATAACAGAAATAAATAGGCCACAATTATGAGAGTTATATGGCTTAGCATACACTCCCAATGTCCAGTCATATGTATTTGGCACCTGACTTTAACATTCTACTATCTAACCATCTCCATGAGTTTAAAGTTCTATATCTAACTCAGCTTTCACAATAAATTGCATCACAACTTTACAAACATCTTCTTAGTTCCAGAACACCCTCTTAATTCCTAAACAACTCAAAATTTAACTATGAGACTCTAGCTCTCTATTCTTCAACCACCTGAGAGACCTGAGAGGGATAAATATATGTGATTATATAGGAAGTGCAGGGCCCGCAGCTTCCAAAACTAAGAAATGACATACCAGTGGCTGCCTGGACAGTTCCCAATTTCTCTCCATGCATTACAGCATCAATCTTCAGCCATTTGGTCTCATTTCTCTGACAGGAATTATGAAGGACTTGCCTTATGTTAAGGTCTTTGACCCACTTGGACTTAAGTTTTGTACAAGGTGGTAAGTATGGGTCTAATTTCATTCTTTTACATGTGGACATCCAGTTGGACCAGCACCATTTTGTTGAAGATGCTGTCCTTTTTCCATTGTGCGGTTTTGGCTTTTTTTGTCAAAAATTAGGTGACCATAGGTGTGTGGGTTCATTTCTGTGTCTTCAGTTCGAGTCCATTGATTCACTGGCCTGTTTCTATGTCAGTACCATACTATTTTTATTACTATTGCTCTGTAGTACAGCTTGAAATATGGGATGGTGATAACCCCAGATGTATTTTTTTATTGTACAGGATTGATTTAGCTATTCTGGGTTTTTTGTTGTTCCATATGAAATTAAGAATAGCTTTTTCCAGAAGAAAAAGCTATTGTGTTTGTATTTTGATAGGAATTGGTCAACTGGTCTATTTCTATACCAGTACCATGCTGTTTTTATTACTATTGCCCTGTAGTGCGTCTTGAAATCTGGGATGGTGATACCTCCAGATGTTCTCCAGATTGTACATGATTGCTTTAGCTATTCTGGGTTGTTTGTTATTCCATGTGAAGTTGAGAATTGTTTTTCCAGATCTGTAAAAAATTGAGTTGGTATTTGGATAGGAATCGCATTGAATCTGTATATTGCTTTTGGTAAGATTGTCATTATTATTATGTTGATCCTACCTATCCAAGAGCAAGAGAGATCTTTCCATCTTCTGATATCTTCTTTAATTTCTTTCTTCAGGGACTTGAAGTTCTTATCATACAAGTCTTTCACTTACTTGGTTAGAGTTACCCCCAGGTATTTTATATTATTTGTGGTTATTGTGAAGGGTGTTGATTCCCTGATTTCTTTCTCAGCCCATTTATTTGTTGTATAAAGAAGGGCTTCTGATTTTTTTAAATTAATGTTGTATCCAGCCACCCTGCTGAAGGTGTTTATCAGCTGTAAGAGTTCTCTGGTAGAATTTTGGGGGTCACTTATATATACTATCATATCGTCTGTAAATAGGGATAATTTGACTTCTTTGTTTCCAATTTGTATCCCCTTGATCTCCTTTAGTTGTCTTATTGCTCTAGCAAGAACTTCAAGTACTATATTGAAGAGATATGGTCAAAGTGGACATCCTTGTCTTGTCCCTGAGTTTAGTTGAAATGCTTCAAGTTTCTCTCCATTTAATTTGATGTTGGCTACTGGCTTGCTGTATATTGCCTTTATTATTTCTAGGTACGGTCCTTGTATGCCTGTTCTCTCAAGAAGTTAAATGCCCAGAAACCAAATAATCCTATCAAAAAATGGGTAAAAGAGCTAAACAGAGAATTCACAAAAAGGAATTCCTAATGGCTGAGAGACACTTAAATAAATGCTTAGCATCCTTAATCATCAGAGAAATGCAACTCAAGACGACTTTGAGATTCTATCTCACACCTGTCAAAATGGGTAAGATCAAAAGCTCATATGACAGCACATGCTGGTGAGGGTGTGGAGAAAGGGGAACACTACTCCATTGCTGAATGGAGTGCAGGCTTGTGCAACCACTATGGAGGTCAGTCTGGTGATATCCTAGAAAACTTGGAATAGCTCTGCCTCGGGACCCAGCCATACCACTTCTGGGTATACATCCAAATGACTCTTCACCGAATCACAAGGAAGTTTCCTCATCTATATTCATAGTAGCCTTGTTTGTAATAGCTAGAAAATGAAAATAACCCAGATGTCCCTCAACCAGAAGAATGTATTAAAAAAATTGTGGTACATCTACACAATGGAATACTACTCAGCTATCAGAAACAAGGAAATCATGCAATTTGCAGCCAAATGGATGGAACTAGAGAAGCTCATCCTGAGTGAGCTAACCCAGACTCAGAAGGATGCACATGGCATCTCTTCACTTATAATCAGATTTTAGCCATATTGTACAGGATATCTATACTAGAATATTGAAAAATGATCTTTTAAAAATGTGTCTGCCTCAAGACCCAGCCATAGCACTCTTCAGCATATATCCAGAAGATTCCTCACCAAACCACAAGGACATTTCCTCATCCATGTTCATAGAAGCCTTATTTGTTATAGCTAGAAACTGGAAACAACCCAAATGTCCCTCAATTGACGACTGGATAAAAAAACAAAAACAAAACAAAACAAAATAACTGTGGTACATTTACACAATGGAATACTTCTCAGCCATCAGAAACAAGGAAATCATGTGATTTGCAACAAAATGAATGGAACTAGAAAAAACTCATCATGAGTGACCTAACTCAGATCCAGAAAGATACACATGGCATGTATTCACTTATAACTGGATTTTAGCCATATAGTACAGGATGACTATCCTACAATCAACAGACCCAGGGAAGCAGTAACATGGACTTTGCTACCTGTTAGTAGGACACTTCACTCTAGTGGATCTGCCATGTAGGCCGCCAGTGCAAGAGGGAGCTCTTAGCCCTCATGTGACAGATGAACTGAAGGGGCCTCATAGGTGGAAGCACCCCACACTGGAGGAGTG
>CAJQZJ010030068.1:49628-71941 GCA_907164525.1 Lophiomys imhausi | reverse complement strand
TGTGTTTCTGTTGGTGTGTGGTCATCCGAATTGGATGAGCTAGGATGGTTCTGCTTTGTTGGAGTCATAATTCCTTGATTTCTATTTTTTTTTTGACCTTTCGCCATTGGATGCATTTAGCTGTCTGTTTTCTGTGCTTGGAACCACAGTGGATGATTTGGTGCAGGGGACGAGTTACTTGGCTATCTGTCGTTGCTTACAGGGGGATTTCAAGGTCACTGTGATTTTAATGGCCAGAGGCACTGTGATCTGGTGCAGCCTATTCCCAGGTTGTGAGTAATGGACCAGGATTGTTTCACTGCTCCCAATTCAGACTTCCCTATGTTGCACTCTGAGTTATCAGCCTGTAATGGTTCTGATGGTATGGGCATGTTTGCCCAGGCACAGATTCTGTGGGCTTTGTTTGTCGTCACGGAGGCTGACAGGGTCTGGCTCCACACCTAATATGTCTGGATTTTCCAGGATACAGCTATGGTCCCGATTTCTGGTTTCTCTCTAGGCTTCTCGCCACAGGGCTGGACTCTGTGCCTGATTCCCTTCCTGTCTGCGCCGCCATGGGTCCCGTGGGTACCCCAAGCCCCGGATCCTCCGGCTGCCTGAGTGGACCTCTCGTCCCAGCAGCTCAGCCGTGGGTGCACGGATCCCTGGCCCCGCCCACGCCTGTCTCTCTCCGCAGATGACCTGCCTTGGACTCGTGGACTCGCGGGGATTTGGCCCTTCCAGCCGTGCTCCCTCCCCAGCTGTGCTACCATAAGTGTGCAGGATTTGGCCCCTCCTGCCTGCTTTTGTGTTCCCAGCTTCCCGCGCTCTCTCCGAACCTCCCGCCCTCCTCTTCATGAGCGGCTGTGGACCACCCGCTGAGCCCCCTGTTTGTTCCTTGCTAAGCCTTCCACTATCTTGCAAATTTTTTAAGTGGGTATAAGTTCAACCTGATGTGTGGGGAGCCCAATAGGACAGCAATCTATGGCCAAGTGTACCCTGATTCTGCCTGCTGTAAGTTGGGATCGATCTTACCAGGCGCCTCTCCAAATGGGAGTTCCCGAATCCCGGGTTTAGTGGCTGTGAGAGATGGGGAGAGCCTTGCCCTGGGACTTTTAACAGTCCCTTGGGAGCTGTGAGTGTTCCCGGGGGGGGGGGTCTAGCCCCTCCGGTTTTTGCACAGTGCCCAATAACTCTGTGTTTTTTATGGCTCTTTTTTCCCCTCATTCAAAATGTGTCAGTGTAGGTTGCCGCCATCTTGGCCCGCCCTAAAAATTCAAATATTAAATATAAATATAATAAAATCTTCCAATGACATTAACTATCATAGCTATATTAGTATTTCAAATATTAAACCATAATTGTTATATAAATCAAATGATAACTTTATTATATATGGAACTATGAAAATGATTATAGACTATGCTAGGATTACTCTTTGGTAATCGATGGTTTTTGGAAAGCAATCTAGAAAGCTGATAATGTACACTTCTCAGTGTGTCCCTGAATATTTTCAGAAATTGCAAGCATGTGGGTCACTGAACTAAGGAGCAAGATTCACCATGAATGTGGACCAAAAGTCAGGAAAAAATTGACTTAAAAAATTAAGTCAGGATGAACTAGTCAGAGATCTCTAGAGAAAGAAAACTCATAGGGTTAATATACATTAACAAGGAGTTATTGAATTGATGTATATATCATAAACAGGATAACCCAACAATGGCTATGTGCATACTATGGAGGCTGAGAACCCAGTATCTGCGCAGTCTATGAGCATGGGTGTTTAAGAAGTCCCAAAGATAAAGATGAAGATAAAATTACTGTCTGAGTTATTCCTGACAAGCCCCAAGTCTCCAGTTCATGGTGAAAGATGGTACAAACAAGGTCCCAATTTCAGTGAAGTATGACAGTAGCAACAGAAGAAGGAGAGAAAGAAGAAGAAGAGGAGGAGGAAGAAGAGGAAGAGGAGGAGGAGAAGAATGGATGTAAGGCAAGCCAAAGCAATATGAATTCCTTCTGACCTCTGTATAGCTGGGCTTCTACAAGAACTGCTGATAGCCACTCTGGAAGAATCTTACTTGGTTTATCCTTCAAGGAAATTCCCTTATAGACCCAACAAAAGATATCCCCAAATCTAGTTGAGTTGACAACCAATATTAAATATCACAGATTCTATTTTGTACTCCAAAATATCCTGGAACTTTCTATGCAATTTAAGATAGTTTAGACTTATGATCCTCAAGGCCTGCTCCAGTTCTTTTTGGAGTGCATATTTTTCTTTGTTTGCTGTTCTAATTTCTGATAGACACCATAATTTATATTCCTCAGACTTTGGAATGGGATTTAAACCAATGATTCTTCATGAGACCTTCTGACCTTCAAACTTTCACTGTGCAAGTCAATCTAATAAATCTTCTTCAAAACTTATATGTGAACTCATTAATTTCTGTTTCTCTGAACATCCCCAATAAAATATGGAGAAACAATTCTCTGAGACTCTTCAACAAATTTATGAGTGCTGAATATTGGGAAAGGGGAAAGCAAGGGTCTTTTAGACACCTAAATATAAACTTATTGTAATCAGCAGTACATGGAATTGGCACAAGAATATATAAATATGTTAGTTACATAAGGTTGAACATCCACATAAAAAGTCAATATGTATGCGGTTGTAAGTGTAATTCAGCAAGAAAAACTAATATAATACATTTTGTGAGTATGTTTTAATTGTCCCTCTAAAAAGAAACAGGATTTATTTGTCTAAATTAAAAGCAAACAGTCTGATATTTGGCTCCTCCCCCTCCCAAATACAGTGTTTACTCTGCTGCCCAAGCTACCCTCATCCTCAGGGTCTTCCATCCTCTGGATATAGTTCAGGGATGTTAGGCATGTACCACTAAGCATAGCTTCTTTACTTGTTCTTTTAAGAAAAACATTAAGAGACTAGGGAGATGGCTCAGTTGGCACAACCGTGAGCACCTTAGTTTGGTCCCTAGTTCCCACATTAAAAAGCCAAGCTCAGCACCACAGGTTTCTCAACTCAGTGCTGAGGCAGCAGAGACAGGACAGTTCCTGGTGTTGGCTGCCCACTCAGTCTAACCAGAATGGTGAATGTCAGATTCAGTGAGAGACCTGTTCAAACATTAAGGCCAAGAGGAACTGAGAAAGATATTTGAACTCTATGTGTACATGAGAACACACATGAATACATGACAGACATGAACACACACACACACACACACACACACACACACACAAAAGGGGGGAAAACATTAGAAGAAAGTCTAGGAGATTATTTGCATAAATTTGGAGGGGAAAGTACCTTTATGGAATGACAGGAATCTTGGAAATTATAAAGAAAAGCCTAAATCCATTTGTTCTTTATGAAATTACAGATTTTTTTGCATGCAAAAGGTCACATAAATGAAAACAGAAACTCAAAGCTTTAAAATATTTGTGAAAAATTTTCCATTGTGTTTAGAATCAATTACTGTTCTGATTTAGAACTAGATCATTGAGTATAAAATCTGCTTTGGGAATTCATAGGACAATCTCACTGTATATAAGACAGTAAAATAATTCCCAAACTTCTTCAAGCAAAAGACTTGAAGAATCGCACAATTCAAATTTATAACCTCTGTGACTGGGGGAGAGAGAGGCATTTTCTTCAGTGGTGTCACCACCCTCTGGAAATATATCCATGCTACTGTGAATAACCTAAGGAAACCCATTGGCTCGGTCTCTCTCTCTCTCTCTCTCTCTCTCTCTCTCTCTCTCTCTCTCACACACACAGTGAGAGACAGACAGACAGACTGACAGATAGATACACATATATACACACACAGAGACACACACAAAGAGAGAGATAGACAGACTGACAGATACACACACACACACACACACACACACAATATAAGGAAGAGCAGAGGAAGATGATCAACAGGAGAGGAGGGGAGCCAGAAAGAATAATGAGGGGTAGATATGAGCCAAATATATTATGACTTGTATGGAAATGTCATCTTATGTATTATTAATGTACATTTAAAAACATGAAAATAATATATAACCCCAAAATAATTTTAATGCAATTATACTCATAGAAGAATATTTAAAATTACTCCAGTTCTTTATTTCAGAACAATTAAAAAATCACAAAAGGTATTTGGTGTAAAATATATGAGATGAGTGCTGAGAGCGAGAGTGGGACAAATAGTCTTCCCTAAGGAAGTGCATACCAAATGGTTATCCAATACCAAATGATCTTCTAAGAGATTATATCTATACAGTAATAGTATACAAAGTGACTAGGCTATATTTAGGGAATATATGTATATGTATATATATACATATTATGCATATAAAAGCAACTAATAAAACAGAGCTAAGGATTTGAAAAAGAGCAAAAGGGGTATATGGAAGGTTTCAGAGGGGAAGGGTGAAAGGTGTAATTATATTATAATCTCAAAAGCAAAATAGAAACTGTCACAAAGCGAAACAGAGCAAAGGAAACACAAAGGCAATGGTAGTTGCTAATAAGATCGCAATGTGTTTCTGCCTGGATTTCTTTTTTCTGTCACCAAACACAGAACTGTTTCAACAGAATTGCACTTTTGACCAAAGAAGAATTCTAGAAATGTGAAGCAATGAGTAAACATCCGGCTTTTCAGTTCCCACAACTGTAATGAGCAAAAACAACTCTGAAAAACACAAAGTCCCATGTTACAACTAAGCAACCCTTTCTTGACTAGGTATAATTTATGAACAAAAAATTATAGTAACCAAAACTCATTTTAAAGTGTAACTTGATCTAATTGATAGGAAAATTCTGTAGCATCTCTACCAAAGGAAACTGAAAAAAAAATATTGTCTTCTGAGACCATGGCAACTGAGAGCTAAGATCATGTGTTACTGAGGAAGCAGGGGAGCAGAGGCAATTATTCATTATTGAAGCCTTTGTGGGTGACCTCACTGTGTCCCAGATGCATTTCATTAAGAAAGAATCAATTAGCTAACACGCCAATGTCAAGTTCACCTAAGGTTACAGGTCGAGGATGCTTCTAAGATGTGCCTTTTAAACAAACTTGCCTTTGGTATCAAATAGGCAGGAAGACAAACTAATATAAAAGTCGTGTTGATATGTAGATCAACTGGAGGACTTTAAAATTCTTGCTTGCATTGTAAAATGTCCCCACCACACTGAAAATCTAACTGGTAGTTCCATAGCCATGTGAATGAATGCTGGTGACTCAGACATTCAGAACAGAAATACATCTATGTGTTCATCAAATAACACAAAAAAGACTCTACACTGGTGCTTTCCAAAGCAGATGTCAACTGGAAAATACCAAAGTGATTTTATCAGGAGACTGAGTTAACTGCTTGTGGTGTGCCTACCTATAGGAACTCTATGGAATTAGAAGTGAATAAAATTCATGTACATGCAACATGGAAAATACTTAAAAATCTCAGATTATCTAGTAAACTCAGTGTGGTACAAAAAGAACCCAGAACAACAGAATGCATGTTGTCTAGTTTTCAGAAAAGTCAAAACAATACAAGGCATGGAGATTAGAACCACCTTGCAGCTTGAGGCATAGAAGGCAGACACTGAAAGGCATGGCTGACTCAGGGATACTTGTGGTGCAAGGACTGTGAACATATATCTACTTTAATCATAAGTTTCATGCAATTCTCTCTCTCTCCTCTTTGTCTCATATATATATTTATATATAATTTTAATAAAATATTTCCCCCAAAATATGTGTTTGCATCATAGAGCAGGAGGTGCAAGGGAGAAATGAGCATGTTAACTTTTTTAAAAATGTCCAACTGTAAACCAAACACAATACTTGCTTTATACAATTGACTTGGTGTCCATCTAGTCTAATAGCAGTGGAAACAACAGATTTTGGGTTTTCCCTGTAAAAAGGAGATTGTTCTTATCCTGATCCAGAGAACAATTGTCATGAGCGTGGCTCCATTTCCTAAATTTAGTGACATGTATAGACTAAGAGTTAACTCAGGAGATACCATCCTGTAAGCCACATCACAGGCCTCATCACTTTCAACTTTGAAAAACCTTTGAAACTACTATTCTATGATCCAGAAAGAGTCTGCGAAGTGGACTGCTAGTGTGTACCTTGGATAGTGAGTGCATGTTTAACGGCTTTATATTATAGATACTTAGCTAATACTATTAAGACATTAGGTGACTTGGTTCTACCTTTTAATGATGTTATAACCTCTTCCCTATCTACTGGATTTCTATCTATTCTACTGGCATAAACTCTGAGATGGCAAAATCCACCATGATGCTAAGCAATTAGACAGAGGTGGACTGCCACAAAGACAGAATATGGCTCAGTGGTAGGGCATGTGTCTAGGAAGTAGAAAGCTCAGGTTTCAATTTGTAGCGTCCAAATCCCCCCAACCCCTAAATCAGCCATAATATCAAGAGATATGGTGATGTTCAGTGGTGATCCCTGATGTGAAATGCCAGGAAAAAGCATAAGGAAGGACAGGTGTTCAGAGGGGCCAAGGAGTGGAAACATTATAAGAATACAGAGTTAAAGAAAGCTACAGATTGTTAGAGCTACTGAGTGTCACTGGCCAACAAAGATATTTCACCTTGTCAGGATCTTATCACAAATATATTATAAGGGAAATCTCAAGTACCCATCTAACTTGCATGTACAAGAAAGATAGAATAAATCTTGGGCTTTCATGAGCATTTATAAACAATAGCTAAATATACACAATTGAATAACTATATAACACAAGCACATATGCTATGCATTTTTATTGATACACACGTGCAAATATATGTGGATATAAATATATGAATATATACTTGTTTCATCATTTGTCTCTACTTTAAAGAACAATTAGCAGTCTCATTCTAATGAGCTCCTCTTTGTTGTCTAAAGTGTCGGGCTTAGGGTAAGTACATGATAATTTCCTAGTATTACTAAATAAAATGTTATGCAGGAGCAATTTTCCTTGACTAACAGTAAATAAACTAGAACCTCAAAGGCTTTACATTCATGGAGTTTTGTCTTTTTTTATTATTGGTCACCAACTTTTGTTTTAAATTAATAAAGGAAAAACTTTAAACAACCTGGAGTCTTCACTCACATTTCTGGGCTCTGATCTGAAAGGCTTAGAATTAGCCTTTGTCACAGATCAATTTTTTTAATACAAATTTTATGATAGATGCTCGCCATCTTTAAGTCTTTGTTCACTAGTTTATGTGCAGTAGTAATCTAAATAATACTAAATTTAGCATAAGCTTAACATGGAAAAGGAGAAAGAGTTTTTTTTCCTTCTGAGATGTCAGCTGAGTAAAAAGATCAGCTGAGTGCTTTCTCTGCCTCTCTGAGCTAGCAGGTTTTAAACCTTCCCCCCGCCCTGAAAAATAATGTAGGTTTAAGATAACCTGGAAAAAAAAGAGTAGATTTGTGAATGTGAACATCCTAAATAACAGATATTGTCATATCCTACTAGTTCCCTTAATAACATAAATGGGTTTTCAACAGTCAGTTAAAGACATACAACAGATTTCATGCCATAACCTCATGACAATATACATATTTTTTATTTTTTTCCTTTATTTTTTATTTCTTCAAGTTACATCTCAATTGCAGTCCCCTCCCTATTCCCCCCTCCAGTCCCACCCTCCCACCATCAACCCCCCATTCTCTTCCCTTTTTTTAAGTTTAAGGTATATCTTATTTCCCCCTAAGTTTCCCCTTTCAGTCCAACAAATGGCTCTTTCTCTTATAATAATAAATACAATACAAAACAACAGAGGTAATTAGGCCACAGTTATGAGGGTTATATGGCTTAGCGTACATTCCCAATGTCCAGTCCATATGTACCTGGCACCTGACTTTAACATTCTACTATCTAACCATCTCCATGAGTTTAAAGTTCTATATCTAACTCAACATTCATATTAACTTGCAACACAATTTTAAAAGCATCTTCTTAGATCTATAACACTCTCTTGACTCCTAACCAACTCAAAATTTAATTATGAGACTCTAGCTATCTGTTCTTCAACCACCTCAGAGACCTGAGAGGGATAAATATATCTGATTTTATAGGAAGTACAGGGCCTGCAGCTTCCAAAACTAAGAAATGACATACCTGTGGCTGCCTGGACAGTTCCCATTTTCTCTCCATACATTACAGCATCTATCTTCAGTCATTTGGCCCTGTTTCTCTGACAGACATTGACTGAAGAGCAGGAGTTATGAAGGACTTGCCTACCCTGTCTTGGCAGAGCTAGGCTGTCGACTTACCTCCTTCCAGGTTTTGTCCTTTTTGGACAGCATTCTGTCTACAGTTGGAGCAAGGGGCTTTTCCTACCAAGAGATAGGCTTGCGACTAATTCAATGATCTCCCACTGGAGATTCTTCGATGCTCATCTTCTACTTGGGGTAGAATGGGGGTGCTGTCAGGAGTTGATATGTCTTGATGTAAAAAAATATAAAGTTACAAAAACATCTTTGAATGCCATATTCTGCAGATCTCTTGAGGTTTTTGAAGAGGGCCTATCTATCTCTTATACTAGGGTAAGCAGATGTTGCTTGTCTCTTAGCAACTTTATTTCTGATTAGCTTAGAAAATAACTATAATAGGCTGTCATAGTACCTAACAAAATGACTGGCTTGCATAACTATTAGTTTACATTTCTTAATTATCCTAAACAGTTTATGACAATTAGTAGTAAAAGGCCGAAACATCACATTTCATTTTTTTTCTTTACATACTAACCATTCCATCCCATTTCTCTGGGGTGGGGTGTCCTTATATAACAGTCCCTCATCTCAGTTGAGAGGTCGTTTGAGGGCCAAGAGCCTCCTCATTCACTGGGGGTCTACGAGGCAGTACCATCAGTGAAAAGTGTCTCATTGCCCGGGAGAGAGAACTAAAAAACAAACAAACAAATAAGCAGACAAATAGATAAAAAAGACTAAAAAAATAGAAAAAATAAATAAATAAATAAAAATAAAAAATAAAAAGTCTAAGTCCAAGTTCCCTTTGGTGTGTTAGTTGTAGTACCGATACCATCTCCTATATAGCTAAAATCCCACTATAAGTGAATAGATGCCATATGCATCCTTCTGAGTCTGGGTTAGCTCACTCAGGATGAGCTTTTCTAGTTCCATCCATTTGGCTGCAAATTGCATAATTTCATTGTTCCTGATAGCTGAATAATATTCCATTGTGTAGATGTACCACAGTTTTTTTAACCCATTCTTCGGTTGAGGGACATCTGGGTTGTTTCCAGTTTCTAGCTATTACAAATGAGGCTGCTATAAACATAGATGAGGAAACTTCCTTATGATTCCATGAAGAGGCATTTGGGTGTATACTCAGAAGTGGTATGGCTGGGTCCTGAGGCAAAGCTATTCCAAGTTTTCTATGATATCGCCAGACTAACCTCCGTAGTGGTTGCATAAGCCTGCACTCCCACCAGCAATGGAGTAGGGTACCCCTTTCTGCACACCCTCGCCAGCATGTGCTGTCATTTGAGCTTTTGATCTTAGCAATTCTGACAGGTGTGAGATGGAATCTCAGAGTCGTCTTGAGTTTCATTTCTCTGATGATTAAGGATGTTGAGTATTTCTTCAAGTGTCTCTCAGCCATTAGGGATTCCTCCTTTGTGAATTCTCTATTTAGCTCTGTCCCCCATTTTTTGATTGGATTATTTGGTTCCTTGGCATTTAATTTCTTGAGTTCTTTGTAGATTTTGGATATTAGCCCTCTGTCAGACAAACAAATGGGCTGAGAAAGAAATAAGGGAAACAACCCCCTTCACAATAGCCACAAACAACATAAAATACCTGGGGATAACTCTAACCAAGCAAGTAAAGGACCTGTACAACAAGAACTTCAAGCCCTTGAAGAAAGAAATGGAAGAGGCCGTTAGAAGATGGAAAGATCTCTCATGCTCATGGATAGGTAGGATCAACATAATAAAAATGGCCATCCTACCAAAAGCAATATATAGATTCAATGCAATTCCTATCAAAATACCAACACAATTTTTTACAGACTTGAAAAGATCTATTCTCGATTTCATATGGAACAACAAAAAGCCCAGAATAGCTAAATCAATCTTGTACAATAAAAACACATCTGAAGGTATCACCATCCCAGATTTCAAGCTGTACTACAGAGCAATAGTTGTACAAACAGCCTGGTATAGGTATAGAAACAGACCAGTAGATCAATGGAATCGAATTGAAGATCCAGAAATAGACACACACACTATGGCCACCTAATTTTTGACAAAGAAGCCAAAACCGCACAATGGAAGAAGGACAGCATCTTCAATAAATGGTGCTGGTCCAACTGGATATCCACTTGTAAAAGAATGAAATTAGACCCATACTTATCACCTTGTACAAAACTTAAGTCCACGTGGATCAAAGACCTTAACATAAGGCCAGTCACACTAAATCTACTAGAAGAGAAAGTGGGAAAAACCCTCGAACTCATTGGCACAGGCGACAACTTCCTGAACAGAACACCAACAGCTCAGGACCTGAGATCAACAATCAATAAATGGGACCTCACGAAATTGAAAAGCTTCTGTAAGGCAAAAGACAGTATCATTCGAACAAAATGGCAATATACATATTTTATAAACAATTAGATAGCAGAAATCATGATCACTTACATGCATACTTATTTTTATATTATATTTTTGCCTAAAATATCTTAATATTATAGGAAAACAGAATTAAAAGCACAATAAATAGCTTTCAGTTCACCATAGTATTCTATGAAATAAGACATGACATCAATGAAACATTTTGTCTTTTTTTCCTGTTGCTCTGATGAAACGCATTGACTAATATCCTTAAGTATAAAAAGAATTAATTTTGGCTCATGGTTTCTAGTTACACAACATCATTATGGGGAAGCCAAGGTGGTAGGGACTTGAAATAGTCACATTACATCCAGAAACAGAGAAGAATGAATTAATATGTATGTGTGTGCATTCAATTGACTTTCTCTACTCTTCCATGGTTCTAATCCACCTCAATTAACATAATCAAGATAATGTCCAAGAGACATGCCTGTAGGGTATTCTGGTCCAGAATGCAATCATTATAAATTATAAATTATACAATCATTTATACATTTATATAACCAAAACGACTTAATATTTAAGTTCTCATTTCTTCAAATACTCATAGCTTGTTTTGTTCATATTTCAAATTCTTTCTATTCTATTATATGTCAAATGCTATTTTACATGTATTAAATATTTAAGTTACCATTTTAGTCTCTTTTCCATAACACGGAAGCATAGAGGAGGTAATATATAAAGAGAGAAAATCATTTTAGGCTGTGGTTCTAGTCCAAGACTGAAGGGGCATAACTAATGATAGCTTTCTAATTCTCAGAGGCTTGAGGTACCAGAGGTGACAAATTCAGTGAAAGAGGAAGTGTGAAATACATAGTGAGATTTACTTTTAGTAAGCTCTTTCTTGAGATACCTCATTAGTTACATATATTAATTGCATATATAGTTTAAAGCATATATCAAGGCAGAACCTAATCACCATAATGTCACTTATCTTTTTTTTTTTTTTTTTTTTTGGTTTTTCGAGACAGGGTTTCTCTGTGTAGCCCTGGCTGTCCTGGACTCACTTTGTAGACCAGGCTGGCCTCGAACTCGCAAAGATTCGCCTGCCTCTGCCTCCCAAATGCTGGGATTAAAGGCGTGCGCCACCACCGCCCGGCTAATGTCACTTATCTTAATATCTCATAATTTAGATTAAAATTCAGCATGAATTTCAGAGAAAAGAATCAACAATTAGCAATCACAGATTATTTCCCCATTTTTATGGCTTTGGCCTTTAACATTTTATTGATTTAAATAAAACTGTTGTTAATTATAGATTCTATTCCTTTCTTTCTAGTACATGTGTCACTAATGCATTTCTCCCAACTCAGCTTGATTTTCTTTCCATTCGTTAATATTTCATTAAGCAGGGATGTAAATTGTTAATATCAAAAATGAATTAATATTGTTATGGGTTGTGTTCTGTTTCTTATTTAAGAAATATCTCCTTACTCTTTAAAAAAATACATCTTTTCTCATTTAAGTCTCAATATCTGCTTGAAATTTTCTTTCTGAAATACATGTTTTGGAAGTTTGTTTCAATTACTCCTTATAGATATTGGGAATTTCCCCAGACATATGCTGCTGAAGGATATTGCCCCTAGATATTTACTGCAGAGGTCAGTGGGAACAGAAAACAAAGGAGCAGTATTCTAGACTCTCCATCTATTTCAGCTAGTAAGCAGGTTTGTATAAATATATTGAGATACTGTCAAAATTTTTCTAGAGTTTATACATGTTTTCTAGAACTTACTGCCTTCATGGAACAGGTATAATCCTTGAGTTAAACTTTATACATATTTTACTTTTGCATTAAATTTTTATGAGTAACATGATCTTGGTTGGACCCATTGTTCAATGCTTATATGATGTTTTCTAAAAAAAAGTTAACATATATATGTTTATATATATATATTTCCAGTAATTTTCAAAAATTAAGAATTTCGAACTGTCCACTACAAATACTATTAAGGACTTTCTTTTGTCAGTGAAAACAAATGTCAGTAGTTTAAAAAAACTGGAATATATTATGGTGCATAGTTGTTTAGTTTCAGTGTAACAAAGTGTTGGCAAGCAAGGCTGGATATCTCAACTTTGGATACTAAATTCATGAGTATCTTTTAGAACAGTCTTCAGTGGATACTTCATGCAGTTCTAGACAGGAAAGCTTGAGAGATAGGAGTGGAACCAAGGTCAGGAGATAAGTCTTTCCAAGGTTGAGAAGGTGGATGGCTTTCTTATTTATGAGCCTGTAGATATTTGTAAGCAAAAACAGGCATTTCTAATGGGAACTGGTGGGAGTACCAGCTTGGAACCTCTTAGGGATAAAAGACATGTGGCCTAGAATGAGGCCCTAGGGGCAGCTGGATTAGGAATTTGGGAAAGGTTTCTTTTAGATGCTATTTCCAATAACCCTAAATACTTTCCAGCTTACAGTTAACTCTGTTATCCCATTGAAAACTAGTTAAATCTCAACAATATTTTTGTGATCACAAACTACATGTAAAGAAAGAAAGCAATGAGCCCATATTTCCAGGAAAGTGATAAAAAGCAACAGATACTATCAGAAAACAAAGGATTCTGATGGAATCCATGTCAGATTCAGCACCTAAATTAACTTTGTTGTCAGGACTCAGAGGTCAGGTCAGAAAACTCTGGGATGTTTTGGGAATACACAAAGGATATTGTCTTTCCAAAATTTCCTAAATCCCCAGGACATTCTCCAATCATACCAAGGAGGAAAGCATAATGTAAATTTATATTTTTTAAATGTCATAAAATGAGGATCCTATGTTGTTAAATGAATTTTTAAAACTGTTAATGTTTTACACAGTAAGACATGGACTTAGTACCAAAGTGTCTTAAAAGCTGCCTTTTACCTAAATCTCTTTTTTCTCTTCTCATATATTCATTAATTTAACATTAATTTCATTATTTATTGACAGTGCCACCTGGCAGTATTAGGAATTTTGCTATATACATAGTTACTGATTAAGCTGAGAAGTCTACTGCTGAATGATTTTAATTGCAATCATTGGACATCTACTATGTGACTGAACTGAGTGCTGGACGCTCAATCTATGATGAAGAAAAGCAAACTTGGCCCCTGTGTTGATGAACTATAATGAGTGGGAGAGAAGATTAGTATTTGAACAGTGAGTCATCCTCATATTAGGCAGAGATCCAGAATGCGATCAGGAAAGCAACATATGAGGCAAACTCAGCTCAGTGACTTGTCAAAATAAGTAGCCCTATAAAGCATTAAAGACAGAACAGTATTTTTAATAATGGCATTTTAAACATCTGAACACAGAAAGTTTTTTATGATGAGTCATTGTCTTAGATTGGATTTAATTGCTGTGTAGAGACACCATGACCTTGGCAACTCTTATAAAGGAAAACATTTAATTGGGGCTGGCTTACAGTTTCAGAGGTTTAGTCCATTAACATCATAGCAGGAAGCATGGCAGCATGCAGGAAGACATAGTGCAGGAGAAGGAGCTGAGAGTTCTGTATCTTGATCTGTAGCCAGACAACGGAGACTATATTCAACACTGGGAGTACCATGAACACAGAAGACTTCAAATCCTGCCTCCTCAGTGACACACTTCCTCCAACAAGGTACACCTACTCCAACAAGGCCATACCTTCTAATAGTGCCATTCCTGATGGACCAAATATTCAAACATCTGAGTCTGTGGGTGGGAGGGGGAGGCAGAGGCTAAACTATCCAAATCGTCACAGTCATTAAATACAAACATTCTGCAACTTGTTCATCACACTTTAAAATGCATTCTCTACTAAGCAGAGATTTAAAAATAAGCATTTATACCAGCTTTTACAGGATCCTGGATTGTCATATTGAGAAAAGAGAGACAGAGACAGACAGACAGACACACAGAGAGAGGGGAGGGGGAGTCTGTGGGGATCCAGAGAGACTCAAGACTGCTCAGAGGCCCTAATGAAAGGATAAATGGAACTTTAGTCCTCTGTCCTTGTCAGACTAGGCAAGTCCAGTCTAAGGCTGGAGCCAGAGCCTAGAATGAGTCAAAGTTGTGGCTTCTGGGAACCTGATTCATCCCCTGGGCTGTGGTAATAAATCCTAAGGTAGTTGTGTCTGAGGTATCCTGTGTTCTCTTTGCCAACATTGTCTGTCTTAGCTCTCTGCTGACCTTGCCTATTTTTCATCTGCAAATAATATACATGATGTTATATGTTTTAATAAACTTGTTTGACATAAGTCATTAGCTTCTTCAAGACTTGCTGGTCCCAGATACTGCTTTTGTCTTCTTTATTTCTCATCATCTTTATTCCTCATCCTCAGTACTCCCATTTGACACCTTACCACTTGGGATTCTTACTTCTGTAGGTTCAGATCAGTCACTAGTCTCTAAAAACAACTTGAAAAAAAAACTACAGATTTTTATGGAGAAGAATTTTATCCAGCCACATGGCTACTCTGCAAGGGATCGCATCTAAAGACCTACTAGGTCTATGTGACCTGACTAGAATTCAGGCATGTCCTTAGAACACATTGTTAACCTAAACACTGAAATTAAGGTTAATTTAAAATGACATCTAATTGAGGGGCAGACAAAGTGATGAATCAGATAAAGATTTGACAGAATTAGTCAGAGATAGGATATGCCCAACTCTCATGAGAACAGCACAGAAAGAGGCTACATGAGAGCAGTTCAAGAGCTGGGTGTGGTGGTGCCCGCCTTTAATCCAGCACTCAGGAGGCAGGGGGCAGGCAAATTTCTGTGAGTTCAAGGCTAGCCTGGTTCACAGAGTGAGTCCAGGATAGTCAAGGATACATAGAAAAACCCCGTCTCAAAAAATTTTTAAAAAGGAGCAGTTCAGGGAGTGGGGAGGAAGTGTGGCAGTCTTACCAGGACAGTTTTACAGAGACAGGTTGCAGAGAGAATGAGAAGAAGACAGGAGATTAGAACACATTGCCAGAGTTAGTTTGAGGCCAAGCAGAAAAATTCAGTCAAATCCAATTCAATCAAAACCCCATGGTTGTCTCTCCCAGAGAGAAGCCAGATTAAATCAGTCATCTTGGAGAGGAGTTTAGAGAAGAACAGCTGATTTGAACCATCCAATGAGAGTTCAGAAAGAGCTAACAAGGGTGAGTCTATCAGTAACAAGTTTCAGAGGCTGTACCATTCTAGGTCTAGGTTAGCAGACCAATGCTGGAAGCTGAAGCTTTCAAGGTTCGTATTTATAGAAGATTAGATTATACAGAGGCTATCTGTAGGCCTAGGGATAGCTAGAATAGAGAAAGAAATGCTCTGGGCTCAGCCCAAGCCATGCATTAATACAGCTTGGGTATGGTTCTCATCTCATCCACTCATCTAAGGAAATAAAAACAATATTTACATCTGGCCTTTTAACACTTTACGACTTTTACACTTTTATGATTGCTATGTTTGTTGTCCCTGGGTTAGACATCTGTGTGCTTCTTATCCTGCATCCTGTGTCCGTATCCTGCATCTTACATTTGTGGAAGATGCTGCCTGTGGCATTTGTTTGCATATTCTGTTGGGTTATAAAAAAAAAAAACTACTTTTCTTATTTGCATTTCAGGTTGTTTATAGTACAGTATTTGTTTGCTTGTTTAAAATCTGAATCTTTGATTTTGTGGGAAGTCTTAGGTGAATAAAAGCAACAATTGTGTAATGACATATGTGAAACCCTGAAAACACTATAGATTCTACAGTGTGAGTACTGATTAGATAATAAAAATGTGTAAAGATCTTTTTTGTCTTCCTTTAAAAACTGGTTCTTATCTCTTTTTGTATTATCTGGGTTGCTGTCACATCTAAATTATAAGCTTTATTTGGAAAAGAGGGAATTGAAATATAAGAAAAGGCCTTAAACTTCTAAAATTAAAGTGAAATTTTTATTATTTGGAAAAAAATAACCAGGAAGATTATAAGCACACTTACAACATGGAATGAATAATGTATCATTAGTCTTCATTTTCCTGATATTACCCAAAACTCTAGAAGACAGCTGTAAGAAGGGCATGGAGAAATAGCCATATGTCCTAATGTAAATTAATATTTAAACCCTGTGCATCTACTGATTAACATATATATGGCAATGCATGGTTTTGATTGGACTTTTTGCCACATTGCTATGCTTCACACTGTATTCATAAAATAATTTATTACTTAAGAATGAAGTACGCTGGGCAGAGGTGGTGCACACCTTTAATCCCAGGACTTGGGAGGCAGAAGCAGGTTGATCTCTGTGAGTTTGAGGCCAGTCCAGTCTACAAAGTGAGTCCAGGACAGTGAGGACTATTACACAGAGAAACCCTGTCTCAAACCAAAACCAAAACCAAAACACAACAAAACAAAAAAAGAATGAAGCACAATGTATGTAATTTACATTTATTTAAGCACTAAATGACAAAGAAAGGCTATTCTTATTTTATCTTTATGCTTTATTTTTCCTAGTTTTATTATCTATGTATTTTAAAATATCTATATATTTAAACATATGTAAAATATATACATGAATTCTGGAAAAAGCACAAACATATACTAGTTATGCCTTAGAAACACCATGAAAGTACAAATTAGATTTTAGTATATGTGTTAAAAAGTTAGAAATGGCTTTGCGTAGTTAATAAAAGAGTGGTTAAAAATACCAGTATTTGGGGAAGATACCAGTTAAGCAGATGTCAGGATGCCCCGCAGAGCTTTGCTCATCTGTATTGAGCCTATGGAAGATTTGACAAGGGTCTTATTAAAAAATGAGTGAAATAATATAAACAATGTCCAAAGGCTTTACAAAAATGCACAAGCAATTCAATTTGTTTCTTTTTAAGGAAAATGTTGACTGTATGTTTGGAATTTCAACCACGTCCTGGCTGATTTTTCAAATGTTTCTGAATTACTTAATGTCTCTGCTTCCACTACCAAGTCCTGGATGGACAGGCCTGTTTGAAGGACCACACCTTCCCAGCTCTTCTTCCAGCTGTGCTCTGGACTCCAAGATGAATTCTAAATCCCCTTTAAAATAACACTACATTAGAGTCACAGCCTCAAATGCAAGTTTATCTCTGTCTATTTTAAGGCTGTTTTTGTACCTATACTCATTGGCAAATTTAAATTAAAGAAGTATGCAGTAGTGGGTAGTGTAGTTCTATAAGCAATTCCACTTCTACCAGAATACCTAACGAACAAAATTATTGAGTCCTCCTACACAAAACATTCATATAGTGAGTTTCCAACCCCATGTACCTCAAAATGTGACTACGCTGTATTTGGACACAGTCTGCAGAGAGGTAATGAAATTTGAATAAGGGTCTTGATATAAAGAGCACTCATGCATTATAAGATGAATCATTAGATATGTATACATGGGAAACATTCATGAGAGAACAGAGGGATATGGAAGCCACATGCAAGTCAAGAGAGTAGGTTCTGAAGAAACCACATTGAAGGACCTTGGTCTTGGAGTTCCAGCCTCCAGAACTGTGAGAGCAGTTTCGTTTAAGCCTCCCAGTCTCTCATATGTTGTCATAGGACAATCCTAGCAATCTAATACACATGTATGTTTAACAGATAAAAAACAAATTAGTAAGGAAGTAAAGCCAGCCATCAATATGCTCTAAACTTAATTTTAACATAGAAAATCTGAGATTTACATAAGAAAACAACTTCCCATGAAACTGAATTCTTAATATAGAAAATAAATAATGACCCAAAAAATGGATTCTCTAAACAAGACCCAGGGAGAAAGGGTTGAGGGGGTAACATGGAAGGGACAGCTAAAATTAAGAGTCATTTGAAGGTCATATGGAGACCTAATACAGTAGAAGCTACCTAATGCATATACACATATGAAGGTTATCTAAATGCAATTGCCAAATAATGGGGGAGCGAAAGCCCCACTGGATATCTCTTGTCACCAAAAAAAAAAAACCTTCAATATTTGGAATGGGTTACATATATTCGAGTTATTAGCAAAAGGGGTTTCATGGAAACCCTAACAGCCAAAGGTGTTGCAAAGGCTACAGGTTGATTTCCACAAACTAACTGCAAGACCCTGTTGTTGAAAATAACACCTACACAATTCATTGAATATGGAGATCACTGCCTTGCTCAGCCATCATCAAAGAAGTGTCCGTCACCCCCCCCCCCCCCCCACACACACACTCCCATTCCTGCAGCGGAGCAAATACAGAAACCCACAGTTAGACATAAAGCAGTGAGAGACTTTGCTACATTTGGGCCTAAATGGGATTTCTCCAACAAATCTCTCCATTAAGAGCTCAGGAAACCCTACAAAAGAGGATGCAGAAAGGATATAAGAACCAGAGGGGATGGAGGACACCAGGGAAACAGGCCCTCTAAATCAACAGGACCTATACATGTATGAACTCACAGACATTGGGGCACCAGATGGCGTCCTAGAGGTGAAAATTGAAGAAGAGATATCCTTTCATCCCTAACCAGAAGCTATCTCCAATTGATAACTGCTTGCAGATGAAAATTTACTTTTATCCAGGGAAGTCTCACTGGGGAAACAAATTACGATTAAAGGTAGGCTGCATGTCCAGCAGCAGGTGGCCAACAGACAACCAACTCAATAGCTTCTTTAGAGATTCCTTAGCTCATAACATCATATCAAGGCTTTCTTTTTTTAATTTTTACTTTTGTTTGTTTGTTTAATCTAATTCAATATTTTAACCTTGCAGGTTTTGCATATGCATTATGGTTTCTGGTTTTTTTATTTTTATGGGATCCCTGAATTTTTGAATAAGTTTGTCTCTGCATTTATATATGTTTCTTACACTTTCTCTTGGCTTCTTTTCCTTCTGGTTATTTGGGTTTGTCTATTCTGATTTGTTTTTGTTTTATTTTATTTTATTGGTCTCTCAGAAGGCATGTTTGTTTTCTAAGGAGAGACAGAAAGGGGGTGAGTCAGGATGGGATAGGAGGAACTGGAAGGAGTAGAGGAAGGGAAAATGACAATTAAAATTAAATGTATGAAAAATATGTTTTCAATACAAGAAAAAATGGATTCTGTCTTGCTTTCTTTGTCATTCAGTCTATATCAGCATAACAGGAAAATGTTCATTCTTTTCTGGGCTTGGTCATCCTACCTCTATTGAACACCTGTGTCTTATATAATATCACTGGAAATAAAAGTATGTAACATCAGAATCTTATTCTTCTGAACCTGGGATCTAAAAAGATAGTAGCTGTCTCATTCAGTTCACCTCCATATTATATACATATTACATATCAATATTACATATTACAGAATTACAAGGGCTAGATTGAAACCCCTGATTATACTGCATCTAATTGTTGTCTCAAAATATTCTATTTCATAATTGAGACTATACCATACATTTTTTTTTTTTTTTGGTTTTTCGAGACAGGGTTTCTCTGTTTAACAGCTCTGGCTGTCCTGGACTCGCTTTGTAGACCAGGCTGGCCTCGAACTCGCAAAGATCCGCCTACCTCTGCCTCCCAAGTGCTGGGATTAAAGGCGTGCGCCACCACCGCCCGGCCACCATACATTTTTTGTTATGCTGGGTATAACTGAGTTAAAACCACATTTCTTCACTGAAGGGGACAATGGAGAAAAGGGAGTCGGGGCTGGCTTCCCATAATCCTATCAAGACCTACACTAACTACATCTCTTAAGCCACCACCAATTTGTAATAGCACCACGCTGGAGTCTTTAATTCAGGAGCCTTTGGGAGCATTGAAGAGCCAAATTAGAGCAGGGTGGTAATAATAGCAGCTAATTTAAAATAAAAGTAATTGAAAACATATGCACAGATTGTAGAGACCAATAGCCACAGTGACATATGTATGTCAACAAAGATGGAACACAAAAGGAAAGGAGAGTAAATAAAAACAAACCATCAGAATAAAAGCTGACTGAACAGAGGACTATGCGTAGCCAAGAGACTACAGGAAGAAAAGTAATGAAGCTAAAAACACTGAAATGTTTAAAATAACTGGAAACACAAAGAGCAAAAAAGCATCAATAAATATGTATCTTTCAATGATAACTTTAAATATGACTCTTCTCAACTTCCTAATCAACAGAAAAGGCATTGTTGAATAGTTTAAGAAACAAATCCAACTTTTTGTTGTCTGCCAGTTACTCATCTTAACTTCAAGGAAAGATACTACCTTAAAATGAAAAGGCAGAAATAAATTGTCAAAGCAATTGCCCCGGAAACAAGTTGGCATTGTTGTCTTACCACCTGGCAAAATAGACTTCACACCAAAATTCATCAGAAGAGATAAATTAGGACACCTCATTCTTATCAAAGGAAGAAGTCACCCAGAAAACACTATAGGCCTGAAAAACATGCACCAAACTCTGGTGTACCAAATTTTATAAAAAGTGCATTATTAGATGTCAAGGCACAGATTAACCCAAAGTTGGTAGGTGACTTCAATACATCAGTTTTTCCTCTAAACAGATCATCTGGACAAAACAAAAAACTAGAAAGCATGACAATTAAATGACATAATACATAAAATGAACCTAACAGTTATCTATAGAATATTCCACCCAAATGACAAAGAATAAACATTTTATGCATCAACCCATGAAAGTTTCTCTAAAATAAACCATATCCTGAGACACAGACCTAAACAAATACAGAAAAGTGGAAATACTCCATGTTTTCTAAAAGACCACAGCACAAGAAAAATTCATCAACTAAGAATCAGTTCTTCAACCAGCAACAAATTTGTCTCCTACTTCAGATTTGAATGATAGGCAGTCAACTTCAGCATGCTAATATTCTACTCGGAAAGCACAGCAGTTACTCAGCAAAAATAGCACCCAACTTATGTATTTAAGAAAACATGTGATTATCTGTTTTAGTAGCTCCATTTACCAGGAAAATAAACAGAACCCAAATGTACATAGAAACTAAAAACCCAAGTAATCAATAAAACAGCTCTAGCAGTCAAAACTTTTCTTGTCTGTGCTCTGAGAGAGTTAAGACTTGAGGATATTCCATGGTCGGCAGCAATAGTAGGCATTACCACCGACTGGGCTCTACTATGTCCCAAATTCACTACTCAGCAAATTCTGACTTACAAAACTCACACGCCTGTGAACAGTAAGCCATAACAAACAGGTGAAGTCATTTTTAGCCAGCTTTCCACATTTCTTTTCATCTTATTATAATTATGTACATCTAGATATTCTCTATTTTTCTGTTTAAAAAGATATATTGGTGAAATAATACTTGGTGGTTCAAGATTGTAGGACTTGGAAATATGATTTATGGTTACTAACATTCACTTTAAAAATTTCAAACTGGGTGGGCATGGTAGTGCATGCCTTTAATCTCAGCACTCAGGAAGCAAGGGCAGTCGTATCTCTGTGAGTTCAAGGCTAGCCTGGTTTACAAAGTAAGTCCAGGAAATCCATAGATACACAGAGAAACCCTGTCTTGGAAAAAAAATCAAACTATGCTTGTCTCCTTTATAAGGAACAGAAGATGGTTGAAGTATCTTACTGTTTAAACTTACATTTAACTTTTGTTTCCTCTCGTTTCTGTTCCCACTATCTCCTCCCATGTTCCATTCATTCCCTCTCAAATTCATGGCCTCTTTTTCTTTAATTATTATTGCACAAATACACACACACACACACACACACACACACACACACACACACACACACA
>CAJQZJ010030068.1:39589-49618 GCA_907164525.1 Lophiomys imhausi | reverse complement strand
CACACACACACACACACACACACACACACACACACACACACACACACCATGTTAAGTCCATTTAGTGCTACAGTTATGTGTTTCTATTTAGAGTTGCCTGCTTGGGATTGGGTAACCTATCAGGGGCGTGTCCCTGGAGAAGACTGGATAACCCCTCTCTCAGTAGCTAATAATTACCTATAGCTCTTCATCTAATGGTAGGGCCTTGTGAGATTGCCCCCAGTGTGGATGGGATTATCACTGTACAGACCTTAGTTAACCAATATCTGAGATTTTGTGGGTGCAGCTTCCCAGTCACATATAGATGACACTATCTCACAGCAGAGGTCTTGGCTTTCTATTCTTTACGGGTTTTTTTTTTTTTTCTGCTTTCTCTTCTCAGATGCTCCTTGAGACTTAAGTGTAGGAGGTTTGTTGTACATGTATCAACTGAGGCTAAGTTCCCCAGAGTCCCTTGTTCTCCACATTTTGACTCCTTAGGGATTTCTGATTCATCTGTCTGCTTCAAAAGAAACTTCTTTGATGAGGGATGAGAACTACACTTACCTTTAGGTACAAGGAATCCTCTTGCTTTTTAATGAGACTGAAAATGTCTTGGGTATACAGCTTGTACAATGATGATACTCAAGAGCATTTCCAAAACAGAATATGGAATGGGTGACACTTGAGTGTCGGTGTATGTTTGCATATGTGTGTGTACATATATGTTTGCATCCACATGTATATGTGTTTGTGTTTGTGTGTATGCATGTTTGTACAGAAGTATCTACCTGCATGTGTACATGTGTCTATATGTGTATTGGAGTATGTGTATCTGTATGCATGTATGTGCATGTGTTTACAATTTTTCATGTGTGAATGCACATGCAAGTGTGTATGTATATTTAATGAGAAAGACACTGTCTTATTAGTAAAGTGGCTGTTTCTCACCACCACCTTTCTGTCTTAATGAAAAAACTTATTTTTAATAAAGCAAAAATATCTCTTGCCCCACTTTTCTAATTTGCTGAAAGATTTCTAAGCCCAACTCCATCCTTCTGCAATCACGGGTAATTAGAAAAACAGCACCGAAGCGAGACTATGGCATTCAGGATACTTGCCCACTGTTCTGTCTCTGGATCCCTAGGACCAATCAGCTGGCATTACCCCCTTAGTCTGGCCCTTTCTAGTTCCCTTTATCAATCTTTCTTTGCAGTCTACTAGGCTTTGTTATATTGCCAATCTTTTCTTCAACTGTCTTGGAAAGTTATGAAGGCACACTCTGTGGTCAGTGTGGGTGAACTATGGCTGAAGACAAGGGATGAAAGGTGACACAAATCATAACTCCTTCAGAGAAAAGGCATGTAAGAACAAGCAGGATGGCAGTGCCTGCTCTGGTTCAAAACCTAGACACGTACCACAGATCTGTCTGGTGAAATGTTAACTAATTCTAACATCCACAAAGACCAACTAAATCTGATCCAATAGTGATGGATGTATTTTAACATCTTCTCAATGTGACAGGATATTCCAGGTGGAAGAGTTTCTTAAAGGAAAGGCAACTTCAAAGGCTGATCATCAGATTTAATTGATCTGCTCAGCCTGACTCTGAAAATCTTGGGCTCAGAAATGTCATCTGTCTCAGTGGGGAAACTGGAGAAGGCATCTAAAGACAGAGAATTTTGGCAAAGCTGAATATTTCCTAAGAAACTGGAACCATCTCTCTCACAAAGGAGACAGAGCCCAGAACTGACCCTGCCTACAGGAACAGCCAGAAAAGAACATCCAGCCCTGGAAGACAGTCTGGAGGGTGGATTGAACTGTGTGGGGAGGAGTCTGGTGCTCTCTGGGGAATCTGGGAGCAGGAAAGAGGGACAGAGTGGATTCTACAAGCAGAAGGAAGCTAGGAAATGCCCCCATGAATGGACCCAGTGTGAGGTATGATATCTGGAGAAAAGAATTGGGAGCCAGGGGAGAGGTTTAACTGACCACAGGGTCAAGAAAGAGGAAGGAGTTTGAAAGATGAAATCATGTTTAATTAGCTGACAATAAACAGGCAGGATTGAGTTCAGAATATGAGCCAAGAGGGTAGTGGAAATCGCTGAGCCAAGATGTCTGTTTGCTCTGAGCTTCAGTGTCACTCTGGACTAAGTCCCTTGGAAGGAAATTATCCTCCTGTGGTCCCTGTGAGTGTCAGAGAAGGAAGATGGCTGTAACACTGAAAGGAATGTAGACCTATGTTCTCAGCTGGATTGGTAAATTCTTCAGGAGTTTACACCAAATGGGCAGATCTGTGTCAGTAAAATTACAGCAGTTGAATTCTGTGTATGAGTGTCAAAGCTTTGGTTTAAGAAATGATTCCTATCTTGGTCAGGAGTGTCTTTGCCCTACTTAGATAATTTTTGTGTTTTCAAGATGTGACCTCGTAAATGACTTGTGCATTTTTACTGTTCTCCTGTCAGGGCAGCTGTAACTTACATGATAGACATTTTTCTTCTCTAATTTGGAGTTTGGAGTTTGGTGTGTATTTGAACTTTCAAAGCCAACATTTAATGAAAGTGTTTCCCAATGATCTTCAGTAGCTAAAACATTCTCACACAGAAAAGAAAGCAAGTCTCCAAAATGAATGTTAAATTATCAAGTCACCTTAATGGTAAGCTTCAGATTCTGAACTACATTGCTATATTTTGAACCATCATACATTCCTGAATATCTAAACTCTGTAACTTAGTCATTTAAAAATTCTGAGTCGGTTCCTAAACAACTCAAAATTTAACTATGAGACTCTAGGTATCTATTCTTCAACCACCTCAGAGACCTGAGAGGGATGAATATATCTGATTATATAGGAAGTGCAGGGCCTGCAGCTTCCAAAACTAAAAAATGACATACCAGTGGCTGCCTGGACAGTTCCCATTTTCTCTCCATACATTACAGCATCAATCTTCAGCCATTTAGAGTCTCATAGTTAAATTTTGAGTTGTTTAGGAATCAAGAGGGTGTTCTGGATCTAAGAAGATATTTTTAAAATTATGAGGCAAGTTAGTATGAAAGCTGAGTTAGATATAGAACTTTAAACTCATGGAGATGGTTAGATAGTAGAATGTTAAAGTCAGGTGCCAAATACATATGGACTGGACATTGGGAATGTATGCTAAGCCATATAACTCTTATAATTGTGGCCTATATATTTCTGTTGTTTTGTATTGTATTTATAGTTATAAGAAAAAGAACCATTATTTGGACTGAAAGGGAGAGCTGTTGGGGGGAAAAATAAATACCTTAAACTAAAAAAAAAAAAAAAAAAGAAGGGAAGAGGATGGTGGGGCTGAGGGGGAGGAGGGTGGAAGGGTGGGACTGGAGGGGGGAGTAGGGAGGGGATTGTGATTGAGATGTAACTTGAAGAAATAAAAAATAAATTATAAAAAAAAAAAAATTCTGAGTCGGGCTTGCAGATCCTGAGAATTCTTTGACCTACTGGAGATGCTTTCATAACTGCCATGTATTCCTGCTACACTTTACTAAAGAAAAAAAATTCACTCCTAATTTATTTCAGTGGAGTCTCTTCTTGATATGTTTCACTCAATAGCAACTTAAATGCTGTATATTAAGGAGGCATAGCAGGCATCATGTGTAGATAGGTATGTTGTAGCCCGCTTATGATTGCCAGGGGTAGTGTTAACTAAAGCTTGTTAGGAGAAGACAATGAGAATTCCCTTGTATTCCCATTGTTTACAAAGAAAACCAATTCTTCAGTCATAATTATGGCAGGTAATACATATTGTACACTTGAAAAGAATGGGATGGTGCATGAAGCTGTGATATTGAAGTCAAATGTTGAGCCAAGACTCTAGGAAATTGAAGAGTCCAAGGATGTGGAACGTCTGCAATGGAAAGAAACATTTGGTGAGCAGAGTCCACAAAAGGGAGAAGCCATATGGGTTGCAGATGGCCTGGACTCATGGATAAGACTTCCTAAACCTTTGGTGCACATACTGTGCTGCCTACCATGTTTCCTGGATGTCAGATACATAACAACAGGATCTCATGCTTGACCTGACGGGTTTCAGCCTTGCTTTTTCCCATTACATATTTCCACATCCCTTCAGAGTATCAACTTTTACCCCACTCCACCACAGTGTGTGTTGGAAGCAGGTACTATGCTGTTTTCATGTCTCCAGAGCTAATAGTCTGTTGTGGGTCTCAGAATAGCTTACAGACTAGGAATTTTGAAATATAATACAACTTACATCTACAGAATAGAGTACTACTCAGCCATCTGAAACAACGAAATCATGCAATTTGCAGCCAAATGGATGGAACTAGAGAAGCTCATCCTGAGTGAGCTAACCCAGACTCAGAAGGATGCACATGGCATCTATTCACTTATAATCGGATTTTAGCCATATATACAGGATAACTATACTACAGCCAATGCACCAAAGGGAACAGGAACATAGACTTTGTTACCTGTCAGTGAGACACTTTGCCCTAGTGGTGCTGCCTTGTCGGTCCCCATTGTATGAAGAGGCTCTTGGTCCTCATATGACTACGAATTGGGCAGGGGACCATTATGTAGGGACACTCTACTCCAGAGGAGTGGGATGGAAGGGATGGGGGTAGAGGGTGGGAGGGCAGGACTAGGAAAGGTGGAAAGAGGACACTGTGATGGAGATGTAACCTGAAGTAATAAATAAATATTTTTAAAAGTTAGTCAGTAAAATACTACTAATAATAATACAACTTTTAAGATGACAGAAGCTCTTTACCATTGACTGGATGCATTTCTACATTGTAGGATGTATATGCATATGAATCCAGGATGTTATGGTGGAATTGTGAGGTTTGGATAAGAAGTCACCTCGAGCAAAAAGCTCATATACCACAGGTATAGCCCTTATGGAACAATGATCAGAGGCAGGGACTTGGGGAACATGAGTGCAATTGCAGTACTTACCCCCGCCAGTTAAAGTAGTAAAATTGACAACACACATAAAAGACCACAAAATTATCTAGGAAACAGTGTCTTCTTCTTCTTCTTTTTTTTTTAGAAGAAGAACATTCTGCTTTGAGTGTTTAAGAGTTGAGAGGAGACTTTAGAAAAAAAGTGATATTTAAACTATATTGAAAGTGAAAATCTGGGGTTACTAAACAATAATATGAATGAAAAGCTGAAAACCAAATCAAAACACTTGAAAAAGGATAGGAGGATTAAAATAACTTCATGATTAATAAATGAGGTATGAGTAGTACAGGATCAGCCAAAAAAAAAATGAACTCTTCATAAACTTGAATGTCAGAATGACCTTCAGTCTTCAACCCCTCCTACATCCCTTTGGCCCTGGAGATCAGACCACTGACAAATTTTACATGTTTGGGCTCTCTGTTCCCAACTGCCATTTCTCTACAATCACCATGGAGTATTTCCCAGACCTCATGACTAGTTTTCTGTGTTAGTTATGGTTGTACTCAGAAATCATGAAAATAATAGCAATGCAGTGTAAATTGCTTAAAACTTGGACTTCATATTTTAACTTGACAACATGCCTAATGGTAAGTAACTATTTGCACTGTCACTGTACTCCTATGACATTTGGGGTATGTTTCTGTCAATCTTTAGGACTCTTTTTGATTACTATATGGCTATATTATCTTTAACCATTGCATCTGTAATTAAACAAGAAAAACGGTAAGAGTTACATAGGTACTATTTTCGCAATTCAAGAAGTGAGATTTTCTAGAAGTCACTCATATGCTTCTGCTTAACTCTATATCACAGATAGGAGACTTTAGCTTGCCATACTGTCACTGCAAAGAGAAGGCAGCCCAATGAATAAGAACAATAGATGTTCGAGGCTTTTCTCCACTTTCTCGTCTAGTAGATTTAATGTGTATGGCCTTATGTTAAGGTCTTTGATCCACTTGGACTTAAGTTTTGTACAAGATGATAAGTCTGGGTCTAATTTCATTCTTTTACAAGTGGACATCTAGTTGGACCAGCACCATTTGTTGAAGATGCTGTCCTTTTTCCACTGTATGGTTTTGGTTTCTTTGTCAAAAATTAAGTGACCATAGATGTGTGGGTTCATTTCTGGGTCTTCAATTTGATTCCATTGATCAGCTGGTCTGTTTCTATAGCAGTACCATGGATAGGTGGGAAAAGGGGTAGAGGGTGGGACCCAGAGGGCTGGAAAGAGGGCACTGTGGTGGAGATGTAACTTGAAGTAATAAATAAATATAAAAAAAAGAACATTAGATGTCTCAATAGTTAATGCCCACATCACGCTTTATGTCTGAAGCCTAGTCTCTACAGTCTGTTCTGATTTTCGTCATCTTCCAAGTGTAAACATCTAGTTTCACTGTTAACTTTGAACTTCAGCTATTCAGTACCACCTGCGACTCTACCTGACTTTCCAGAGTCAGTAGACAGAGCAAACTTTTAGAGTTTGATTATATCTGCTTTGATTGTCTCTTCTTGTTAGTCCATATGGACATAAAATTTTGTTCCAAATTTAAACTTTTAAAGTTCAGTATCTTAGCTGAATACAGTATCCCAGTACTTGGGAGGCAGAGGAAGATGGATCTCTGTGAGTTCAAGGTCAGCTTGGTCTACGGAGTGATTTACAGGATAGCCAGGGCTACACAGAAAAACTCTGACTCAGAAACAAACAAATAAAAGCAAAAACAACCACCACCACAACTAAAATACCATATCTTTAGTATTTTCTGTTCCTTTAAACTAGTATGTCCTTTTTTAGTCTACATTGTGTACCCAAATATGCCCATTTGACCTTTAAAATACATCTGCTTCTATAAACTTGATTGTGACTGTGCTTGATCCCTTTCTTTCATTCTTGATTTTAGAATGGGCACTGTGGTGTCTCCCTCAGGTCTACTCTTCATGGTCCATAAGTTCATCTCATCAGTTGCTGGGAATTTCCCCTGCTGACCACTCTCAAGTGCATTTCCTGGAAAACTTTGCTCTTGGTGTCTGACCAGTTCCTCAGGACTACTCTCCTTCTTATTAGGGTAGGAGAGAAGATTCATAGGATAAGGCAGGTAGGGTTGTCCTGGTTGAGCTCCATTTGCATTAAGGATCAAGACCTTCCTCTGTGGAATTTATTCTTACTTTTTCACAATTTCATCTTCTGAGAGTTCTAAGTAAACTTTTACATTTTAACTTAGAATCTGTTTCTGGGTAACCAAATAAAACTCGAGTCTGTTGATATTTGTAACAAACAATAAAATCTCTGGTCAGGTTTGGCCTTTTAGGGATGCTGGTAATTGACTGCTACAGCATGTTTTGCTATGCAAGTCTGAATTCTTACCATACCAGACCACTGAGTGATGCTTTAAACTTGGAGAAAAAGTTTCCTAGAGACTTTAAGGAAAAAGTATCTTCCTCTCAAAAACAGAAACTATTTTGAAGTGACATTCCCCCATTAAATTGTCTGTCCTAAAGCCACGACTCTACAGACACTAATGTCTACATTAATACAGAAGACCTACTGTGTTTATTAACAGTGCCATATACCTGCACATATACATACACCACCACACCATACACCTCAATGTTATGTGAAATGCTGTGCTGTACTTTACAGTGATGTGTCAAACAGATATTTGGACCATTCTTGAAAAGCAGCTTAAATCTTTGCAGTCATTAAAAATGAAAATGTCACTGTTTATAACCATGGAAGGTGTCCTTGCCACATTATCAACCAAAAGGGTAGTTGTCATATTCTGTGCTTGAGAGGTTAAATACACACTGAGACATGCATATATTCATAAAGAGATGATGACCTCTAGAAACATGTTCCCATCTGCTCACAAAGGTATCTATTTTCTATTTTAAGGTTCACACATTTTCCCTGTATTGACTGCTTTACAATGAGTGATTATCACTTCATTAATAACAGTCTTTAACCTAGTTGGATATTATACCATGATTTTACAAATAAAATTTTACCTCTGTCTTAATTTCTATATTTCAGTATTTTCTTATTTATCCTTATTATCTCATTACTGAAGGCTAAAGTTCACCTCGATATTACTTGAATATTCAAAGCTAGTGATACAGAACTTCCTAGGATTGGGACAACACCCATGAGATAGGCTCTGATATCACCTGCTCATGTCAGAGGCCAGAACTATGGCTCCTGTTGTAGATCACGAACCAATAAGAAATAGGGCCAACAGATTTGTCCACTCAAGCTTATGTGCTAGACTTCCTGGCACCCAGGGTATATGTGCTGGATTGTGATAGACTTTCTATGAATGCTAGTCATGATTGTGGTTGTAATTATCATTTATTATTGCTATATGATTAGGAAATTTAATATTCAAAACCTAGTGAATTCTATTCACATGGCCATTCAAAATAAAAACTCTATTTAGAAAATATATTATGTTTTACCTTTTTATATATTATTCAATATTTTATATAATATATATGTTATTTTATGTCTATCTCACACTCACACACATATACACACAAATGTACTTCTTTTCTTTTCTTTAAAATATGAACTATTATCACACTTTTATGTACTATCTTTTACTCAAGGGATAATCTTGAAGGGAGGATGTTTTCTTTGATATTTTTCACTTGGATGAAATGAAATAAAAATAATTTGACACAGATAAAACATTGTCAGAATGAAGATAAAAACAATTGTGATTTAAGCTTTACTTCTAGGAATGACATTAATCCGGTGCTGTTGTTAGAATTAAAAACAGTGCTCTAGTTCAAAAATGTACATTTTGAGAGGTCTGCTTCTAGTCTAAGTTTTTAAATACACCATCTCGATGTTATTTAATTTAGATGCTTATCCCAGAAATATCTAGTGCCTGACATTTTGGAGAGCTTCTCAGGTTATATATGTTATCTCATATCTTGGTTTCTTTTTTCTGGGTGCGATAAGATACCAAGATAACAGCACCTTGTGGGGAGTTGATTCTGGCTCACAATATGATGTACAGCCACTTGCAGAGAGGAAGTAAAGTCACTAGAAGCCAGAAGGCAACAGTCACATTGCGTTCATAGGTAAGTAGAGAACAGTGAACGTTCCTCATAGCACTGCTTTCATTGTGTCCCACAGATTTGGGTATGTTGTATCTTCATTTTTGTTTGATTTTAAGAAGTCTTTGATTTCCCTCTTTATTTCTTCCCTGACCCAGTGGTCATTCAGTAGAGAGTTGGTCAATTTCCATGAATGTGTAGGCTTTCTGTTATTTCTGTTGTTGTTGAAGTCCAGCTTTATTCCATGGTGGTCTGATAAAGATACAAGAAGGTATTTCAATTTTTGTGTATGTATTGAGGCTTGCTTTGTGTCTGTCTATATGGCTGATTTTGGAGAAGGTTCCATGTGGTGCTGAAAGGATGTTGTATTCTTTTGTGTTTGGGTGAAACATTCTGCACATATCTGTTAGGTCCATTTGGTTCATGACTTCTGCTAGTCTCATAATTTCTGTTTGGTTTCTGTCTCGATGATCTGTCCATTGTTGTGAGTGGGGTGTTGAAATCTCCCACTACTAATGTGTAGGAATCAATGTGTGCTTTAAGCTTTAGAAGAGTTTCTTTTTTAAATTTATTTATTTATTGCTTCAGGTTACATCTCCATCACAGTGCCCTCTTTCCACCTTTCTTAGTCCCACCCTCCCACCCTCTACCCCCTAACCCTTCCATCTCACTCCTCTGGAGTGGAGTGTCCCTACATAACAGTCCCCCGCCCCAGTTCAGCAGTTTCTTTTACAAATGTGGGTGCCCTTCTTTTTGGGAGTAGATATTCAATATTGAGATGTCATCTTCATGAATTTTTCCCTTAACAAGTATGTAGTGCCCTTCCCTATGTATTTGATTAACTTCTGTTGAAAGTCTATTTTAGTTAAAATCCTACTATAAGTGAATAGATGCCATGTGCATACTTCTGAGACTGGGTTAGCTCACTCAGGATGAGCTCCTCTAGATCCATCCATTTGGTTGCAAATTGCATGATTTCATTGTTTCTGATAGCTGAGTAATATTCCATTGTATAGATGTACCACAAT
>CAJQZJ010030068.1:9935-29589 GCA_907164525.1 Lophiomys imhausi | reverse complement strand
GGGGGTCAGAAGACAACTTGCTGAAGGTGCTTCTTTCATTCCATCATGTGGGTCTTAGGCTTCAAGTTCAGGTCTTAAGACTTGGCAGAAAGTTCCTTCACCTGTTAACCCATCTTGATATCATTTGTTTTTTGTTTTTTCCATTTTTTTCTTTTTTTTTAATGTTTAGTTATTATTTCAGGTACATCTCCATCACAGTACCCTCTTTCAACCCCTCCCAGTCCTGCCTTCCCACCCTCTACTCCCATCCCTTCCATCCCACTCCTCTGGAGTGGAGTGTCCCTACATATCAGTCCCCCGCTCCAGTTCAGCAGTCATATGAGGGCCAAGAGCCTCCTCATACACTGGGGGCCTACAAGGTAGCACCACTAGGGCAAAGTGTCTCACTGACAGGTAACAAAGTCTATGTTCCTGTTCCCTTTGGTGCATTGGGTCTAGTATAGTTATCCTGTACTATATGGCTAAAATACAATTATAAGTGAATAGATGCCATGTGCATCCTTTTGAGTCTGGGTTACCTCACTCAGGATGAGTTCCCCTAGTTCCTTAAAATTTGTCTTAATACTTTTTGAATATGAAAGTATCACTTATTCTAAAGTATTATTTCAGTCAACAATAGCCACTTTCTTTTCTTATTTTATTTTTTAAATATTTATTTATTACTGCAGGTTACATCTCCATCACAGTATCTTCTTTCCACACCTCCCAGTCCTGCCCTCCCACCCTCTACACCCTATCCCTTCCATCCCACACCTCTGGAGTGGAGTGTCCCTACATAATGGTCTCCTGCCCCAGTTCAGCAGTCATATGAGGGCCAAGAGCCACCTCATACACTGGGGGCCTACAAGACAGTACCACTAGGGCAAAGTGTCTCATTGACAGGAAACAAAGTCTATGTTCATGTTCCCTTTGGTGCATTGGTTGTAGTACAGTTATCCTGTACTATATGGCTAAAATCCCACTATAAGTGAATAGATGTCATGTGCATCCTTCTGAGTCTGGGTTAGCTCACTCAGGATGAGCTTCTCTAGTTCCATCTATTTGGCTGCAAATTGCGTGATTTCATTTTTTCTGATAGCTGAGTAGTATTCCATTGTGTAGATGTACCACAGTTTTTTAATCCATTCTTTGGTTGAGGGACATCTGGGTTGTTTCCAGTTTCTAGCTATTAGGCTACTATGAACATAGATGAGGAAACTTCCTTGTGATTCTGTGAGGAATCATTTGGATGTATACCCAGAAGTGATATGGCTGGGTCCCAAGGCAGAGCTATTCCAAGTTTTCTAAGATATTGCCAGACTGACCTCCATAGTGGTTGCACAAGCCTGCACTCCCACCAGCAATGGAGAAGGGTACCCCTTTCTGCACACCCTCTCCAGCATGTGCTGTCATTTGAGCTTTTGATCTTAGCCATTCTGACAGGTGTGAGATGGAATCTCAGAGTTGTCTTGACTTGCATTTCTCTGATGATTAAGGATGTTGAGCATTTCTTCAAGTGTCTCTCAGCCATTCCTCCTTTGTGAATTCTCTGTTTAGCTCTGTTCCCCATTTTTTAATTGGATTACTTGGTTTCTTGGCATTTAATTTCTTGAGTTCTTTGTAAATTTTGGATATTAGCCCTCTGTCAGATGTGGGGTTGGTGAAGATTTTTTCCCAATCTGTAGGATGCTGTTTTGTTCAAATGACAGTGTCTTTTGCCTCACAGAAGCTTTTCAGTTTCATGAGGACATCTCTATATTGAATATCTATGCCCCTAATACAAAGGCACCTACCACATTTTTTTAAATATATTCTTTGGATGAGGGACATCTGGGTTGTTTCTAGTTTCTAGCTATTACAAATAAGACTGCTATGAACATAGATGAGGAAACTAGTCACTTTCTAAAGAATAATCCAAGTATTTTAAAGACTTATTTATTTAGCATTCAGCCCCAGGAGACCTTGACAGAGTTGCAACTTGAAAAAATTTAATTAATTAAAAAACTTATTTATTTATGCATTTTATGTATATAGGTACTTTATCTACATTCATATCTGCATTCTAGATGAGGATATCAGATAGCTGTGAGCTGACATGCAGGTGCAGCTGACATGCAGGTGCAGTGAACTCAGGACCTTCAGAAGAGCAGTGAGTATTCTTAATCACTGAGCCATCTCTTCAGCTCCATAATGCAAATATTTTAATAAAAGCCAATTCTTGAAAATTTTGCAAAGGTAGTGACTTCCATATAATACTATACTATCAGACTTGTTACAATATCCACTAAGTGAGGAGAATACACCAACAGAACCAATCAACCTAGACTCCGGGAGCTTACAGAGTCCAAAGCATCAACCAAAAAGCATATATTGACTGGAGTAGGACCCTACACATATATAGTTGATAGACAGCTTGGTCTTCATGTAGATCCCTTAGCAAGTGAAGCAGGGGCTGTCTCTGACATGGATTCTGTTGCCTAAACATGGAACACTTTATCCCAGCTGAGCTTCCTCCTCTGGCCTCAATAGAAGAGGATGCTCTTAACCCTGTTGTGACTTGATAAACCAGAATGGGTCTGTGAGGGGCTCCCCTCATGTGAGGAGAAGGAGAGGAAGGAGAAGGGTAAGAGGGTGGGAAGATGGGAGAGTGGGGAGGTGGGAGGGGGCTGCAATCAGGATGTAACTTCAATAAATAAATAAATTAATTAATAAAAATTTAAAGTATCAGCTATAGTTAAAAAGAAAAGCTCTCCTCAAATGACAGCACATGCTGGCGAGGGTGTGGAGAAAGGGGAACCCTCTTCCATTGCTGGTGGGAGTGCAGGCTTGTGCAACCACTATGGAGGTCAATCTGGCAATATCTTAGAAAACTTGGAATAGCTCTGCCTTGGGACCCAGCCATACCACTTCTGGGTATACATCCAAATGACTCCTCACCGAATCACAAGGAAGTTTCCTCATTTATGTTCATAGCAGCCTTATTTGTAATAGCTAGAAACTGAAAACAACCCAGATGTCCCTCAACCGAAGAATGGATTTAAAACTGTAGTACATCTACACAATGGAATACTACTCAGCTATCAGAAACAATGAAATTAAACAATTTACACCCAAATGGATGGAACTAGAGAAGCTCATCCTGAGTGAGCTAACCCAGACTCAGAAGGATGCACATGGCATCTATTCACTTATAGTCGGATTTTAGCTATATAGTACAGGATATCTATACCACAACCAATGCACCAAAGGGAACATGAACATAGACTTTTTCTTTTTCTCCCTGTCAATGAGACACTTTTCCCTAATGGTGCTGCCTTGTAGGTCCCCAGTGTATGAGGAGGCTCTTGGCCTTCATATGACTGCTGAACTGGGGCAGGGGACTGTTATGTAGGGACACTCCACTCCAGAGGAGTGGGATGGAAGGGTTAAGGGGTGGAGGGCAGGAGGGCAGCACTGGGAGGGGTGGAAAGAGGACACTATTATGGAGATGTAACCTGAAGCAATAAATAAATTTTTTTAAAAAAGAAAAGCTCTACAAATAACTTATACATTTTGAAAACATCATATACTTTGGCTTAATATTTCTGTTTGCTTTTGTTTTTAGTTATCTCTCTTTTCTTTTTTCTTTTTTTATACTTTATTCACTAATTCAAGTTACATTCCAATCACAGCCACTTCCCTCCTCCCCTCCCTGTCCCACCCTCCCTCCTTCTACCCCTCTCCCATCCATCCTACTCCTGCAGTGCATGGGGGGCACATATCAGCCCCCCTCAGTTTATTAGTCACATATATGTTTCTCTTTTGGAGTTATAGTTTTACTATAGTTCAAGCAAGCAAACATTCAAGTAGCGATCCCCCTACTTCCACCTTTTAAGTACTAGCTAGGATTGTTTAGGGATAAATTTTCTAATCTTTTCCTGTAAACTTTTCTTGAAACTTAAGATTATTATCACTATATATTATAAGCTATTACTGTTATTTCGTCATGAATAGCCTGAAATGAAAAGAGGTCATATAAGTTTTATAAGAAACATATATTAATACTGAGTCTCCTTTATTCAAAAATTTAAGTTTGTATACTTTTCAAAATCAAAGCTGAGTTGATTTTGACAGATAAAGGTAAGAATTCCTCACAAAGGCATATGATTTCTCAATACACTGTGGTGTGGCTGCATTCAAAAGAATAAGTAGTGGCATGATTCATTTCCATCAACTCAACATTAGAGGAAAAGTGCAGCCCTTGTATAGTATTACTAATGCTAAAATTGAGTCCCCAAAAACCCATGGACTTTTGAGAAGTAATGACATGCGTAGTTCACTGCTTCCAAATGTGTGGAGTTTTCCCACTAGTGTCTAAGATTAGTGCTTCTAAAATGAAGTAAAACAGAATGGCAGATATTTCAAGTTGTCAAATGTAGTAATGTGCATGATGTTTCAAGTAAAGCTAGTTAGACACACATATATTAAGCTTGAGCTAAAAAATTATTTTATACTAGTCAACTGTAACCTGACTTGATGTATAGCCCAACCTTGTTATGAGTAGCTGAGTTCGCCAATCCCAAGTAGTCCACTCAAATTACATTCAAGTAAAACAGACCCAAACTGTAACCATTTGGGCTCCCTCTATTCTGTTCTCTATATTACACTTTCTTTTCACTGGCTATAAATACAACCTGCTCAGATGGTGGAGCAGGCTATTTTGCATGACATTTTGGATTACTGCTCAAATCTGGAATTACAAATATAGCCAACAAATATGTAAAACTGTAGGTTTGTTATAATTTCTCTTTTAGTGGGCATGTGTTGAAAACACCACAACAGGGGCTGCAGAGATGGCTCAGCAGTTAAGCACTTCTAATGCTCTTACAGAGGACCTGGTTCGGTTCCTAGCACCCAGACAGTGGCTCAAAACTGCCTATAACTCCAGTTTCAGAGGGATCAAATTCCCCTTTGGCCTTTACAAGTACCTGGCATGCATGCTGTACATAGTGCATACTTAATTATATACTGGCAAACACACACAATAAAAATAAATAAATAAAGATAAATATTTTAAAGGCTTGAAAAGTCCACAAATATATATGTTACCTATGTATGTCGTATGGAGATGATAAAAAACACATTTATTGTAATATGATTAAGAAAACTTGAAAGCTGCTGCTTTACTTTTAGGTTTTTTTTGTTTTTTGTTTTTTTTTTGTTTTTGTTTGTTTGTTTTTTTGCTTTTAGCTGCTAGTTCCCATGTATGAAAATGTGGTGTATCTTATTCTTCATGTGAGTTATTTTCATGACTACTTTGGCCATGTCTGCTCTGTCTCCCCAGCAATACACACAGGGAAAGACTTTTCTAGAAATAGCTGCTCCCAGCTGTACCTTTTTAATGAATTCTAAGGCCATCCCCAACTAGTTGTGTTGGATGCTAGTTGTGTTGGATGCCAGAGCACTTCCTTTCGTTAGCAATGATCTCAGGTCTTTTCTCGCCCAGGGAGATTCCTACTTGATGCACTGAGTTTCAAGTCTGTCACAGTCTCTGCCCTGATCTGCTGCACAAACAAAGGAACTTCTAGCAAGATAGGTCTACAATGAGCAAGGTCTTCCCTAAACACCCCTGTTTAATAAATTGTTTAATCTGCTACTCATAGGAATAGCACAATCCTCACTGAAATTGTGTAATTTATGTTCTGGAATGACAAGGAGCTTTCTTTTAATTGATATGATAGTGTAGGCAGCTGCCAGTTAAAGCTGGCAAGCAAAGTTGCTTTAACTGACCCATACATTTTAATCAATGTCCTGTATTTAAGCATAACAAATTCTCAGATAAGAATTAATCTTATCGGAAAGATGATCAGATTTGGCAACTTCAGGTCACAGCTGACTGACTCTTTGGTGGCTTATTTATATAAACTGGTGTGTAAATATTTTTGTCTGCTTTGTTTCCCCATTGCATTGTGAGTTCCCAGAATCTCCATGCTGTGTTTATTATTAAAGATTTAATACACATGTGTGGAATAAATTAAAATATGAATGGGCCAGAATGCCTAAGGTCACTCCTCTCCTACTTTGTATTTATTTTTGATTAATACATTGTTCCCTTTTCCCTTCCATTTCTAGAAAACACAATATTCTATTCTCCAGGATAAGATCCATGGGCTTGGATTCCACATATGAGCCAGGGCATGCCCAATTTGTCTTTCTCTGCATGACTTACCTCATTTAGAGCAAAGTGCCTGCGTGACATCTTCACAAAGCTAAATAGTGTTTTGTTGTGTATACATGCCACATTCTCTTTGTTCACTCAGCCACTGACAGACATTTATGGTGATTCCATGGCTTGGCTACTGTAAATAGTGCTGAAATAAACATGGAGTGTAAATGTTTCTTTGACATCTGGTTTACTTTTGGGAAGAGTAGGATTGCAGGACCATGTGGTAGTTCAACTTTTTGAATAAGCTCCATACTGTTTTCATAATGAGCTCCTCATCCTCATTCTGGCCAACAGTAGATTGCCTCCCCTTTCTCTGCATTTTCACCAGCATTTGTTACTTTTTACTTTATGGCAATAAATATCTTAACTCGTATAAGGATATATTACAGTACAGTTTTGACTTGTAGTTTTTGATAGAGATAATTGGTTTTGTTTAAAATATTCTAGTCTCCCCTCTTTCTCTTGGAAAAGTCTAAGGAAATCAAATGAGCTACAAATAAATAGCAAGCTTTCCTCCGTACATATACTGGAATAACTGGTGCTATTAAGATATCCATAGACTCAGAGTATCCTGTGGGTCTGAGATTCAATGAGATCCTCACTATAGAATTGTAAATACTCACTGATAAAAGAAATATAGAGAATAAAGACTTCAGGGAAAACATGAGTAAATATGTAAAAAGTTATTAGTCTTACTAGCACTACTATGGAAAATTATACTTGAATACACTTATAGCCAACTGATATTTTACAGAGCCACCAAGACAATAACATGGAAAGAAGAATCTCTTCAGTAAATGATGCCGAGAAACTGGATAAGAGCATGTGCAGAAGAATCAGTGTATTGAAGACTTCAACCTAAGACCTTTTTCTATGAAAATACTAAGAATAGGGAACTGCTGCGTGTCATGGGTACAACCAATGCCATTTTAGCTAAGCTCACAACACTCTGGGCAGCAGAAGCAAAAACAGACAAGTGAGGTTACATTGACTAAAAATTTATTCAGCAAAGGACATAACAATACAGTGAGCAGTAAAACTGTAGAACCATAGGAAATATTTTCAAGCCGCACATTAGACTAGAGGTAAATTTATAAGAAATTCAGAACAGTCTAGCAAGGAAGGAAGCATTCTAACTTTAAAGAAGAAAAAAAATTAAGACCAAATTGAATGAACACACCTCATCTTTTCAGGCAGCTGTAATGAAGTATATCAGTACAAGGTTCAGCTCTCTGCACTCTTCCTCATTGTGCTTGAAGTTTATCCTGCAGGAGATCTTAGTCAAACCCAGAAAGAACTTCATCTATCAATTTTAGTAAAAAGAAAAGTCCCCAACACTGCCCTGTTTCCTGAACTCTAATCTGTCTCTGAACTACCCTTCAACTATGCATCTCTGTCGGAAGCTTAATGTCTCACCAGCAGAATTGTACTTTCCAGCTGAATGCCCATTGTTTTTAAATGTTGCCCTTCCACCCCACACACATAATTTTGAATCCCCAACAGGCTTGTTTCTCTTTTTTCCTCACTGGATATATTCTGAGAGTTTCAGGTTAAGAACTTCCATTCTTCAGAGTGTTGAATACCTTGGTTCTTAAAAATTCTTTTTCCTCCTTTACTCAATGTGAAAATTCATGACCTTAATAGTGAGAAGTTAGTCTCTTTGCCTCAAGCCTCCTGTCTTTTTATATGCATTATTTTATGAAACTAATACACAATATTTGCCAACTATCTATTACTTTGTCTGCCAACTGTGTTCTCTTAGGAATTTGAACTGTACCACTAAACAAAGCCAATGGTGTGTACGTACACTCATAGACTTTGTAGACGATGGAGTGTACAGCAACAAAACCAAGTATAGACACATGCAATAATATAAACAAGGCAGTAATATTTTATAAGGAAAAACAGCAAGAGAATAGGGAAAGATAGATTAACCAGGTACATTTTTCAGTGTAATTGTTTTTCCATAAAGGTTAAATTTGTAGTCTCTTAAGGGAAACTTTAAGTTTGCTGGGTTAAGAGTCCTGAAACGTCATGATCTTTCTATATCTCTATTGAAACACATGCATTAATAATCCATGTATAAAAACAATGAGATTAAAGTCCAAAACACTTACTACAATATTGCCTAATCTAGACTTAACTGGTCTTGCTTGCTCTCATTTCATTAATACAAAAATTTAGCAAAATTGGTTACCTTCTTGTCTTCTTGTCTGTTTAATTGGGTCTATTCCTCTCAGAAGAACCATTTTTTCAGGACCTTTACAAAATTCCTTCTAGTCTGGAAATCTTTCATACAGACACACACAAACACACACACATACACACACACACAGAGAGAGAGAGAGAGGGAGAGAAAAAATATTTCTGTAAAACTATTATGCTACCCATGATATGGGAAAGAGGAAGAAAAAAGCTTTAAAGATGCTCTGACTTTATATTATGCTGAATCCCATTGATCCTAGACTTCAGGGAAAACATGAATAAATATGTAAAAAGTTATTAGTCTTACTAGCACTACTATGGAAAAATTATACTTGAATGAAAGGCCACTAGGCTTTTTCATTGAAAATTTAATCAATCCATGGCTTAGAGTAATACATTAGTACAAAGATGAATTCTACATTGCATAATAGGTGAGAATGACTGAACTTTGCAGGAATGATGACAAAGCTGCAGGGAAGTACAATGGCTGCTCCAGGTCTGCAATTTACCGCAGTGAACATCTTATATCTTATAGACACATACTGCAGATTGTGCTGTCAATCATAGTTCTTGAGTTCACAGTGCCTTTCTCTTCATCAGCTTGACCACAAAAATGACTAAGCCCTGGGAAGCTACTTTTGGCCAAACTTCTTACTGGTCTTTATAAAAACATGTTCTAAGTTAGCTTTGCTTATTAAAAGCTAATTACATAAGCCCTTATCTTATTTTGAACCAGGGTTCTTATTAGGTCAAGCTTACCTGGAACTCCTGATTCTCTTACTTCCATCCTGCAAGAGATGGGATTATAGGTGTCTACTATAGTAGATAGTTTTCAGAGTTTTTTAAAATTTATTTTCATTGTCTCTCTTCAGTGAAATCAGAACCTACCAAAATAAACTTGTACTAAAATATCAGTGTGTGTTTTTTTTTTACTTTGTTACCTGTTTTCAAGGACAATCATTATCCACTGTACTACGCATTGCCTCACATTGCCCTAAAGAACATCAGCATTCAGTCTCCATTCAGACTCAAATAAGAATAATTATATCTGACTGGCTCAGATCATGTCAACATTATTGCCCAGAAGTGACATGCAGTATGGTCATGAGACAGTAGCCTGCACCTCCTGATTCCCACACTGCTGCCCTCATCCACTAAACTGCAAAACATGTTCTCAAGCTGGGAGAGTGTCCCCTATTGCCTGTTTCACCTGCCAGTAGTGAGCAAGTCTGAACTATATTCGGCAAAGGGATCTATTTACAGAAAGAAACGTAGGCCCTCCCATCACGTTGTCACATGCCAAAATAGAGTATTTATACTGAACCATTTCTACCGACATGAAAAGTAGATAACTTCCAGACTATTTCATTAGGTGGAAAGAAACTTAGCAGTAACCTCTTTTAAGGGCCAAGTACTGCTTGCAAGTTAAATTGTAATTACTAACAACAGAAGTGCTACATTACCAGTTTAAGATTCTTGGTTAAACTGAAAACTTATCTCAACCAGAAACCTCAACAAGTAATCTCACACCTCGAGCCACAAACTTCCTTTAAAGTATGCTTTACCCGCCGACACACACACACACACACACACACACACGCGCGCACACACACGCACACACACACACACACACACACACACAAACACAAAATGCTGTTCCGGGTTATGATTTAAGAAGTGAACTGAGACAGATGTGAAGAGGTTTGTTTCATGGAATACTGTACTGGAATGTTGAAGACCTACATCAGATGCAAATTGCAAGTCTTGTTATAACTTTTTAAGATTGTGAAATTATCTAATTGCACATGAATCAAGCTTTAATCCAATGTCTGGGTGGATGAGGCTGTACATTGCACCATTTCTTTCTGTACCATGCACCATCTCAGGCATGGTTCGACAGTGTAAGAACTCTGTAACATTAACAATTAATAAAAAGTAAACCTAAAATAACAGAATAAGTATACCTGAATAATGGATGGCAATTCTTTTAGCCAGCCATCTCTCCCTTGCATGGAAAACCAGTTTATGTGACTGGACTTTGTCTGTATGAAATGTCTATACTGGGTGAGATAAAGACTATTGGAATGCTACCTGTAAAAGGCACTACCTATAGTTATATACCTCTGGGGTAATCTGAACTCAAGCAGAATGAAAACAATAATCTGTGAGTATTTGGTAATTATCTGAAAGGAATATGTATCACAGGTTGAAGAGATTAGATTGCAGGGAGGACTTCTAGAAAGAACTCAAATCTAGGATTTTCAGTATAATTCTGATTCTGGATTTTGATCTTCACCATGTCCTTGTATTCATTCTCAATTATTCATAATCCCTAATATGATACAATGTATATACATATATGTATGTATATGTGTATATATAGAGAGAAAGAGAGAGAGAATATTTGTTTCCAGAACTGTATATTGAAGGAAGTATCTAATATCGCTCATCTCCAAAGTATTAGAAACTTCAAAATAAGAGATAGATAGGGCCTCTTCAAAAACCTCAAGAGATCTGCAGAATATGGCATTCAAAGATGTTTTCGTAACTTTAGATTTTTTTATATCAAGACATATCAACTCCTGACAGCACCCCCTATTCTCCTCCAAGTAGAAGATGAGCATCAAAGAATCTCCAGTGGGAGATGATTGAATTAGTTGCATGCCTATCTCTTGGTAGGAAAAGCCCCTTGCCCCAATTGTAGACAGAATGCTGTCCAAAAAGGACAAAACCTGGAAGCAGGTAAGTCTACAGCCTAGCTCTGCCAAGACAGGGTAGGCAAGTCCTTCATAACCCCTGCTCTACAATCAATGTCTATCAGAGAAACGGGGACAAATGACTGAAGATCGATGCTGTAATGTATGGAGAGAAAATGGGAACTGTCCAGGCAGCCACAGGTATGTCGTTTCTTAGTTTGGGAAGCTTCAGGCCCTGTACTTCCTATAAAATCAGATATATTTATCCCTCTCAGGTCTCTGAGGTAGTTGAAGAACAGATAGCTAGAGTCTCATAATTTAATTTTGAGTTGTTTAGGAGTTAAGAGAATGTTATACATCTAAGAAGATACTTTTAAAATTGTGTTGCAAGTTAGTATGAATGTTGAGTCAGATATAGACCTTTAAACTCATGGAGATGTTTAGATAGTAGAATGTTAAAGTCAGGTACCAAATACATATGGACTGGTCATTGGGAATGTACGTTAAGCCATATAACCCTCATAACTGTGGCCTAATTACCTCTGTTGTACTGTATTGTATTTGTTATTATAAGAGAAAGAGCCATTTGTTGGACTGAAAGGGGAAACTGTGGGGGGAAATAAGATATACCTTAAACTTAAAAAAAAGGGAAGATGATGGGGGGTTGAGGGTGGGAGGGGACTGTGATTGAGATGTAACTTGAAGAAATAAAAAATAAAGGAAAAAAATAAATAAATAAAAGAAACTTCAAAATAGTATACCCAAATAAACTCAAAATCTTCTTTTACAAAAAATAAACAGCAAAGTACTATTCCTCTTTCCAGAATCCTTGCCATAGTAAATGACACTGTTTTCTCTCTAGTTGTGCAAAGTGGAGCCCCAAAGACTCTCCTCTGTCCATCATTTCTTTCACTCATCATGGAAGACTCCTTTTACCTCTTGAATACTTCTCAAACAATTAAATTGTCTCTGTCTCCACCACTGACTTTCTGTTCTAAAATGCTTGCAGTGGTGATCCAATACTTCAGAGTGGACATAGTCCCAGTGGCTAGGGCAGGTGCAACTAAGCTTAGCTATGGAAGGGGTCATCAGTCCGTCCATGTATACAGAAACTCAATGACCAACAGGGAGAAACTTAAAGAGTAATGATGAATCGGATATAAAAATATTGTAAAACAATATATGTTACATATGTCAAAATATTTGATAATCTAAATTCAATAACAGAAATTCCTAAAAGCAGCATGTCCTTCTGAGCTGAATTATGAAGATATAAAAACACTTGGATTGATTTACATCCAATAAGTACATGAGAGTCAACATAAAATATCCAGGCAGCCACTGGTATGTCATTTCTTAGTTTTGGAAGCTGCAGGCCCTGCACTTCCTATATAATCAGATATATTTATCCCTCTCAGGTCTCTGAGGTGGTTGAAGAATAGACAGCTAGAGTCTCATAGTTAAATTTTGCATTGTTTAGGAATCAAGAGGGTGTTCTGGATCTAAGAAGATATTTTTAAAATTATGAGGCAAGTTAGTATGAAAGCTGAGTTAGATATAAAACTTTAAACTCATGGAGATGGTTAGATAGTAGAATGTTAAAGTCAGGTGCCAAATACATATGGACTGGACATTCGGAATGTATGCTAAGCCATATAACTCTGATAATTGTGGCCTATTTATTTCTGTTGTTTTGTATTGTATTTATAGTTATAAGAAAAAGAACCATTTTTTGGACTGAAAGGGAGAGCTGTTTGGGGGGAAAAAAGAAATACCTTAAACTAAAAAAAAAGAAGGGACGAGGATGGGGGGTTTGAGGGGGAGGAGGATGGAAGGGTGGGACTGGAGGGGGGAGTAGGGAGGGGATTGTGATTGAGATGTAACTTGAAGAAATAGAAAATAAATTATTTTAAAAATATATCTACCAACAATGACAAAACTATTCCAGAATACAATCAATTTACATTTCTCTCCTGTATCTTGATCTTGTATCATAAGAAAATAGTTATTGCTAAGTCCAATCTTATGATATTTTCCCAAGCCCACATACAAATACACACACATATTTATGTAAGTTTCAGCTCTTACATGTAAGTTTTTGATGTAATTAACATAGATTGTCTTTCCATTTGTACCCTCTTCAATTTCTGTCAGCAAAATTCTGTGTTTTTTAGACATAGTTCTTTTACTTTATGTTATGTTTGTTCTTACATTTTTTGTTGTTCGCGCTACAAGTCTCTTTCCCACGGAGATAGTCACTAGCCTTTCTTTTTCAGCACAGTTTCTCAGACACTGATTAATCAACAGCACACTATACAGTGACACTTTATTTTTATTTTATTACTTTATAATTTTGATTTCATGTTGAATTTTTAAAATCTGTTTTGATTATTTGTCAGTACTCAAGAACACAGTTTATTTTTCCTGTTGAGTTTGTATCCTCCTACTAACTGAATTTATGATGACTTCTTATAGTTTTGCAGTAGAATTTGTAGGAATATCTTTACATGCACAAAAATATATGTTAATAGTTAATTATTCTTCATTCATTAGAATTTAGAATTTTTCCCCTTGCCTCTTGTTAGAAATTTTACTCTGATGTGTAGACAGGACAAAAAAACATAAACCAGTGTTAAATACCTTCTCCACACCAACTGGCACAGCTAAGCAGATTTCTTTCATTCTGTTAATATGGTGTATTATGTTGACTATTTTTATATGTTGAATCATTCTTACAATTCAGTGATAAATCCTAATTGACAATGGTTTATAATCTGTTTACTGTGTTATTTTCTTTACCTTACTAATTCATGGCTGAGATTTTTACATTAGTATTTATCAGGGATACTGATGTATGGCTTCTTATAAAATCTTAGTTGGTTTGAGCTCAGGAAACTTCTGATCTAGTATATCCTGTTATGGTGTGCTTGCTGTTTTCTCTTTTCCTGGGAAGGAATGATAAAATCATTAATGTATTTCTATTTTCCCAGATGTTCCTCCTCATCTTCATTCCGCTCTCATTCATCAGTTCTTATCCTGAAGTCTCTTTCCTGGGGAGATAGTCACTAGCCTTTCTTTTTCAGCACAGTGTCTCAGACACTCATTCATCAACAGCACCCTATAGAGTGACACTTTATTTTTGTTTTATAAGTTCAATTATCTATTCATTTTATATCCTGATAAATGCTCATAATCCCCTCACTCCCCTCCTCTGCCCACTCTCCCACTCTTTTCCCCTATTACCCCTTCCCTTTTCCTCAGAAAAGGGGGGTCCCTGTACCATCCCACCCCACCACATTGAGTCACATCAGGACTGAGCACATTCTCTTCCATTAATAGGCCAGGTACCTCAGCCCCGTTAGGGGGAAGTGATCAAAAAGCAGGCATCAAAGTCCATGTCAGAGATAGACCCTGCTCCACTTGCTAAGGTAGCCACGTGATGACCAAGTTCCCCATGGGTTACATATGTGCAGGGGACCTAGGTCCAGTTCATGCATACTCTTTTCTTGATGCATCAGTCTCTGTGAGCCCCCCATGAACCTAGATTAGTTGTCTCCGTTGATCTTCTTGTGGAGTTCTTGTCCCCTCTGGGTCTTTCTATCCTCCCCCCCCCCCTTTTCCACAACACACCCAACTTTCTGCTTAGTGTTTGGCAGTGAATCTCAGTCTCTGTTTGATACCTCTACTGCATGGAGTTTCTCAGAGGACACTTATGATATGCTCCTGTCTGTAAGTATGAGCATCATTAATAGTGATAGGGGTTGGCTCTCTCCCTTGGCTCTTATTGGTTGGACATTCCCTCAATTTCTGGTATATATTTATCCCCGCACATCTTGTATATGGGGTTACTTTTGGGTTGAAGGTTTTGTGGGTGGGTTGGTGATTCCCTCCCTCCACTAGAAGTTCTACCTAGTCAGAAAGAGGCCTCTTCAGTCTCTGTATCCCTGGATGCTAGACACAGCTAGAGTCACCTCCATATGCTCCCAGGGGCCTACCCTGTCCAGATCTCCAATTTGTCTCAAAGATACCTCCTCCTTGTTTTCCTATCTTACTCCCAGCTCTCTCACCATCCACCCCTGATCTCCCCACAAGTGATCCCTCTTCCTTTACCTCTTCTCTCCTTCTCCTATTAAGTTCCCTCTCTTTATCAGCTTCTGCTATATATTTTATTTCCCCTTCTGAATGAGATTCAAGCATCCTTCCGTGGGACCCCTTAGTTACTTGGCTTCTTTGAGCCTGTGTTTTGTAGTATGGTTATCATATACTATATGGCTAGTATCCACTTATGAGTGAGTACATACCATATGTGTCTTTCTGTGTCTGGGTTACCTCACTCAGGATGATCTTTTCGAGCTTCATCCATTTTCCTGTGAAATTGAATGATTTTCTTGTTTTTAATAGTTGAGTAGTATTCTATTATGTAAATGTAACAACCACATTTCCTTTATCCATTCTTCAGTTGATGGATATCTAGGCTGTTTCTAGTTTCTGGCTATCATGAATAAAGCTGATATGGACATATTTGAGCAAATGTCCTTACAGTATGGTGGGGGCACATTTTGGGTTTATGCCCAGGAGTGGTATAGCTGGATCTTTAGGTAGAACTATTCCCCATTTTCTGCGAAAGAGCCAGATTGACTTCCAAAGAGCTTGTAAAGGTTTGCACTCCCACCAGCAATGGAGGAGTGTTTCTCTTTCTCCACATCCTCACCAGCATATGATGTCCCTTGAGTTTTTTGTCTTAGCCATTCTGAAGGGTATGAAATGGAATCTCAGAGTTGTCTTGATTTGCATTTACCAGATGAATAGGGACATTGAGCATTTCTTTAAGTGTTTCTCAGCTGTTTGAGATTCTTCTGTTGAGAATTATTGGTTTAGTTCTGTATTCCATTTTTTAACTGGATTATATGGCTTGTTGGTGTTTACTGTTTTGAGTTCTCTATATATTTTGGACATTAGCCCTCTATTGGATGCAGGGTTGTAAAGATCTTTTCCCAGTCTGTAAGCTGCCATTTTGTTCTCTTGACCATGTTCGTTGCTTTACAGAAACATGTCAATGTCATGAGGTCCCATTTATTGATTGTTGATCTTAGAGCCTGAGCTATCTATGTTCAGGAAGTTGTCACCTGTGCTAATGAATTTGGGCCTCTTCCTCACTTTCTCATCTAATAGATTTAATGTATCCGGTTTTATGTTCAGGTCTTTGATCCACTTGGACTTCAGTTTTGGGCAGGGTGATAAATATGGATCTATTTGCATTTCTAGCTCTGTAATTAAGCAAATTTCATTTTCACTGTCTGCTACCAGAAGATTTAGGTGGCTAAAAGAAATAATAGTTCATCTTTGTATCTGTCAATGCATCCCTAGATCCTCCAGGCCATGTATATATTTGACCCTTGGTAAATTCTAGTTGACTGTTTGGATCATGTAAGATTGCATGGCTGATTATCCACTGCTCCTCACCTCTTCCTCTCATTCATGACTGCTAATTCTCAATTCCTTTCTTCAAAAGTTGTTTTTTATGGGCTTTCTCTCCCTTTTAATCTCACACCTCTTTTCCTTGTATGCTTAGAAAAGTTGCTGCTGCGGACTCTGTCCTTTGCACATGGCTGCATTACATGAGCTCAAACCAAATAGATCAGATCATACCAATCAATGATCTCTAGTCCTGTAATAGAACACAGATGCTTTTATTGACTTGTTCTAAGGAAGGAAACTATCAACTCCAATCTATGACAAGGCATAGGAGCACACAAAAGCAGTGACAACAAATGGGCTTTGAGGATTTGGAGTTTACATTTAGCAACATTGAGTAGATTTCAAAGAAGCAGTGCTTTTACTCAGAATTGAATTGACCACTGTGATCCAGAAGTAAGAGCAATTCTATGACTGGCCATTTAATAATTATGATCTAGGCAGTAGAAAAGAATGGAGCATGGCCAAAGCTGTAATTAGTTAAAAGAGATTTGGTCTTTTTTGTGGTTCAGGTAATGTGCTTGCTTTTGTGTGTTAGGGCATGGTTACAGAGCATTCTGTTTGTTGTTTTGTTCTGTCAAAGTCAGAATGCTTTTGTACGCATTTGTCATTTCCTGAGATTATGTTCAGAAGGGAAACATGGTATCCTAGCTGCCAGAACCATGTTAGCTTTCAACAGTAATGGAAGGTATTGGAATAGCTACGGGACTCCAGAAATAGCCATCCTTCTTAAAGTGAGTCACCTCAGTGCGGAGCACAGTATTCAGGAGGCCTTTCACACCACTCCTCTTTCCTGGGTCTAAGTCTACAAGCCAGTTTTTAGGCAGGCAGATTATGATGCACAGACAGCAGACTTTTAAGAAAGAACATTTTGTTTTTCATTTTGTCCTAGTTTCAAAATCATATTATGACATTGAATTATAAATTATTAAATTATTAGATGAATAAAATCCCTTACTTACTGAGAAATGTGTGGTGTCCTTTGGCCTGTACTAACCACACAGAGGAAAAGCACCACAGCTTTCAACATTCCTTCCAAAATCTATAGCCTCTCTACATATTGTGAATACTTTCACAAAAAAGGAAATCAACAACTGGATTTTCAGAAAGAGCAAATCTGTCACTGAAACTAGTATGACCTGTGCATAGCCTGCTGAGAAGGGACCAAGTGGAAGCTGCAGCCTGAAGACAGTAATAAGTACAAGCTGGTACCCCCTGTGCAGCTGAGGTTTTATATTAATGTAGATGGTTTTTTGATAACAGGAACATGAAGCAATGTGATTTACCCAAAGAATTCTGGGATCACTGAAGGCCAAAGTACAGAGGGTTCCAAAATGCCACTTTGTACTTCCTCCTGTAGGAAGGCTTTGATCTTCTCTAAGGCTGTACAAAGGCAGTAATTTGTCTCCAGGCCAAATCTGAGCAGAAACAAAACACTAAACCATGGCTGACACCTTGAACAAAGTGACCTAGTGTGCTACTATATGATTATGAGTTTCTGTAAGGCCAAATTGTACAGCTTAATTAAAGCCAATAAGCTACCGGTAAGTAAATATTACCATATGTGTCATAACCAGAGAAAGAGAGAGATAGAGATAGAGAATGCTCATTAGAATATGTGCCTGTGGCCAAAAATCACTCAGCATTAAAAGGATTCTGATCATAGGGACAATCTAATCTTCAGTACTGCTGTATCTCTTTTGTCTGGCTCTAGTAAGTTCTTTTTGTCATTTCCCCAAAGCTTTAGCACTTTCCCTTCATTCTAGAACTTTCTTTATCTTAATAAACAATTGGCCTCCAATATTATGAAGATAAAATAAAACTATCAGGAAGATCTATTCATCATACATATAAAAAGATATTCTGTAGAGTCTTTAGACCACATGGGTGTGTCTAGTCCTCATACCCCCTTACTTCTTACCTTCTTATAAGACCTTTTTCATGAAAAATATATATCTCTCTCCTTCTCAAAAATTTCTCTGAGAGAAATATTTCGTCTTCTACTCTAACACAGTATGACTAACCTTTCCTCATTACAAAAGAAATGGATTTCAATACAAATAGTCATACCAGTCAATTTCTATTCAGGGAAAGATAATACAGATCTCTTAAAAACAAATAAATGCTTTCAACAGCTGAATAAACTCACTCTATCTCTTATCTGAATTCTCATTTACTCATGACTCCCCAGGTATTTTCCTGATTGATCATTTTACCCAGAAAATAGCCTTCACCCAGATCATTGAAGAGTTGCAATTGTTTCCTATGTCTGGGTTTAAGTTGCACAGTAAATTATGGCAAAACTCAGTAGCTTAAAGGGCAACATAATTTGTTATCTGGCTTGGTCTGAAAAAGTTTGTCAAGACACAATGGTGTAAACTTTTTTCAATTCTATGGTGTCTGAAGGCCAGCAGGTATAGTCAAAGGGCTGTGGTGACAATCATCTGAAGTCTTACTCACCCTCCCATGCCAGGAGTTTGGTGATGGCTGTAAACTGAAATTCAAGGGTTGGATCTTAAATGAAACGCTTCTGTGTGGTCTCTCCATGGCTTCACAATGTACAAATTGGATGTGGAAGGCAGGCATCCTTAGACATATCTAGAAGAAAGTTCTTATGAGCTAGTGTTCCAAATGACACAGTTACTCCTGCCACAGCCCATCACTAGTCTTCTCTCAAATCCATGAAATTTCTTTGCATCCCAGATATGTCGTTTTATACAACAGAACACTGAAATTTTGATAATGTCACATATTTGCAAAACTCAGTCGTCATATCCTAGTTTCTATAACAAAATAACCCAGAGAAGGTAATTTACAAATAGCAGAAATATTTTCTCAGAGTCCTGCACCCAGGGAAGTTCAACAATATAGCAATAGCAAACTCAGCATCTAAAGAGGACTGTTCTGTATCTTAGATGAGAAAAGAAATGCCATAGCCTCAAACCAGGAATATCTCAAACCAGCTCCTCAAACCCTTGTATTAGAGTACCTCCCACAGGCCTTCTTCTGGGTTCAACATCTAACTGTAGGGATCACAAATATTGAAACCATAGCAGAAATCAAGAAAGAACCTTTTGAGAAGATTACAATTCAT
>CAJQZJ010030063.1:0-24272 GCA_907164525.1 Lophiomys imhausi | reverse complement strand
TGGTGGAATTGTTAAATGTGCCTAGGTCAAACAATGGGGTTGAATACAAACAGTGTTAATTCCAAAAGAGGAGTGATGAATTTTTGTTGCAAATGCTTAAAAATACAGAATGTGCTGCTAAATCAAGTATTCTCTAGCCCCTAGGTGAATATATCTATCTATCTATCTATCTATCTATGTATCTATCTGTCTGTCTGTATATATTTAGCTAATATTTGAGATGCAGTTTAAGATGTACTTCTACATTGAAATTTAGAAAAATTGGAACTAGACTGTGAAACTAGTACTTATATAAAAATATAGGAACAACTACTCTAAAAAAGCTAATGAAAAAGAATTAAACACCGTGACAATTCTAACAATTACAATGTTAGAAAAATAATTAGTTAAAATTTAAAGATACACAGAAATTTTTGCAAGGATACCTGGAACTCATACATATCAAACAAATTACAAAATGCCAGAGATAAATCCACTTGTATATAATAACATTAAAAGTAATGATGAGTCATATTATACACTGAAGATAAAAACTTATTAATAATTTGAAAATAACAGAATTTAAAAAACTAATAAAAACAAAGTCAAACTGGAGTGTTAATACTAATACACTGATTTGACTTGAACATTAAACAAAATTTATATAAATATGACAGGAGACTATATTAGTAAAATGAATATTAATTATGTGTATTTGTATAATATATAGTGATTATAAACGCATATACACTCATGAATCAATGGCAAAATATAGCACAAACTGAAGGAACTTAATCAGTAGAGATTTTGACCAGTTTTAGACTTAAATACTCTATTTTCAATAAGGATAGGAGTTAGTAGGAAATTATCCAAATTTCAGAAAAAAAAGAAAAATGTTAGTGGCTCTAACACAACATTCCATCTAACAAGAATATGCATTACTCCCAAGGGCCTATAAACCATTCTTCAGGTTATACTTTATGTTGGCTAGAAAAAAAGTATCATTATTTTACATGAATTGAAATAATTCTAAGTTTATTCTTTGATACTAATGGGGTAAAATTTGAAATCCACAGTAGTAAACACAGAAAAAGAATCACAAAAAAATGGAAATATATTAATAACATTGCTAAATTATCAGTGGACTAAAGGAGTACTCCCTAGGGAAAAAAGGAAAATTTTTAATGTGAATAAAATTGAAAATAGTATATATCAAATATCAATAGAATAAAACTAAAATAGATTTTAAAGGGATATTTATATGTATAAGACAGCTGAATTTTAAATATTTTTAAATTATTTAAACTCTTGTAAAGTATTGGAAAAATTATTTGTCCCTAAGGACAAAATAATATTAATGGATGTAAAAATAAATTGTATAAAGTACCAAACCAAGAAATACAGAAAGAGAAAACTTTTACTCTTTCAATAGGTATAAAATAAATTCCATGATAATCTGTCATCTTTTATGCTTAAAAGATTTACCATTGCTTCAATAAAAGGAGACTTCATGAAGAACCGCTATGAAAACTTCTTACGTGTTATCATAATTGATGGTGAAAGACTGAATGCCTTCTTATTAGTATGTCAGAAAATATCTAGAATATCACATGTCTTCACTTCTGAACAAACTAGAAGAGGCCCTCATTAAAAATATTGAAGAACTGTAACTTGTGGAAATTGGTTCTTTTATAACACGTGAGTACTCAAAACTAAAATTAGGAAATATCTTTTGTGCAGAAAATGACAGAAAAGAAATTAATTTGATGTACCTATTTTGGAGTTTGTAGGAAGAAGATGTTACATGGGTTGAGGAGAATGTTATCAGGACATATGTACTGAATGCATGGCTTTGAGGAACTTTCTAGGCATATTAAGTAGAAGGAATAGTCACACACACACACACACACACACACACACACACACACACACGCATACACACACAGTCCACTGGGAATAATCTGTGCTAGTTCCCTTTGTAATACCTAGAGATTGATAAAGTCCTCATCATATTCAAAGGTCATATCAAAAATGGGAAATTAGTTATGGAGAAGCAGAAATGGGTAAATAATTGTGTATTTATTTAGAAAAATCACCCATTATTTTTCTTCCTCTGACAACTACCAAATACCTAAGACTCACAAATAAGTAGTCCATTCAAAGAATGGTGGCTGATGCTAGGCTACAGGATCATCGCCAACCTCCCTCTACCTTCACTAGAATCTTGTTCTATGGTATTTCATATCAGCTATTATTTTCCCTGCCTCCTACAAGAAAATATTAATTTGAAGGTGCTAGAAATCAAACTGATCCTCTACAAGAACAAGTACTCTTATATTATTAGCCAGCTCTCTAGCCTTACAAAGAAGAAAATCTTTAAGGGAGCCATAATAAAAGTCACATTGTATATAAAGTAATAATATTAGTGATATTTTTAACAAAACAAAACAAATAAACAGTGAGTACAGTATTACCTTTAATGAAATAAAAATTCTACCTAGAAATCTATATTAGTGACAATATTCAAAAGCAAAAATAGATTAAGAAATTTTCAGATGTACAGTCATTGAAAGAATTTGTTTGTAGTAGATTTATACTGAGAGACAAAAATGCCATATGAATCTTTCCAGTAGGAACAAAATGACATCATATTGAAACACAGAACTATAAAAATAGTGAAGACTGCTAGGAATAACAATTGCATGGATAAGAATAGTATGTGTTCTGTATAATTTAATTTTTAGTGGAACATGTATTGCTTAAATAAAAGGAATGACTGCACGATGAAGTACATATTGCATATATGAAAACTATATGGCACATTAGTGTGGAAAGGCTTCACTAGACAAAGGGAAAATAAAAAGACTGATGATAAGCTTTAACATAATGAATTCTAAGGATGCTATATTCCAAACTCTTGATATTCATAATGGGAAAATATTGCAAAGGACATTTCTCTATAGAGATTCAGAGTACTTTTTCCTTAGGAACCAGATACAGAGGACGCATTCCAGACCGTGCACTGTGCTATTACAACCTGTGGCTTCCAAACATGTGAGTTATACAAAATTGTTTTCTGAAGGCATATATTTAAACTATTTATTTGTAGTTATATTGATATCTCTACCCCCTTCCAATCCACTGACCTGTGGTATGGGATAAAAAAGGTTAGTAGAGATAGAGGGTGTAGACCTCTTTAGATGTAGGTCCTTGGGGCTATTGGTCAGGATTCAGGAAGTCCAATCAAACAGTATACACGGGAATAGGTACCAGAAAAATGGAAACAAGTACCAGTCAGCAGCAATGACAGTGGCTACTGACCTCCAACATCATCAGGAATGATGGTGATGGTAGTTGCTGCATTCCTGCTTAGGGCCATGGTCTCTTCAGCCTGACATGGGCCGTGATCAAGAGAAGATTTGGCAGCAGCAAGCTATGGAAAAGTGTTGTCTACGGTCTTTCGAAGTGAAGAAAAGCAATGGCAGGCAGAGCTAAGTAAAAAGTGATGTCTCTGGTTGTGTTTTTTTTAGGTTCCCTTTATACCCTCTTAAGAGTCCACACAAGGATGTTTTCCAGTTGCTAACATCAAGCCCCCAGCATGACATGTTTTCCTGTTGACGAAGATCATGTACTCTCTAGGAGTCTGTTTATCAAAGGATGTTTTCCAACCATCAAAAACCATGTTCCCAACAAATGCATTTTTCAGGTGGCAAAACATCATGTGCTCTTCCACCAGGATGTTTTTTATGCCCTTCTCATGTGTCAGTTCTTCAGCAGTGGACAAAGCACCCCCACATCCCACACTTGAGACCAAAAATAAATAAATAAATAAATAAACCCACATTCATTAAACACAATCAGGTTTTTAAGGAAATCAAAATTTCCACTACAGTTTACTTTTTTATTATAAAGCTTTAAAGAAGCTCTTGTAATTCTCAGTAGGCAAAAAAGAAGTTCATGAGTTTAAAGAATATCAGATTATGGTGATAATAAGGATTCCCACACATGTGCCATTTAAAATACAAAGCAGGAAATGTTAAGTCTAACTCATTTCATCTGGTTTAATCAATTCTTATACCTTGAGTCTGGTGGACTAATAGGAATATTATAGTTTCATAAAAAAATATTTTATCTTCAACAAAAGAGAAAGCATAAAAGTATTTGTGTGGACCACAGTGCCCCCTTTGGACCCAAGTCCAGAAGACAGAAAAAAAATTCCACATGGCCAGAGGCCCAAGACAAAAAAAAAAAAAAAAAAACAAAAACAAAAACAAAAAACAAAAAAAACCGAGTGAAATGTCTCCAACAAAAGAAAGCAACGCTATTGCGTCCAGCCCGAACCACCTCACCACAACTGAAACACATGAAAACAATGACAATTCTACATTATGGAAAGTGATAAAGTCCCTTCAAGAAGAACTTAAAACTATGAAGGAATTCAAAGAAGCCACAATTCTACAGGTCAAAACAACGAATAACATCATTAAAGAGCTCCAAGCCAAGGTGACCCAGCTTGAAAAGGAAAAGGATAAAGCAATGACAGATCTCCAGACAAAAGCAAGCAAACTGGAGAAGGAAATGTATAAAACGAACACTACCATTCAGTACATGAAAATAGAAATGGAAACAATGCAGACAACACAGTCAGAGTTAAAAGAGGAAGTGGAGAATCAAGAGAAGAGAACAGGAACTACAGATGTGAGTATGAAAAATATGATGCAAGAGATGGAAGACAGGATCTCAGGCATGGAAGATTCAATGGAAGAATTCAGTACAACATCCAAAGAAAATGAGAAGGCTAAAAAAAATCTCTCACCCACAATATCCAAGAAATTAAGGACTCAATGAAAAGACAGAACCTAAGAATTATAGGCATAGAGGAAAGAGAAGACTCCCGACTCCATGGTCCAGGAAATATCTTCAACAAAATCACAGAAGAAAACTTCCCAAACCTCAAGAAAGAGATGCCAAAAAATCCAAGAGGCTTACAGAACAACAAACAGATTAGATCAGAAAAGAAACTCCTCTCGCCACATAATAATATAAACTCCAAATGTAGAGAACAAAGAAAAGATTTTAAAAGCTGTAAGAGAAAAAGGCCAAGTCACATACAATGGCAGACACATCAGAATCAAACCTGACTTCTCCTCAGACTTGAAAAGCTATAAGGGCCTGGACAGATGTCCTACAAGCCCTGAGAGAACATAAGTACCCAGCCAGACTACTATACCCAGCAAAACTCTCTATCAACATAGAAGGAGAAAACAAGATATTCCATGACAAAATCAAATTCAAACAATATCTCTTCACAAACCCAGCCCTACAGAAGATCCTAGAAGGAAAATTCCAACACAGAGAAGATAACTACACCCAAGAAAACAGAGGAAATAGAAACCTCCACAGCAACTAAACAAAAGAGAAACACAAGACAGCCAGCTATACCAAAATTATGGGACATAACAACCCCTGGTCACTAATATCCATCAACATCAATGGACTCAACTCGCCAATAAAAAGACACAGATTTACAGACTGCATCTGTAACCAAGACCCATTTTCTTGCTGTATACAAGAAACACATTTCACTATTGAAGATAAACACTACCTCAGAGTAAAGGGCTGGGAAAAGGTCTTCCAAGCAAATGGACCCAGGAAACAAGCTGGAGTAGCCACACTAATATCAAACAAAATAGACTTCCAATTGAAGTTAATAAAAAAACACAGAGAAGGGCATTACATACTCATTAAAGGAAATATACCCCAAGAGGTCATCTCAATATTGAACATATATGCCCCAAGTACAAAGGCACCTACATTTATAAAAGAAACGCTTCAAAAATTTAAATCGGAACTCGATCGAAACACTTTAATAGTGGGAGACTTCAACACCCCACACCAAACTATGGACAGATCATCAAGACAGAAGCCAAACAGAGAAATAATGTGTCTAACAGAGATCATGAACCAAATGGACCTAACAGATATCTACAGAATGTTTCACCCAAACACAATAGAATACACCTTCTTCTCAGCACCTCACAGAACCTTCTCCAAAATCGACCATATAGTTGGACACAAAGATAGCCTCAATAGATACAAGAAAATTGAAATAACCCATTGTATCTTATCAGACCACCATGGAATAAAGCTGGACTTCAATAGCAAAAGAATCAACAGAAAGTCTACACTCAAATGGAAATTGAATAACTCTTTACTAGAGGACCACTGGGTCAGGGAAGAAATAAAGAAGGAAATCAAAGACTTCTTAAAATCCAACGAAAATGAAGACACATCATACCCAAACCTATGGGACACAATGAAAGTTGTGCTACGAGGAAAGTTCATAGCACTAAGTGCTTTCAAAAAGAAAATTGTGACAGCTCATAATACTGAACTAACTGCTAAGCTGGGTGAATTGGAAAAAAAAAGAAGCAAACACTCCCAAGAGGAGCAGAAGGCAGGAGATCATCAAACTTAGGGCTGAAATCAACAACTTAGAATCAAAAAGAACTATACAAAGAATCAATGAAACCAAGAGTTGGTTCTTTGAGAAAATCAACAAAAAAGACAGACCCTTAGCCAAATTAACTAAAAGACAGAGGGAGAAAACACAAATCAACAAAATCAGAAATGAAAAGGGAGAAATAACATCAAACATTGAGGAAATCCAGAGAATATTTAGATCCTACTTTAAAAATCTATACTCCACCAAATTTGAAAACTTAAGTGAAATGGACAATTTTCTTGATAGATTCCACATACCAAAGCTAAATTAAGAAAAAATAAACAGATTAAACAATCCTATAACCCCTAAGGAAATAGAAACAGTCATTAAAATTCTACCAACCAAACAAAGCCCAGGGCCAGATGGCTTTAGAACGGAATTCTACCGGACCTTCCAAGAGGAGCTAACACCAATACTTTTCAAACTCTTTCACAAAATAGAATGTGAAAGAACATTGCCAAACTCATTCTACGAGGCCACAATCACCCTGATTCCTAAACCACACAAAGACCCAACAAAGAAAGAGAACCTCAGACCAATCTCCCTCATGAACATAGATGCAAAAATACTTAATAAAATACTAGCAAACCGAATTCAAGAACACATCAAAAGCATCATACACAATGATCAAATAGGCTTCATCCCAGGTATGCAGGGATGGTTCAACATATAAAAATCTATCAACGTCATTCACCATATAAACAAGATGAAAGAAAAAAACCACATGATAATCTCGCTAGATGCAGAAAAAGCATTTGACAAAATCCAACACCCCTTCATGCTAAAAGTTCTGGAGAGAATGGGCATACAAGGGCCGTACCTAGAAATAATAAAGGCAATATACAGCAGGCCAGTGGCAAACATCAACATAAATGGAGAGAAACTTGAAGCATTTCCTCTAAACTCACGGACAAGACAAGGATGTCCACTTTCACCATATCTCTTCAATATAGTACTTGAAATTCTTGCTAGAGCAATAAGACAACTAAAGGACATCAAGGGGATAAACATCAGAAATGAAGAAGTCAAATTATCCCTATTTGCATATGATATGATAGTATACATAAGCAACCCCAAAAATTCCACCAGAGAACTCTTACAGCTGATAAACACCTTCAGCAAAGTGGCTGGATACAAAATTATTTCAAAAAAAATCAGAAGCCCTTCTTTATACAACAAACAAATGGGCTGAGAAAGAAATAAGGGAAACATCGCCCTTCACAATAGCCACAAACAACATAAAATACCTGGGGGTAACTCTAACCAAGCAAGTAAAGGACCTGTACAACAAGAACTTCAATCCCTTGAAGAATGAAATGGAAGAGGCCTTCAGAAGATGGAAAGATCTCTCTCCCATGCTCATGGATAGGTAGGATCAACATAATAAAAATGGCCATCCTACCAATAGAAATATATAGATTCAGTGCAATTCCTATCAAAATACAAACACAATTTTTTATAGACTTGGAAATAGCTAGTCTCAATTTCATATGGATCAACAAAAAGCCCAGAATAGCTAAATCAATCCTGTAGAATAAAAAAACATCTGGAAGTATTACCATCCCAGATTTCAAGCTGTACTACAGAGCAATAGTTGTAAAAACAGCATGGTATTGGTATAGAAACAGACCAGTAGATCAATGGAATCAAATTGAGGATCCAGAAATAGACCCACATACTTATGGCCACCTAATTTTTAACAAAGAAGCCAAAACGGCACAATGGAAGAAGGACAGCATCTTCAACAAATGGTGCTGGTCCAACTGGATGTCCATTTGTAAAAGAATGAAGTTAGACTCATACTTGTCACCTCTTACAAAACTTAAGTCCAAGTGGATCAAAGACCTTAACATAAGGCCGGTCACACTAAATCTACTAGAAGATAAAGTGGGAGAAACCCTCGAACTCATTGGCACAGGCGACAACTTCCTGAAAAGAACACCAACAGCTCAGGACTTGAGATCAACAATCAATAAATGGGACCTCATGAAACTGAAAAGCTTCGGTAAGGCAAAAGACACTGTCTGTCATTCAAACAAAATGGCAGCCTACAGACTGGGAGAAAATCTTCACCAACCCCACATCTGACAGAGGGCTAATATCCAAAATCTACAAAGAACTCAAGAAATTAAATGCCAAGAAACCAAATAATCCAATCAAAAATGCGGGACAGAGCTAAATAGAGAATTCACAAAGGAGGAATCCCTAATGGCTGAGAGACACTTGAAGAAATGCTCAACATCCTTAATCATCAGAGAAATGCAACTCAAGACGACTCAGATTCCATCTCACTCCTGTCAGAATGGCTAGGATCAAAAATTCAAATGACAGCACATGCTGGCAAAGATGTGGAGAAAGGGGAACCCTACTCCATTGCTGGTGGGAATGCAGGCTTGTGCAACCACTATGGAGGTCAGTCTGGCGATATCTTAGAAAACTTGGAATAGCTTTGCCTCACGACCCAGCCATACCACTTCTGGGTATACACCCAAATGCCTCTTCACGGAATCATAAGGAAGTTTCCTCATCTATGTTTATAACAGCCTTATTTGTAATAGCTAGAAACTGGAAACAACCCAGAAGACCCAACCGAAGAATGGGTTAAAAAACTGTGGTACATCTACACAGTGGAATATTATTCAGCTATCAGGAACAATGAAATTATGCAATTTGCAGCCAAACGGATGTAACTAGAAAAGCTCATCCTGAGTGAACTAACCCAGACTCAGAAGGACACATATGGCATCTATTCACTTATAGTAGGATTTTAGCTATATAGTAGAAGGTATCGATACTACAACTAACACACCAAAGGGAACTTGGACATAGACTTCTTATTTTTAATTTTTATTTTTTATATATTAGTTATATTTTTTCTATTTTTTAGTCTTTTTTATCTATTGTATGCTTATTGATTTGTTTGTTTAGTAGTACACTCTCACGGGCAACGAGACACTTTTCACTGATGGTACTGCTTCGGAGACCCCCAATGAATGCAGAGGCTCTTGGCCTCATACGACCTCTCAACTGAGATGAGGGAATGTTATATAAGGACACCCCACCCCAGAGAAATGGGATGGAATGGTTAGGAGGTAAAGAAAAAAAATGAAATGTCATGTTTCGGCCTTTTACTACTAATTGTCATAAACTGTTTAGGATAATTAAGAAATGCAAACTAATGGTTATGAAAGCCGGTCATTCAGTTAGGTACTATGACAGCCTATTATAGTTACTTTCTAAGCTAATCAGAAATAAACCTTCAAGAGACAAGCAACATCTGCTTACCCTAATATAAGAGATAGATAGGGCCTCTTCAAAAACCTCAAGAGATCTGCAGAATATGGCATTCAAAGATGTTTTCGTAACTTTAGATTTTTTTATATCAAGACATATCAACTTCTAACAGCACCCCCTATTCTCCTCCAAGTAGAAGATAAGCATCGAAGAATCTCCAGTGGGAGATGATGGAATTAGTCGCAAGCCTATCTCTTGGTAGGAAAAGCCCCTTGCTCCAACTGTAGATAGAATGCTGTCCAAAAAGGACAAAACCTGGAAGCAGGTAAGTCGACAGCCTAGCTCTGCCAGGACAGGGTATGTAAGTCCTTCATAACCCCTTCTCTACAATCAATGTCTGTCAGAGAAGCCGGGCAAAATGACTGTAGAGCGATGTTGTAATGTATGGAGAGAAAATGGGAACTGTCCAGGCAGCCACTGGTATGTCATTTCTTAGTTTGGGAAGCTGCAGACCCTGTACTTCCTATAAAATCAGATATATTTATCCCTCTCATGTCTCTGAGGTGATTGAAGAACAGATATATAGAATCTCATAATTTAATTTTGAGTTGTTTAGGAGTCAAGAGAGTGTTATACATCTAAGAAGATACTTTTAAAATTGTGTTGCAATTAGTATGAACGTTGAGTCAGATATAGACCTTTAAACTCATGGAGATGGTTAGATAGTAGAACGTTAAAGTCAGGTACCAAATACATATGGACTGGTCATTGGGAATGTACGTTAAGCCATATAACCCTCATAACTGTGGCCTAATTACCTATGTTCTACTGTATTGTATTTATTATTATAAGAGAAAGAGCCATTTGTTGGACTGAAAGGGGAAACTGTAGGGGGAAATAAGATATACCTTAAACTTAAAAGAAAAAAAAAGGGAAGAGAATGGGGGGTTGAGGGTGGAAGGGTGGGACTGGACGGGGAATAGGGAGTGGACTGCGATTGAGATGTAACTTGAAGAAATAAAAAATAAAGGAAAAAAAGTATTTGTGTGGAAGTTTTATGAGGAAAAGGACAATGAATGATCAATCTCTTATTATATCTTCAGTATCTGACATGGAGCATATATTCTATAATAATTTATTGCTCTTTTTATTTTTTCTTTGAAAGTATCATATGTGTATGCAATAGTGACTTTATCAATCCATCATTTCCTATCTCCAGTTTTCCTCAGGACTCCACATCACATCTCTCTCCTAATTTTAAAAGAGTTTTATATGTATAAAATACAGGGGAAAGTCACTTTAATGATAGACATTTTATATGGTAAGGTAAAGCATAAAGAATTGCAAATCCTAGGAAAAGACATCAAAATTAACAGAATGTGGTGGCTCAAGCCAGTGATCTCAATACCCGGGAATGGATGCAGGATTATCAGTGAGTTTCTGGCACACCTATGTTATATGGTGACTTTGAGACTAACTTGAGCTACATAAGGATACCCAAAAAGGAAGTAAAGAAGCAAAGCAAGAAAGAAAAATAAAAGAAAGATTGTGAAAAAATGTTAGTACATCCTGGAAGTGAATGGTTATCTTAAAGGGGGACTCCATGATTCAGCTTCCATGAGGTCATCATCCATGATGGGGTTGTATTTGGGGGTAAAAGAGATGTTCTGAAGTCACTCACACTCCTGCAAGTTGCCTCTTGTTGTGCCCTGTAAATAAGCCCAATAAACAAATTGCTTCACCATAAAGAAGGAAAGAGTAAGAGAAAAGAGAGAAGGGGAGTGAGTAAGGAAAGACTGAAGGTTAAAGAATAAAAATAGTTGAAAATTTGACTGATACCTAAATCTGCAAAATATGTGAAAATTACGCTTTACAAAACAAGACCAAGAACAGGCTATAACTAAATTTGAACAAGGTTAAATTTTTTGTGTTTTTAATTAGTCCAGATTATTAAGATACCAAGAATTGATGTAAGAGATATGAGAAAGCCAGGGGCAGAAAAATACAGACACAAAGAATGCCATTTATTTTTAAGACAACTATTCACATGACTGTGAGGGACCAACACATAAGTCTGAAATTCTAAATGCAGAGTGGAAGTTCTGAAATTCTGGTAACAGTTGGTCTTTTGATTTGAGTTTGAAGTATTCCCTCAGAAGAAGGCTTCTGTGCAGAAGGCTTGTTTCTCAGCTGGTGGATAGAATTAATGAGAGGTGACTGAATCAATAGAGCTTGGACCTAATATATAGGTTAGCCACTGAAGGATTCATAAACCATTGGCATGATTTAGAGGTGATGGAATTTTTGGAGGCATGACCTAGCTGGAAGTAATAAGTCATTGGGAGTGTGTCTTTGCCTTGCTTTCTGCCTTCTATCCTCCATGAGGGGGAGTCCTTTGCTATACTACATGATCCCCATAATTATATCCAGCTTCCTTGTCATCCAGGAATCCCAATGGCCACAGACTGAAACCACAAGCCAAACAAGATGTCTGTTGTATAGGTTGACTTCTCTCAGCTATTTATTGCAGCAACAGAAAAAAAAAACTGACTAACAAAACTGATATTACAGAGTTGAGTCTAAATTTAACAGAGCATCAAAGGCAAACACTGCAGGGTCAGTGTGTTGCCAGCCATGAGGAAAATTTCTTCTTGCATGAAAAATCTTAATTAATGCCCTACAGCCTTCAAGTCCTTAGGTAAGGCACACTCATTAACTCAGTCCACTAATTTAAATGTTAATAATATCTAGCAAATTCTTTCACAAGAATCTTTATATTGTTTGACTAACAGCTAGTAATCACAACTTAAACATACTGATGTAAACTGGCGAATGTTTTCTGTGTCCATTCCTGCTTATGTGTCTCCTATTTATCAAGAATACAGCACAGTGTTTGTTTCTCACAATTTTCTACTAAGATGTGATGATAGCATTAATGGTTCACACTTTGTTTAAGGTCGTATATTCCTTTCTTCTGTTCATTAATTCCATGAATAAGACTATGTAATTAGAATAATAATGCTACAAAATTATTTGTTTTAATTATTTTTTATTTTTGACATTATAATATAAATATTAAATTCTACCCTTCCCTTTCCTCCCTCCAAATGTTCCCATATAACTCCCTTTCTCTCTTTAAATTTTGTGTACTACTTTTTAATTAATTGGAGTGTGTGTGTGTGTGTGTGTGTGTGTGTGTGTGTGTGTGTGTGTGTGTGTATTTTCTGTTCTCTCTGTATAATTTTACTTATATGTATATGTTTTCTGGGGAGACCATTGTGCATTTGATAAACAATCGGTGTGCTCTTCCCTGGGGAAAACTATTTCACCCACGCTCTTCCTCTCAGCATTTCTTCATTGCCTGTAGTTCCTTGTGTAATGTTGGTCTTTTCTCTGTCAACTTTACCATATTCATTGCCTCATGGTCTTTTCTGGGTCAACTTTAACATATGTATTCTTGTCCTTGTTCACCTCACTTCTGGGAAGTTATGGTGGTGAGAGTTTGTGGTTATAGCCTCTGACATTTCTTAGAGAGACAATCTTACAGAAATTTCCCTTTTCCTTTTACAGTCATTCTATCCTTTCCTCTGTGATGATCCCTAAGTATTTGTTGCTGAAACTCTTTTGTAGGTGTATCTATTTGGACTGAGTTCAACAACTCTGTATTTTATTTTGTTGTAGTTTTCTATTATAGGCATTGTCTGTTACAACAAAAATTTTCCTTGATGAGGAGTAAGGACTATATCTGTGGGTATAAAGACAAATATTTAGAATATAGTTAGGGAGTATACTGGTTGAGTACAGTGTTAGTTGTAGGTTCTCCTACAAGATACATGATGCCACTACTCCTGTGTACTTGGCTATGTTTCCAGTTCTAGGCATAATTTCCCTCTGGTTGAGAAGGTCTTAAATCCAATTAGAAATCTATTGGCTACTGCCAATGTATGCATGCCACTATTATGTTCCTAGTGCTATTTTGCCATGCTAGTTATTTTTGTGGTTCATAGGCATCATAGTTGTATCAGGCTGTTGATTGTTTTCCTGCTTTGGGAGTTTACATGGGACCTTCTGGTTCCATGAATGCTAATCCACAAGGAGTAGGCTTTTAGGTCAGTTCTACGCCAGAGAACTATGGCCATTGGGCCATACATCTGAACCACCGGGTGACTTCAGCAAAAGAGACTTATATTTCACTTCCAGAAGGCTACCAAGCAAAATGACAATAGACTGTAATTATTCTAGGAGTCTCTTAGACAACCTTGACCAACCACTCAAAAGAGAGCTTCTCATCCCTAGTCTTAGGTTTCTTGTTAGATGGTCTTTGGTTCTTGGAGGTAATGTTATATTAAGCCCATATATGTGTATTTATATGCAGACTTATGTATATTATATATTTTATTTTTAGGTAAATCATTAATAATATGATTCCTTATGTCTTTTTCCAATATCCTTAATATTATTTTATCCCTCTTCTCCTTCATCTGTATTTTTTAACTTTAAGTGATTCAAACTGGCTTTAAAGATAAATTAATCTGCTCTTTCATATTACAGAAAATCCTGAGTTCAGAGGTAGAGCAAGATCACAAACTAGAGTGAATTAAAAATTCAGTGCCAGATCAATGAAGCCATCCTCATTTTAAACACAACTCTACAATTTAGTTGTTAGTTCCACTTTGAGACATCTAACAGCTAATTTTTGTTCAATACATTTTACAAAACAGTGAAAAGAAATAAAACATTTTTCTTATGATAGAAAGATATGTACTTAATGTACAATATAAGGATCAGAAATTCAAGGTTATCCAAAACAGTGTATGTGTGTGTGTGTGTGTGTGTATGTGTGTGTGTATGTGTGCAAACCAAACTGACCTAATTTGAGCTAATGATATAATTAGATTTCCTTCAAAATATGGATAAATTTGTGAAGGAAAGAAAATAGTAGTTAAGAATTACAAAAGGTACTGAATCCTAGGATTGCAACTTATATAATGTTAACAGTACTTTTTTCAAGGTAAAAAGAGATTGCCAGTCTACATTTGTATGTGATTGTGGTGACTTGAATGGTAATGACTCCCTTAGGCTCATTGAGTTTGAGTTCTTAGTCCCAGTTGGTGCACAATTTGGGAATGATTAAGAGATGTGTCCTTTTTAAAGGAAATGTGTAACTGAAAGTAGATTTTGAGGTTTCAGAAATCCACACCAGGCACATTCTTGCTCTCTGTCTTCTGCCGGCTGATCAAGATATAAACTTGCTGGGCATGGTAGCTCAAGCCTTTAAACCCAGCACTTGGGAGGCAGAGGAAGGCGATTCTCTGTGAGTTCAAGGCTAGCCTGGTTTACAAAGTGAGTCCAGGACAGCCATGGATACACAGAGAACACCTGTCTTGAAAAAAAAAAAGTGAGTTTTTAGCCATTTATCTAGCTCCATGCCTGCCTACCACCATGCTCCGTGTCATCATGGTTATAGACTCACCCTCTGAAACTCTAAGCAAGTCCCTAATTAAATGTCTTCTTTTATAAGTTTCCTTAGTCATTGTGTTTCTTCATAGCAACAGAACAGTAACTAAGACAGTGATTCAGCTAAGAATGACTAAAAAGAAACACATATTTAATAACTGACTTGAGAAGTTAAGAAATCAAAACTAATCTTAACAACTAAATATGATAGTATAAAGTTTCAAAATTATGTTTTGCAATTCAAAACTTTTATTTATCCAAGATTATGCTATGTTTCCAGTTAGTTTCCCGTTTAATTCATAATAAGTATACTATTCAAACTAGGTCAAGAAAAATGTAAATAATCTCATACTAAGCAAAACCAAAAGTTCCAACTTAATTGTTCAAAAGTCAGGAGCTGATAAATAGAAAAGATGACAACTGTTAGTGTTGCCTCATAGGCTGTGTTTTTTCTTGGATATGGTCCAATATTCTTTTGCCATGTAAATTTTTATCTTGACTCCTCTGTTTTTAGTAATCACTGCTTGAATAGACCTTTGTCATGCTATGAAACCACCTACAGCTCTTATTCTGCATGAGTTTTGTGTTGGGTTGGTCTGGAACTGCTATGAATTCAAATGTTAATTACTTGACCCCAAGATCTGGTTACAGTACAGATGACCAGATTCTCACATACCCAAAATGATGTTATGTAAACACTGCTCCTTCCCCCCAGTTATCCCTGATTGGTTAATAAAGTTGCTGACAGCCTTAGCTGGGCAAAAGAGAGGTAGGTAGGCATAGGTTCCAGGGATTGAGGTCCCAGACAGAGACACAGAGAGGACAGGAGTTGACATGGAGTAGTATGGACTAGAAGCATGTATACAAAGCAGCTTGCACTGAGGACTCGCCTGATGGAGAGAAGCAGCCTAAATGGAGCATATACAAGTACTATGGTGATTTTGGCAGGGAAGCAGACTAGACAGCTTAGAGGGTTGATTTTTGCTCAACTGTAGTGCTTTAAGCCTTGTTATAAATCTAAAAGGACTCTGTGTGGTTATTTGGTGAATTAGCTGGTTAAGGAATAACTACCACTGTATTAGTTTCCAGCATTGACTAATATATGAAGAATAATTAATTATTACAATTTTGCATTCAAATATTGTAATAGTTAATATTGTAAATCACTTGAGTGGATTAAAAGATACCCAGAAAGTCAGTTAACCATAGTTTGTGTGTATATTTATGATGGTGTTTCCATAGCTGACTGGTCTATGGTTTGGTCTGAGAGTGAACATGCTGAACTTAAGGTGGGAGTGAGCCCTCAAAGAAGAAAATGGAAGAATCACTTTTTGTCTCTCCCTCCCTCAGCTGTACTCTTCTTTCTCTGTCATGTCCTGGTAGTCTCGTTAACTCCTTAAGAAATACATTATGCTGTGAAATATTGCATGTATCATCTTTACAGCTTAATTATTTGCAAGTGGAGACTTATATTACTGTATTTTGTATCTACTCTTCATTTGATGTAGTTGTGTACCAAGACCAAAAACTGCCGCTTATTTACATCTGATTTTTAATTTACTTTCACACTCCTCATCACAGGGAACATTTCTCATCTATGGAGAGTAGGATAATAATATTTTCATAAACTTCTTTTATTAGAAATGAATTTTACATATATATGCAAATTCTATTCCATATAAGATGATGTAACTTGAGAAATCTTTACATAGTAATACCTTCTAACCTTAAGGAAAAACATGAGGATGGAGAAGGCAACAAGTCACTGACTTTCATTTAATTAATTTTAGACATTTCCAAGTAGTAGCAATGAAAGAAATTGAGACTTGATTACTGGATCTATCAGTGAGTATAGAATCTTCAAAAGCCTTTCCAGTACAAAAATATTTTCTTTCTGTTACATTTGGTCTTTTTCTTCACTCCTCTCATTTATGTAAAGGAAAATAGGGTTATGGTACTAAATCTCATATTCAATCACTGAAGCAGACATTTCACTTATGACCCTCACATTGAAACTACATCAGTTTTCCTAAATTTTTAACTTTTCCAATATGATATGGTGTGTGGTTTCACCTGGGTAGTGAATTTTATTGCATTTGGGATAAAGTAAGAGACATTTCTCTAGGTAGGTGTGTATAGTATTGCTCACAAAGATTAACTGAGTGGAGAAAGACCCCCAAAGTGAGCAGCATCTTCCAGTGGCAGCTCAGATATGAAAAGGAGTTAGGATAAAGCAGGCTGCTTTTCAGACACCTACTTATTTCTTGCAAGAGAGTCCATCTGTGCTATTACTGCTGTAATTTGGAACTGCTGGGGCCTGCAACTTCATGGACTGAGAAGCTACTTATATTTTATCCACTTTAGCATACAGATAGCCATTGTTGGAAAACCTATCCTATACAATGTAAGCCAATTTATTCAATCATTTTAGTACTATTCTATCAGTACCATTCCTCTTGAAAGGCCAAATACACATGGAATTAAGAGAAGATACTTCTACAATATGAAGCATTGACGTTAGGCAAATATGTGATATGGATGATTTACCATAAGTTAGTTGTTGAATAAACATATTTTTGACATTTATATAACATTAACAATGTAATATTAATGAATTTTACTTACCTAAATTTGGATATAGTTTGGATATACTGTTTTCTTAGTTAAGTTGATCAGCTTTTGCTTCCATAAAAAATACTTAGACAGCTGGGCAGTGGTGGTGCACACCTTTAATCCCTTGGGAGACAGAGGCAGGCGTATCTCTGTGAGTTCGAGGCCAGCCTGGTCTACAAAAGTGAGACTAGGACAGCCAGAGCTGTTATACAGAGAAACCCTGTCTCAAAACACCAAAAACAAAAAAAAACAAAAACAAAAAAAAACTTAGACTATGTTTTTGCAATCATAAAATGTATTTGTTTTTCTTTGAAAGAATCCTTTAAATTATAACTGTTTCTCCCTCTACCTGTTCAAATACATGTACTATAATTGATAAGCTTCTTTTTTGTTTGTTTATTTGTTTACATTTAATTGGGCTTCCTAAAACAAACTCCTGAGACATTAGAGCACCAGAATACTATATCATTGTTAGTGCTTAAGTGTGATAATATTAATGTTCTTGCCAAAGTCTCTTTAAAAGGTCAGATTTTTTTCCCCAGAAGTTTTGCTCATGGAAAAATTCTCAGCACTAGAGATAGCTCTTTCAGATATTTGGTTGAGACTGAGAATGTAAGAAAGTAAGAGGGAATGATGGGAGAGAAGGAGAGAACTAAGAATGAAGAGAGAGAAACAAGGAGGAGAAAAGATGTGAAAACACAAGGGTTGGTAAGATGACTTACCTGGTATGCTGCTTGCTGAGGAGGCATGAGGCCACAACCTATGTAAAAATATGGATATGGTAGTGTAAACTTATAGAAAAAAAACTAGGTAAACTGGCAAGTACCAGGCTAATGAGAGTACCTGTCTAAAAAAAAAGGAGAACAACTTCTGAGAAGACTGAGGTTGACATCAGGTCTTCACATGCACTCATATGAATAGCACACACACACACACACACACACACACACACACACACACAGAGAGAGAGAGAGAGAGAGAGAGAGAGAGAGAGAGAGAGAGAGAGAGAGATTATTTCATGGATTCAGGGATAAGCCAGAAAATGAATGCATGACTAAGAGAATTTAAGAATGAGGAAACTGAAAAAAACAGGCACATAGTTGAAACAGGAAGGATTTCAAAGAAAGTACTTATAGATTTATTTTAAATATATTGAGAAATTGATGTACTTTAATTAATAAATATGCAGATGTAAATATATATTGAAACTTGTGTTATATTTAAACCAAAAATGGATAAGAATAAATATATTCAATAGTTATCTCAATTGTAATTGAGTTGTTTCAGCAAGGTCCCATGGACATTGTTATAATGTATTGTCATGGTGCTTTGTTACCATCAAGAGCTTGAGAGTAAGTCTTGATTACTGAAAATACCACATGGTGGAGAACAGGACACAATCAGACCTGGAAGATTCATCCTTACTAGATAACATTCATAGTGATGGAAGTTGCTATGCAAGATACCAAATAAGAAAACAAATCATCAATCATAACCTGAGATGAACCCAGTGAGCTACAATACTGAATGATCTGGTAATACATGCCCACTTGTGCGATGGGGGCATGAATAGCATGAATTAACCGCCACTTTTTAACTGTATTTAAACCATTCTACACAAAAATGAAACTCATTCTCTGCACCATTATTGGGCTAAGAACTTATGGTTAGATAAGTCCTATGGCAGAACCAACTTTCTCTTTCATCTGTGATAGGGTTAGTGAAGTTAATGCAGAATCTAGCAGCATAGGGATTTTGGATTAGCAGAAGCAGTCTTTTAATCAGCCAAGAATTGCCTCTGCAGTCCTAGGGCCCAATTATTTCCAAGATCAGTAGTTTATCCAAACTGCTTCCAACTTGCAGTTCTGCTTACCATTCTGATGCTCTGGAGCTCCAAGGGAGATGATTCCAATTGACTCTGCCTCTATACTCTTCATCAGCTTGGACTCCTGGCAGGACAGCTCAAAATGGTGATGGATGGTGGTATATGGTATCTCAGTGTGTGTTGGTAGAGGAACAAGGAGGAGGGCAGTGGTGGAGGCCATGTCGACTTGTGATTTAAATCCTTTTTGTTGTGATGAACTCTGCGTGATATCCAACATTCTCGTTGCCGTAGTCCCTAGTGGGCTTTCTCAAGGCATGCCCTCACAACAGTGTGTCCTGTGGCCCCATGATTCCCCTTACCCATGACATCATCTGCAAGTCTTCTCAGCAATGCCCTTCATCAGCAAAAGTCCAGACAATTGGTTCCAGCCATGTCATTTACTTGAGACAGCAAGCTTCTGCGAATCCAAAATCCCTATGCTGCTAGATTCCACATTAACTTCACTAACACTACCACAGATGAAAGAGAAGACTCCTGACTCAAAGGTCCAGGAAACATTTTCAATAAAATCATAGAAGAAAATTTCCCAAACTTAAAGACATGCCAGTGAAATTCCCAGACGTTTACAGAACACCAAATAGATTAGACCAGAAAAGAAATTCCTATTGCCACATCACAATTGAACCTTCAAATGTACAGAAAAAAAAGAAAGAATATTAAAAGCTCTAAGAGAAAAAGGTTAAGTAAAGTATAATGGAAGACCCATCAGAATTACACCTGATTTCTCCTCAGAAACTTTAAAAGACAGAAGGGCCTGGGCAGACATCCTACAAGCCCTAAGAGACCATAGGTACTAGCCAAAATTACTCTGCACAGGAAAACATTCTATCATCATGGAGAAAAGAAGATATTCCATGACAAAACCAAATTGAAACAATATCTATTCACAAATCCAACTCAACAGAAGATCCTAGAAGGAAAACTCCAACCCAGAGAAGATAACTACATCCAAGAAAACACAGGAAACAAAAACTCCCCTGCAGTTAAATCAAAAGAAACATAAACACACAACCGCCACCTACAAAAATAACAGGAAATAAGAACCTTTGGTCATTGATATCTTTTGAAATCAATGAACTCAACTCCACAATAAAAAGACAAAGACTTACATAATACAAAATAAAATAAACTTTCAAATGAAATTAATAAAAAAAAGATAGGGATTGACACTACATACTAGTCAAAGGAAAAATTCATCAAGAGAACATCTCAATACTGAATATATATGCCCCAAATACAAGGGCGCCCACATTTGTAAAAAGAAGCTCTTCTCCTCCCTACTCCCCCCTCCAGTCCTACCCTCCCACCCTCTTCCCCCTCAACCCCCATCCTCTTCTCATTTTTTTAAGTTTAAGGTATATCTTTTTCCCCCCAACAGCTCCCCCTTTCAGGCCAACAAATGGTTCTTTCTTTTATAACAATAAATACAATACAAAACAACAGAAATGAATAGGCCACAATTATGAGAGTTATATAGCTTAGCATACATTCCCAATGTCCAGTCCATATGTATTTGGCACCTGACTTTAACATTCTACTATCTAACCATCTCCATGAGTTTAAAGTTCTATATCTAACTCAGCTTTCATACTAACTTGCATCACAATTTTAAAAACATCTTCTTAGATCCAGAACACCCTCTTGATTCCTAAACAACTCAAAATTTAACTATGGGACTCTAGCTATCTATTCTTCACCCACCTCAGAGACCTGAGAGGGATAAATATATCTGGTTATATAGGAAGTGCAGGGCCCGCAGCTTCCAAAACTAAGAAATGACATACCAGTGGCTGCCTGTACAGTTCCCATTTTCTCTCCATACATTACAGCATCAATCTTCAGCCGTATAGCCCCGTTTCTTTGACAGACATTGATTGCAATTGAGATGTAACTTGAAGAAATAAAAAAATAATAATAAATTATAAAAAAATAGAAAAAAAGAAAGAAAATGGAAGATGTATCTAGAATTCTAAAGCCATTAGCTAATGGTAGAGCAACTCCTAATTCAAAATACAATAAAAATTCTAGAAAAAAGAATTTTCTAGAAATATATTGTAAAATTACCTCCTAAATTTAAATTTTAAGGTGTGTTAAGCATCTTTCCATTCTGTTTTAGTGTAATCAAAGGTACTTTGTGAAATTTTGAAAATGGGAGGCATTCATCTGACTTGTGAAAACTATCATCTTTTAAGGAAGACATCCTAAGTATATACCAGTTCTCCTGAGTGTTTTGCTGAAATGAGCCTGAAAAAATGAGCTCACATAATAGACACGTTAGACATGAGAACAAGGTCTTACTAATTGTTTTGGTGCGATGGAAAAGAACAAACTGCTTTGATTTGTTTTATTCTCAGTTGTTGAGGAATCATAGGATGAGATTCAGCTGCATCAGGCCCCCTGGGCATACATGGGTACAGGTGTCCCATTTATAAATGGATTCTGGAAGATTGAGAAATTGATTTGTGACCTAGTCTCTTATTTTTTTCTACTTTGGACCAAGAATAAAGTTTTCTACAATGTTCAAAAAAGAAGCTCTTCTAAAGCTTAATATACACATTGATCCCCACATATTAATAGTAGGAGACCTCAACACCTGACTCACCAATGCACAGATCATTGAGACAAGCCAAACAGAGAAATAATGAAACTAACAGAGGTCATGAACCAAATGAATTTAACAGGTATCTACAGAACATTTCACACAGACACAAAAGAATATACCTTCTTTTCAGCACTTCATGGAACCTTCTCAAAAACTGACCATGTATTTGCTCACAAAGCAAGTCTCAACTGATACAAAACAATTGAAATAACCCCTTGTATCTTATCAGACCACCATGGAATAAAGCTGAACATCAGCAACAGAAACAACAAAAAGGCTACACATTCATGGAAACTGAACAAATCTCTACTCAATGACTACTGGGTCAGGGAACAAATAAAGAAGGAAATAAAAGACTTACTAAAATCCAATGAAAATGAAGGAACAACATACCCAAGCCTATGGGACACAATGAAAGCAGTGCTACGAGAAAAGTTCATGGTACTAAGGGCCTTCAAAAAGAAAATTGTGACAGCTAATATTAACAACTTAACAACATAACTGGAAGAGCTAGAAAAAAAAAAAAGAAGCAAACACTCCCAAGAGGAGCAGAAGGCAGGAAACCATCAAACTTAGGGCTGAAATCAACAACTTAAGAAACAAAAAGAATGATACAAAGAATCAATGAAACCAAGAGTTGGTTCTTGGAGAAAATCAACAAAATAGACAAACCCTAAGCCAAACTAACTAAAAGGCAAAGGGAACATACCCAAATCAAGAAAATCAGAGAAAAATAACAGTAGACATTGAGGAAATACTAAGAATCTTTAGGTCTTACTTCAAAAACCCGTATTCCGCGAAATTTCTAAACCTAAGCAAAATAGGCAATTTTCTTGATAGATTACACTTATCAAAATTAATTCACAATCAGGTTAACAAATTAAACAGTCCTATAATCCCTAAGGAAATGGAAGCATTCATTAAAATTCGCCAAACCAAAAAAAAAAAAAAAAAAAAGACCCCGGACCAAATGGACTCAGGACCGAATTCTACCATACCTTCAAAGAAGAGCTAATATCAATAATCTTAATTTTTTTCCACAAAATAGAAAAGGAAGGAACATTGCCAAACTCATTCTATGAGGCCACAGTTACCCTGATGCCTAAACACACAAAGACCCAACAAAGAAAGAGAATTTCAGACCAATTTCCCTTATGAACATAGACACAAAAATACTTAATAAAATACTGGCAAACTGAATCTAAGAACAAATCAAAAGTATCATACAACATGATTAAGTAGGCTTCATCCCAGGAATGCAGGGGTGATACAACATATGAAAATCTATCAATGTAATCCACCATGTAAACAAGCTGAATGAAAAAAAAAAAAACAAAAAAAAAACAAAAACACATGATCGTCTCATTATATGCTGTAAAAGCATTTCAAAAAATCCAACAAACCTTCATGCTAAAAGTACTGGAGAGAACTTGCACACAAAGACCCCACCTAGAAATAATAAAGGTAATATACAGAAAGCAAATAGTCAACATCAAATTTAATGGAGAGAAACTTAAAACATTTCCCCTAAAATCAGGGACAAGGCAGAGATGCCCACTCTCCTCATATCTCTTCCACTTAGTATTTGAAATTGTAGCTAAAGCAATAAGACAGCTAAAGGTGACGAAGTGGATACAAATTGGAAAGGAAGAAATCAAAGTATCCCTATTTGCAGATGATATGATAGTATACATAAGTGACCCCAAAAATTCCACCACAGAACTCCTACAACTAAAATTCACCTTCAGAAAGGTGTTTGGATATAAAATTAATTAAAAAAAAAACACCAGCAGCCCTTCTTTATACAAAAGATAAATGGGCTGAGAAAGAAATTAGTGAAACAACCTCTTTCGCAATAGCCACAAACAATATAAAATACCTGGGGGTAACTCTAACCAAGCAATTGAAAGACCTGTATGGCAGGAAGTAATAAATAAATATCTAAAAAAATGCAATCCTAAGAATATGTCCACACCTTTTTCCTTCCTGTTCATTAG
>CAJQZJ010030062.1:0-17408 GCA_907164525.1 Lophiomys imhausi | reverse complement strand
TGTGTGTGTGTGTGTGTGTGTGTGTGTGTGTGTGTGTGTGTGTGTGTTATATATGTCAGATATCCCCAACCTGGAGTTATAGGTGGTTTTGAACTACCACTATGCAGCTGCTGGGAACTGAGCCCCAATCCTCTATAAGATCGGTATATGCTCTCAACTGCTGAGCCATCTGTCCAGCCCCTAACTTAAAACACAATTATAAATTGACAAATTGTAGCTGTATGTGTATGATCAAATCATATTATTATTTAGCAATACAGTGTGAAGTGAACCTAATAATTGAAAAGTGCAGCACTTTAAATACTTATTTTTGTAGTGAGAACATTTGCTTCCTTCGTGATTTTGAAAAGTAATCTATTTTCTTTATTCTATTCACCAAGCTGTACAATGTCTCAAAAGGAAAATTAATCCTTATTTATCCTGCCTAATTGAGATATTTTTACCCTTTGACTACCATCTAACAGCCAAACTATTAAAGCAAATTAATTGGCAACCAATGAACAAATGGGTAAAGAAACTATAGTGTATATAAGAAGTATTCTCTATCCATAAAAGGATGAAGTTCTGTTATCTGCGACAATGTGGATAAAACTGGAGATATTTATTCTAAGCGAAATAAAACAAATACAGAAAGATAAATGTTGCATGTTCTTGATATGTGAAAGCTCAATTCAATTTCACACAAGGAAGAGATTGAGAGGATGGAGGAAAGGTAGGGAAGAAGATATTCAAAAGGACAAGGTTAAACTTAAATAGTAACTTTTAGTGGTCTGTTGACTCTGAACATTTTTTTTTTACATGATACACAGCCAACACATTAACAAAGGCAGTTTCAGTATCCAAATTTGATCACTGCTCATCTCTCTACCCATGAACTCACTGACACAAATAATCAACACTGGCAAAAACACTCTCTTGCCTGGATTACCATAATCCCCTCTTATGCGCCTTCTGTTTCCATATAGTACATAACAGTGATAACTGAAGAAGAGGTCACAAGATTGAGAGGGACTTGGGTCATGAGAGGAATCAGGAGGGGGAAAACTTGGGATGGAAATTATGTAAATACAGTACTCATATATGAAATTCTCAAAAAAGTAAGCATTACAAAAACGTAAATGGCACTATGTAGGTCACCTGCAGAAAAATCTTCTAATAGCTTTCTATCTCACCTGTGGAAAGTATCAAGTATTCAGTTTATCAATTATCAATTACCAACCTTATCAATTAAATATTACTACCACATTAGGCCCCTCTCGGATGGTTGTCTCCCATGGGTTTCTTTATCATATCACCTTCCTTCTGACTGAAACCCGTGTCCCATGACTGATCATATGACTGCAACCCTCAATATTATCAGTTCTGTGTTAAAATATCACTATTCTTATGACTTCTCCTTTGACCTACATAAACATCATAAGCCCTTCCACTTAGATTTGAAATTATACAGGAACAGTCATGGATATAATTACTATGCTTTTGCATAAGATAACTGTTTGTCCTATACACTTAAAAATGGATCAGTTAAAGAAAATTCCAAGATTCTAGCATTCTGGGCCCATGTAATAGTGATTTTCTGGTATTGAATATCTCAGTTCACATTTAGCACTTTGTTTTCCTTTGCTTCTAGAGTAACCAGCTGTCTCCTAATGGCTTTCTATCTTCCTCCTCCTCTACTCTCCTTCACTTAATCAATGAGATTTGGGTTTGATGTATTTACTTGATATATTCTGCTTTGGTCAGAGCAGCAAGCAGAGTTCCTTTTATTTTATTTTATTTTTGGTTCCATATAAGCATATTCTATCTAGTGAGCTGCCCAAAACATTTAGCTAGCTGCAAGGGCAATGGCAATGATGGTAACATGGGCAGTTGTGAGGTTCAGTAAGCCCTCTGCTTTGAAACTATCTTTCAGGTCCGGACATCCCTTCCTTGAAAGGAGCCGTTTCTAGTTTGTTCACCACAAGCCAGTTTGTTAGAGTAAAATAATCTGGGTCAGCTTGAAGTTGAGGTCAGCACTGAGGGATGGAACAGGCTTAAAATAACTCCATGAGGCCATAAGCTCTTAATGATCCAATCCTTCAGCAGCCTTGGGCTGCTGGAGTAAATCCAGCTCAAAGCCCCTTCTCTCTGGTTGCCAACTCCATGGAGACAGTGGTCTCTTTGTTCGTCTTATCAGGCAGAATAATTATGGCACAGTAAGTGGCTTTTCACCAGTTCATTTTTTTTAAAGGTTCCTAGGAGAATGAGTAGGCCAGATGGGTACAAATAGTCTGCCCGCTCATTTCTATCTCAGAGCTGGCCTTGATATTTGAACATGGTCTATTTCAAATATAGGTTATGTTTATGAGATACTCTACAGGCACTGAGTCCCCTTGACTCCCTCAGAGGTTGTCTTAGTTTTTTTCTTGTTTCTGTGAAAAAAATATCTTGAAAAGAGCAAAGCAAAAAAAAAAAAGTTTATTCTACCCACCCCCAACCAGCTTAATGATCTGGTCTACCACAGTCAGGAAGCCACAACAGTAGAAGCTTGAGGAAGCTGCTCACGTTGTGTCCACAATCATGAAGCACAAAATACGTGAATGTAGGCTGGTGCTTGGTTCCCTTTCTCCACCTGTACATGCCAGGATCCCACTCAGGGAATGATGTTATCCCTAGTCAGTGGTTCTTCCCATCTCACAAACATTCCCAGAGGCCCATCTCCTTGCTGATTTTAGAGTTGATTAAATTAACACTAACAGAGGTCTTCCAGGGACAAGCTTGCCATCACCATTTGCTGTGCAGATTGGTTAGGGAGATTCATTTATGTCTTAGAACCTTGGGGACTTAGAACCTTGGGAACCTTATACATCAAGATAACATTTTGGCCATTCTTCTGATTTCACATTAGAATGAGTCTAGATGAGTAGCAGTTTCTGTTATTCAGCATTATTAAAAAATATTATCACATTATGCTATATACATTTACAAAATGCCATAAGAAAATCCATTTATTCATACAATTAACATACATTAAAACTATGGTAATAAAATATTATGATGGTGATTGTATAACTTGTCTTAGCCTTGTGCTGAGAATTAAACTACTGGTTCTCCAGGAATAAAATTTGAAGCCCATTAGAAATATATGAATGTTCACTGCCCAAGGTCAGTATAAGGTTAATTCTGAGCATGTGTATATTTCAATACAAGGCTTGACCCATGAGCTTCACTGAATTGCAATTATTTCACAGAGTCAAAAAGCCATGCATACTTCTGTAAGTATATTTTTACTTTGGTGGAAATTTGGAATTTAGTTTTCAGGACAATTTCTTTGAAGTTTTTATTCATTGCTTCAATCAATAAATATTCATTGAAAACTGATCTCACGTCAAGAATTTTGCTAGGTACTAAAAATTTAATGATGCATACAAAAGATGCAATTCTTGACCTGTGCTATTTACTGAGGAATACCGATGCTAATTAATCATACTCAAATTGGCTAGGAGTGGTAGCACACTCCGTTAAACCCAGCACTTGGGAGGCAGAGGCAGGTGGAGCTCTGTGAGTTCAAGGCTTGCTTGGTCTATAAAGTGAGTCCAGGAGAGCCAGGGCTACAGAGAGAAACCTTGTCTCGAAGATTAAAAAGAAAAAAAATCAAACCCAAATTGTAAACTTATAAACCAAATTAAGAAAGTAGTACTTGACTCTCCCTTGACCAGTGCATGGGCTGCAGAGCTAGCAGCAGGGTGACCCAGCCAGGCCTGCGACTAGCTCTGTCCCATCCAGCTGGGAGCCTGGAGGACATCTATGGCATATGGTACCACACCACAGAGGGCCATGCAGACTTCTGTAGTCTTTGCTGCAGCCTGAAGCCACTTTGATGTCTTTAGGTCATGCGGCCACTAGGGGGCCATACTGACCTGAGTGGACTGTGCTGCCATCTGAATCCCTAGTGATATCTCTGCTGTGGGTTGCCTCCAAGGGCCTTGTCTTGGTCCATGGCCCTATTGCAGCAGGGACCATATTTCTTTGTTCTATCCTGCCACCAGAAACTGTGTGGAGTCCCACGATCCATATCTTGCTGACTATGAAGAGAAAAAAAAGCTATTTTTGCTGTGATATTGATGACTGCAGATGCACAGTTGAGAGGGAGGGATATGGAAGGTTTCTGTGACAACCCCTATGCCCACCCCAAACTCCTCAAGAAAAAAAAAAAAAGATTAACAGCCTAGACAGAAAGCAACTGAAGAGACATCTGAAAAGTTGTGACGGAGATGCTGAAGAACAGCTCTGCACAACTGATGCTTTCTGGGACAGCAAGGACTCAGTTCCGTTTAAGGGGCAGGCTAAGGACAAAGTTTGACCATGCTCAGTATATAGATAATGTGAAGTAGACGTGTTTGTTTCCCCCTCTTTCTTTTTTCTTATTTTTTACTTCTTTTTTGGGGGGTGGGAGTGATGGGACATGGAAGTACTAGGAAGGGATTGTGAGTGGGTGTACAGTATGAAACTCCCAGAGAGTCAATAAAAATGTCATTAGACAAATATAAAAATACAAATCTGAATGAACAAACTAGGAAACTGAATGAGACATATAATGTGTTATTCATGTAGATTAAGTATCCGTCCACACAAAACAGCAAAATGGAATTTAAAAAAGCACACTAAAATACATGGAAAATAGATTAAGAAGACTATATCAATGGGAAGAGTGAGACTAATTGGAATAGAATATGATCTTAAAAAAGTAAGTTGAACAAAATCATGCATGCACATGTGCATACAAGAGATGTTAAGAAATTTAGGTTTCTACAGATTTGCAGTTAAATGCCCCTAACATGGTGCAACAATGAAGACTTATTTAATCTGGCATTTGGTTTCCTCAACTACAATATATGAATAGTGTATCTAGTCCAGTGACCCCCCCCCACAAGTCCATCTTCAGAGTCCGGACAGAAATTTAACATGTAAGAGGATAGCAAAGGTATGTATAATTAAACAGTTCTGGTCAAGATGTGGTTCCATCTATCATTGACCTATTACTGACATATCCCTGTTTCATGGTCTTGCCCTTCAAGCTATCAGCAGTGTGTTAAATCTTTTTTTTTTTTCTGGGGAGAGATAAGTGGTCCTTCTGGCTGTCAGAGGATCACCATCCTTCTTCAGCATGAGACTCCTATGGAAGTTCCAGTTCCTTGGAACCATTGTGTCATTAGCTCAATAGTCAAAGGGAGGTGCACAAACAGGAATGAATGTTACTTTTTAAAATGCTTTTGCTCCTGACAGGGTAGTACAGATTAGACAGAATTGCACAGAGGGGACATTTATTGCTTGGTTTTCCACTGAGCATTTCCACGTTAACTCTTCTAAAGAATCCTGGCTAATGTGGAGAAAATATGTAACTCTGTGATTCACAGACTTATGGACCACATATATGAAAATAAACCAGGCTCTCATTTCATTCATTGGGTGAGATCATTAGCATGAAGTGGCCATAGGACTCAAGCTGTTCCTTTTCAGTCTCAAAACTGGTTTGGAAGACTGGAGGAAAAAAAAAACTTTTTCATTGTTTAGCATAAATGAGGATAGTATTGTAGCCCTGGAAGTAGCAGTTAAATGTGAACTTGCAGAAAGAGGGAGAGTCTACCTAAGGATGCAGCCCTTGTCAAGGAAATGAAGCTGAGAAGTATGAAGGGGAGCAAGAAATTGGGCAGGAAGAATAAAGCTTACTTTAATCAAGTCTCTCTACTGAGGTATGTATAGCAATATTGCTCATTAAATTCTTGGGTGTGTGACAAGGACTGCAAACAATGAATCTTATTCTAACTGATGTACTGTTCACTTTTACTTGGTTTCATACAAATAAGTAGACATCATTTAAAATATCAAGACACCAAGCAAAATGGATGAGACGAGGATGGATTGGTCCACATCTGTACATGAGAGAGAAAAATCCCTCGAAAAGTGCCTTGAAATGGATTGTTCAAGGCTTTCAGCAGTTTCATTTTTCAAATGATGTCAGCTGCTGCTACTTTGAAAGGGGAAAAAATATCCGCTTTCATGCATTTGTTTCCTGATCTGTAGTTGACAAGAGAAAGAACCCTGGAAATAAAATCATTGCAGGTGGCTGATGATTACGAGCCGTTTTCCGCATGCAATGAAATAGAGACCTTGATTTGTAAGGAATGCCCCTCCAGAGGATCGTAGGTTTCAGAATTGAACACCATGAGGAAGCACTAGGAATCTCATCTCATGTTGTCCTCTTCTCATCACAGTTCTCTCAATTCCTAGGGCTGAGTTTGCGGAGCAAATGCTTTGGACATGAGGCAGCCGCCCAAATCTTAACAAAGGGAGTAGTTACATGTAATCTCCAAACTTGTCTTCCCTTCAGTGGCTTTGCCTTCCAGACAGAGCATTTTAACATCCTGAGATACTCTTTGTATCATTTGTGAGGAGGTCCTCAGATTTGAGGCAGCCTGGCAAGAGGAGAATGAGCTTCCTGAAGAGTTGTTCTTGCTCACTCCAAATATCAACCAGATTTGTCCTTGACACTCATATGGAGTTATCCCCATACCTACCAGGCATAATGAGGAATACAGAAGTTTGAGACTTGGGCCATGACCTCAACAAACAGAGTGCTTAGTTAGCAAGACAGGAAGCAAAATGTCACTCACCACGGTCCTTGTCAAAACATGGGATTTGTCTAATACGTCTCAAACTATCCTTAGCTTGAATATCACTTCCTTAGGGAATGTCTTCCCTGGTCGAATTCTTATAAAATAAATGCTCCAAGCTCCATATCAATCTCTTTTGTAGCAGTGACCACTGTAGCATTTTATATTTGCTTGTGTGTTTTTTAATTAACGAAACTTCATTCTGAGTTCATTGAAGGAATAGATAGTCGAAGTATTTGTTTAACAAACATATGTTTTTTTACTATATGTCAAACAATTTTCACTTTACAAATATTAACTCAGCTAATTTTTTTTGTTATATGGCTTAGCATACATTCCCAATGTCCAGTCCATATGTATTTGGCACCTGACTTTAACATTCTACTATCTAACCATCTCCATGAGTTTAAAGTTCTATATCTAACTCAGCTTTCATACTAACTTGCCTCACAATTTTAAAAACATCTTCTTAGATCCAGAACACTCTCTTGATTCCTAAGCCAAAAACGCACAATGGAAAAATGACAGCATCTTCAACAAATGGTGCTGGTCCAACTGGATGTCCACTTGTAAAAGAATGAAATTAGACCCATACTTATCACCTTGTACAAAACTTAAGTCCAAGTGGATCAAAGACCTTAACATAAGGCCGGTCACACTAAATCTGCTAGAAGAAAAAGTGGGAGAAACCCTCGAACTCATTGGCACAGGTGACAACTTCCTGAACAGAACACCAACAGCTCAGGACCTGAGAACAACAATCAATAAATGGGACCTCATGAAACTGAAAAGCATCTGTAAGGCAAAGGACACTGTCATTCAAACAAAACGGCAGCCTACAGACTGGGAAAAAATCTTCACCAACCCCACATCTGACAGAGGGCTAATATCCAAAATCTACATAGCACTCAAGAAATTAAATGCCAAGAAACCAAATAATCCAATCAAAAAATGGGGGACAGAGCTAAATAGAGAATTCACAAAGGAGGAATCCCTAATGGCTGAGAGACACTTGAAGAAATGCTCAACATCCTTAATCATCAGAGAAATGCAACTCAAGATGACTCTGAGATTCCATCTCACACCTGTCAGAATGGCTAAGATCAAAAGCTAAAATGACAGCACATACTGGCAAGGGTGTGGAGAAAGGGGAACACTCCTCCATTGCTGGTGGGAGTGCAGGCTTGTACAACCACTATGGAAATCAGTCTGGAAATATCTTAGAAAACTTGGAGTAGCTTTAACTCAGCTATTTTTAATAGCCACTTCATGTAACATTATGATTGTTGGACATATTGAGGAAGTTGAGACACAGAAGATAGAAAATCTTATCCAAACCCACTGAGTCAGAATTCAAACTCAAAGGATCTAGTTTCAGAGTCTATTCTCTCAACCATTGTGTTATGTGGTTTAACTTACCATCATATCTCATTCCAAGTACCTACTACTATGCCTGACATATATATAGTTCACCAAACATTTATTCAATGGATTAGTGGGCATGTACTTTATAACTCTAAATGATACAGCATAAAAATTACCTCACAGTCTCACATGGACCTATAATTCCTTTTCATCAATCTTACTTCTTATATGTTAAGGTAATTACAGTCCCATAAATAATTTTATTTTTTTAAATCAAAATCCTTTTCTTGTTTCTTTAACTTTTATTTATTTTAGAGATTATAATATAATTATAACACTTTTCCTTTCCCTTTACTCCCTCCAAACATATGCTCCTCCTTGCTCTCTTTCAAATTCATGGATTCCATTTTCTTTATTATTGAACACATACACATATGAATGTATGTATATTCCTAAATATTACTTGCTCAGTCTGTGTAATATTATTTGTATATATGTTTTCAGGGCTGACTGCTTGGCATTGAACAACCAATTGATGTGCTCTTTTTTCTCTGGGGAAGACCACTTTTCCCACTCCCAGCTTTTCTTTGGTAGTTGATTTTTTTAAAGGAAGAGGACACAAAGCTTGGTTGTTAGGGAATGAAATGAGGTAGGGGATGGGGCTATTATGATAAAAAAAAACTAAGGAAAATTGTAAGAAAGGTTAGAAAGTAAAAGAATGAAAACTTATGAACTATGAGAATGCTGAACACAAACAGCTAGAATAACTATATTGATATAAGCTGGTATCACGTCACAACAAAGAATATTATTAGAGGTACTCAGTCCATATTTATAAAGGGATCAATTTTCTCCAACAATACCATTTTAAATATGCACAGATTAAACAAGATATCTAAATACTTAGGTGAAATTGATGGTAAAAATAAGGGCAAAAACTCCACTTGAAGACCGACAGTACCAAACAAGCTAGGCCCCTAGAGGCTTACAGAGACTGAAACACCAATCAAAAGAAAGCATATGTAGACTGGACCTAGGCCTGTGTACATTTATAGATCATAGGCATCCTGGTCTTCATGAAGATCCATTAGCAAGTGGAGCTGTTGGGGGGTCTGACTCTGACATGGACTTTGTTGCCTGTTAGCTGGAATACCTTTAGAAGCCCCAGTGCAAGAGGAAGCTCTTAGACCTCATGGGACTTGATGGACCAAGGTGGGTCGACAATGTGAGAGACACCCCTCATTCGAGAAAAAGGAGAGAGGAGAGAGGGGGAAAAGTGTGGGAGGGTGAGAGTGGTTGGAGAGGAGGGAGGGGGTTGTGATCAGGATGTAACTTGGATAAATACATAAATTTAATAAAAAATTAAAAAAACAACTCCTTTCCCCAATTTTAAAGACAGATAACTAAGTTTACAATTATTGGTGAGACTTTAATATTCCTCTGTTAGTGACTGAGGGGACAAGAAAATAAGAAATCTATGATAAATATAAAATATCAGAACAAGATGAGTAAGTTGACTTTAGTATCATTTCTAAAACACTTCTGTCAAACAAAAAAGAGAGCACACATTCTTCTCAAGCATGTGCATAGCTTATCAATAAAGCACATATTCTGAGCCATGAAACCACCTTTACAGAATTTAAAATAATAGAAATGGTTAGCCAGTCATGGTGATGCATTCCTGTACTCCCTTCATTCATGAGACTGAGGTGGGAAGGTCTCAAGTTCTATACCATTCTGAGCTACATAGTGTTTCAAAGTATACATGCACGCATACATATATACATATACATGATTAAAGAAGTAGCACTCATTCAATGGGCTTAACAGAATTAAAAGGGTTATTAACAAAGAGATCATTAAACATGACCAAATTTTAACAAATAAAAGTACACACTTCTACATAATTCATAGGTCAGAAAGTTAAGTATCCAGGGAAGTTGAAAAAATATTTTGGATTAAATGAAAGTTAAAAATAGAACACAGCCTCCCATGCAGTGGGGGCAGGAGGAAGACACTCAGAGCCCCACCCACCACATGCCCTGTCTGCAGCACAAGCTACTGATGTGCAGGTGTGGGGTGGAGAGAAGGGAGAGAAAGAGAACTTGAATGGTTTGAGCACTATGAAGAGAGGTGGATCTGGAGAAGCGAAGCTGAAGAAGAACAGCTTGGTGTGAGTAGCCTGCCCTCCCACCTGAGGCCGTGGTTAAGTCCTGGCTCATTTTCTGGGTCCATGGCCATGTAGCAGCAGAAGTCTGTGTTGATTGATGTCCAGGACCCATATTACCACCAAATAAATGGTCCTGAAGCCATGAACACTGGAGAGCTGTCCCTGCTCCTTGCAGAATGTGGCATTTGGCGTACTAACCAGGGCAGTGCTGGAGAGTTTTCCCTCATGGTGAGAGTGTGGGAGAGCTGATGTGATGAACAACTCAGCTATCATCCAGGCCCCAGATCCAGTGCTATGAGTTAGCTCACCTCAACATCGACCCCATCTATGAACTGCTGGAGCTCGTTCTTATGGATCCAAAGCTGTAGGATCGTCATGATACGGCAACAACAGGATATCAGAGAGGAGTCCCTGTGAGGGTCCAGTATTGATATTGTAGCAGTAACCAGATTCCACGCCCATGATTTCACAACTTAGACTTGAATAGTTAGTTCTACATGTACTAAACCAATCAAATGTATGTTTCATAGAGGTTAGGAAAAATGTATTAGAAAACAGAGACTACATAGGTGGTTACTATAAAGAGTCCTACTCTTTGTATCTCATTCAAGAACTGTGGATGATAAGTAGGAGATTGCTGGACATATATGCAATATATAATGTGTGATAAACATATATACACACAAAGTTTATTTATTTTTCTGTGTATGAGTGTTTTGTCTGCATGTATTTCTGTGAACCATATGCATACAGTGTGCTCTGTAACCAGAAGAGGACGTCATATCCCCTGAGACTGGAATTACAGATGCTTGGGAGTCTCCCCTTGGGTTCTTAGAATAAACATGGGTACTATGGAAGAGCAGCTAGTGCTCTTAACCACTGCAATATGTCCCCAGCCTTTTTGTTGGTGGTGGTGGTGAAAGGTGATGTAATATTTCACGATTAATATTATAAATGGAACTTGGTGTTAAAGTTTTAAGTACTCAGTATATGTGGATTACTGGGATTATTGTGGAGACAAATGAGCTGCTACTGTCTTTGTGCCAACAAGGTGTAAGAACCAACTGAGGTCTTCCTTTACCTTGGAGTGGGTTTACCCTAAATAGATCCCATTTTCAGCCAAGATTTCTGACTGCACAACTAGAGGCCATATACCGGCTATATTTTTCACAAGCTGTATGTAGAGTATGTTCAAAGGTAGAGAGCTAAGACTTTATCAAGCCAGGCAACGGTTTTTATGGCAGCCTACTTTGCTAATGAATAAAAAGTTCTGCCTATATGAGGCAGAATTTTATTGAACCCATGTGTTTAGCATAATCCAGTAGGGAGAGTATAACAGAGTAGTGAAAACATACCACCTGAAATTCTACTGCCAGCTCTCCTTATTTACTAAACAATAGTTTGATATTATCAAATAGTTGTAGGGAATTTGCATCCCCTTGGTATTTTGCTATTGGGGCCTATCAATTCATTATTCTTCAAAGCAATGACAGGAGGCAGAAACAAGGAACACAGTACAATGAAATGGCTTACCCAATTTCACACAGTAAAGACAAGGACTCAGGCTGTCTGATTTTAGAGTTGGTGTTTCAATCACTCTATTCCACGCAGATACTGTGTTCATCACTGTTTTGTTTCAGAATTCACAATAAGCACATTATGTCATGAAGAAGCAACCTTCTGTGAAGCTGGGAAAAGTGTGAGTTCACAGGCCCTGTGTATTGGAGGCCCAAGGAGTTCACATACTGGGAACTTAATATGACAACTGTATTGAACTTGTTGAGACTGATGACATTCATTCAATCTGTTTTTTTTTCTTAGCAGTTTTATTGTGTCATAAAGTCCACCCAATGAAAGTTTACAATTAAGTGGATTTTTGCATACTCATGGAGCTGTGTGGCCTTTCTCTACTAACTCTGTTTGTGTGATCAAATCCTTTGTATTTGAGATAGGAGAAAAACTTTGATGAATGGCCTATTGTTTGCTAATGGCTGCTAACAAAAGTGAAACACTAAATGTTCTCTAAGTATCCTACCCTATTTCAGAGTTTGTCTCTGTGGTAGACATAAGCATTTTGGGAAGATTCCCAAAACATGAACATTTTTCTTTTTGTTAACTCTAACTAGCTCTACCCAGACCTCCTACAAAAAATGCATCTATGAGGGACACGACGGGGCTCTAGATGACCCTGCTCTCATAGAAGATTTAGTATAAAACTCTTAAAGAGATGAAACTCCTTGTTTCAATCATTTCTTGACAATGGTTCTTAATGCACAGTCACAACTCTCTGGAGAAGCAGAGAGTTACTGCAAACAATCTAAAAATCCGACTCTGAATGAAGTATTGTTTTGGTTTTTAATAAAAATATTCCACATATATTTTTACTAAAATTTCTCAAGCATGCATAGGTGTTGTTATGATAACAAAGCTTAAAACCTAAACAGAGACTAGAAGTACAATTACTCTCAGGACATAATCAGAGAAACTTTTCATTTATATAAAAACTTATATGGATAGAAAACACTGAAAAAAAAAGTAAAAGATAAGAACTTCTCATTAGGTAAACCAGCAACTTATTAGGAGTCATTAACATATTCGATTGAATGAACTAATTTTATTCACAGTAAGGCATTAACCAATTCCATCCTAAAAACTTTGTGATCAGAAGTGTTCCCATATTGCCTACTGTGGCTAGGAAAGTTGTGCTTTGTAGTGCCATGTATGCATGGAGCCATTGATTCTTTTGCATTTATGATGACTGAACTGTGATGATAGATTATTGCTTGGTTGATTCCACATAAAATATATTCCATATATGTATATATGTATACATATATATACATATACATATATACATATATGGAATATGTTTATTCAAACCAGACCCCCAAAAAACTCCAGCTTCCACCAGTGTCAGAAAATTCTCAATGGTGTACTGAAATAGAGTGATGGGACTAAAAGGCACAGAGGGCAAGTACTAAATACATGATCAAGATAAAAAAAAATGCCCAGTTTGCTGAGAGGGTAAGGGAGAAAGCAACATCTACCCAAACTTTTAGAGAGATGGCGAGATTTCTTTTTGAAAATCTCCATTTCTTATTTATTTATTTATTATTGTGTATCTTTCTACCCCCAACATCTCCCCCTTTGTCTAATAAAGGATGTTTTTCTTATAACAATAAATACATTGCAAAGCAATAAGAACAATTAAGCAACAATTATGAAAATTATAAGGTAAAACATACATTCTTAATGCCCAGTCCATATGTATTTGGCAACTAATAATAATATTCTATCATATACCTATTTGGATGAGTTTAATGTTCTACACCTAACTCAGTTTCCATCCTAACTAGCGTTACCAACTTGAAAACATCTTAGACCTAGAACAACCTTTTAATTCCTAAACAACTTAAAATGTAAGTTTCTCCCTTTCTTTTATTCTTTCTGAGAAGCCTCTCTACCCTTATACTTTGCTTACCAACTTTCCTCATCTCATCAATCCAGACTCCCATTTTCTATCCAAAGCCATCCAATTAACCCACATTGTCTGAGTTTTCCTGGAGGGGTTCCATTTCCAAAGTTGCCAAAATGTCTAAATATTCTTGGAGCTTTTTACTTAGTTTCTGAAACTTCAGGGCACCCCATAGGCCATAGTTCTTACTTCAGATACACAGTGACTTTCTCCCCTTTCACTGAATTCCCTTTTTCTTCCACATTGCATTATTCTTCTAAAGCCTGTAAATCTTGCTTCAGTCATCCCTCTGACTGTGTCTTGGGGTTAATATCTGGTGCTTTCCAACCCCACCTCATGTGATTATGCTTTTGTTTCAGATTTAGGAGTCCAATCATACTCAGACTGGGTCATCACTAGCCACAGCAAAGAGACATTTGAGGAAGCAATCAACCAATCCTTGTACAAGGGGGCTTTCAGTTGCTTGACAACCAGCTGATAGCCTTGATTCTTCTTTTGGCCCGGCATGACCTCATGGCCATAAGTGGCTACTTTCCTCAGAATTGTAAGAGGACATATCCTAGGAGGTCATTTCAAAAGAGGTACTCCAGACAGTTGATTTTGTGAGAATTGCAGAGTAAAAGGTTCCTGAAAAAACAGATTAAAAACTTTTCCTTTCTCGAACCTCTGTCTGACTGCCACCTAGTGGCATACTGGGGTGGGGGGAGGAAGTGCTCCAACTAGGTATAGTCAATAAACAGATGCACTGTCTATAAATTTCAAAGCAATGTAGAAAGGAATTAAAAATCAATTGGACATTTATCATTACCAACAATTCTAGATAATAGCCATAATAAAATGCTTCTTATTTTGGTACAGCATTGCTTCCAACTGGTACCCAAAGGATTCCCTCAATATCTCTGAATTGCCATCTTTGAGCCTAACTTTTAGATAACAGTTCAGATTTCTTTTTTTTTATATAAGTACTTTACTTTTTTTCTTCAAGTTACATCTCAGTCACAAACCCTTCCCTATTCCCCCTTCCTGTCCCACCCTTCCACCCTCTTCCCCCCCAACAGCTTCCCTTTTCAATCCAACAAATGGTTCTTTCTCTTATAACAGTAAATTCTATACAAAACAGCAGAATTAAATATGCCACATTTATGAGAGTTAAATGGCCCAGTATACCTTCCCAATGTCCAGTTCATACATATTTGACCCCTGACTTTAACCTTCTACCTTCTAACCATCTCCATGAGTTTAAAGTTCTATAACTGACTTAGCTTTCATACTAACTTGCATCACTATTATAACCATCTTCTTAGATTTAGAACGCCCTCTTGATTCCTAAACAACTCAAAATTTAGCTATGAGACTCAAGCTGTCTATTCTTCAACAACCTCAGAGAGCTGAGAAGGATAAATATATCTGATTATATAGGAAGTGCAGTGCCTGCAGCTTCCAATACTAAGAAATGACAAACCAGGGACTACCTGGACAGTTCCCATTTTCTCTCCACACATTCCAGCATCAGTCTTCAGCCTTTTGGTCCTGTTTCTCTGACAGACATTTATTGTAGAGCAGGGATTATGAAGGACTTACCTACCCTGTCTTGGCAGAGTTAGGCTGTCGACTTCCCTGCTACCAAGTTTTGTCCTTTTTGGACAGCAGTCTGTCTGCAGTTGAAGAAAGGAGTTTTTACATGCCAAGAGATAGGCTTGCCACTAATTCAACCATCTCACACTGGAGATTCTTCGATGCTTATCTTCTACTTGGAGTAGAATAGGGGGTGCTGTCAGGAGCTGATATGTCTCGATATCAAAAAAAAATCTTAATTTAAGACCACATCTTTGAATGCCATATTCTGCAGATCTCTTAGGGTTTTTGAAGATGCCCTATCTATCTCTTGTATTTAGATAAGCAAATGTTGCTTGTCTCTTAACAACTTGATTACTGAGTAGCTTAGAGAATATCTGTGATAGACTGTCATAGTAGCTAACAAGGTGACATGCATGCATGACTAGGAGTTTGTTTTTCTTAACTATCCTAAACAGTTTAAGACGGTTGGTATCAAGAGGCCAGAGCTTCACATTTCATTTTTAAGTATCTCTAGGTACGATACCATTAGGAAGCATTACCTTTAATTTTGTATCAATATACAAAGATCCATTCAAATGTGGCTAAATATACTCTTAATTTTGTATCAATATACAAAGATCAATGCCTATGCGGCCCAATACAATCTTAATATTGCATCCATATACAAGAGTCAATACCATTGTGGCCAACTATAATCTTAATTTTGTATCAATATACAAATATCAATACTGACGTAGTCCAATACAATCTTATTTTTGCACAATAAACAATGGTCAATACCACTTTAGCCAAATATACTACTAATTTTGTATCAATATACAAAGGTATAAGGGCATATTCAATAATCTGACCCTTCTTCTTGGTCCTTCCTGTGCTATGTCTATGTCTCAATTTTTCTCAAGTCCGTGCATTCCTACATAGGAGATAAAGAAGGATACAGAAAAAGGAAAGAACGAATACCCTGGATCTAACCTCCAAAACCCATTAAACAGGACCATTTAACAACTTGTAATCTCTTCCCCTAAATAACAGAGTTTTCAGTTGTCCTTCAAATAACCAAAAGGGGGGGGCGGAGAAACACCCTCCCCACCCTCTGGGTATGGGGCGTCGCTCTCTTAAAATGACTTCCTGCTGATTTGGGTCGTAGTAAACCTGTTTGGGGCCCGAACCAAAATGGAAAAATGGTTAAAAATGTTAGTACAATCCTTTTATGTTCAGTCCTTCTGTTCTCAGCTGTTTAGATGTCCTAAGGAGTTTGTAGGCAGAAGCTGAACTTCCAGGCTTTACTGAGGTTCTGGCTGGGGCATTGTGTAGAGCTGAACGGTCTTACCGATATTGAGTTGTTGTGGTTGTAGGCTTTTGATGGAGACAGCTATTGAGGGAGTCTGTCAGGCTGAATCAACTGGGTCACTCGTCTTCTTTTGGTGTCTGATTCTGTTTTCCGCTGAGGTTTCCGTTGTCCAGTTGTCCCTGGGTTCCTTGAATGGATGCTTTGATTCTCCTGGAAAGATAAGAACAGAGCCCTGCCCTAATCCTCACTCAGGGACAATCACCCTCTTTTTTTGGGGGGAGGGGGGTAGGTAATATTTCTCCTGAAGCAAATTTGGTTTTTTGACAATATATAAAGTGTTATCTTTCAATCTGGTTTAAAGAAGAAATTATTTTGTTATTTTGGAGCTAAACCAGCTTTAGTGTATATATTTTGAGATCTCGAAGGACAATTTGTTTGTATTGAGTGGGCCTTTTGTAAGTAGCTTTTAAACTTAGGTCCTTCCAAATCCTGTGTGTGTGTCTCTGCATTCTAATTATTGGGATCAGAGACCTGTGGTTCCCATCTGAAGGGATTAAAGATGTGTTCCACCACTCCTGGATCGAAGTTTTTCTCTATTTAGAGTTTGTTTTGTATCAGGCTGACCTTGAGCTCTGAGATCTGCCTGTTTCTGTCTCTAGTGTGTTGGGGTTAAGGGTGTACTCTTCTTGAATGATGGGATTAAGGGGGTGTACCCTCACCACCCTGTTCCATGTAACTCTAGAATTTAAAAGTCCACTAACTCTATGGTGCTCTTCCTGTCTCTGCTGAAGTTAAAGGCATGGGTTAACACCACATTTCTCCTGTATTTTACCTTAGCTCTACGTTTTTTCGACAGTTGGAGGTTTATAAAACCAG
>CAJQZJ010030058.1:16191-30423 GCA_907164525.1 Lophiomys imhausi | reverse complement strand
TTGTTTTTCCAAGCTATGGTTCCCATGCCATATAGGATCTACCAAAGAGATAGCAATCCTTTCCGCATGACTTCAAAGAGTTCTATTGAGGAGGCCTTCAAGTTTTAGTTAAACTTTTAATAAAATCCTAAGCCTTTCTAGACTACACATAACTTGTTATTTCTTTCCTCATTACCCTTAAAAAATAAATTACTTTACTGTGTATGGATGTTTGGCCTGCATGTATGTATGTGTACCTCATGCATACCTTGTATACTCAGAAGGCAGAAAAGAATATTGGATGCCCTGGAACTGGATTTACATACTGCTGTGAGCTATGATATGCATTCTTGGAAATCAAACCCTGATCCTCTGCAAGAAAATTAAGTGCTCTAAATTGTTGAGCCATCTTTCTAGCCCCATATTGTCTTATTTATTTAACAGAAACACAATAAAAGGTCTCTTTCAGGATCTACTAAGAAGTCTTTACAAAATTCTCTTTACAGCAAGTGTCTCAGTGAGTAAAACATTCATAATTTTTCCTTCCTCAATGGTCCATGTTGAATTGCTTAAATGACTATGGTATCACTTAATGATTTCCTTGGATTGGCATAGGAAGAACTTGGAACCTTGGGTATATCTGTGAGTACATATATACTTACTGATACCCCTTTAATTAGTAACTTCATAAATATAACCAGATATATGTGTGTTTTTGTGAATATTCAAATGTTCCTCAACTTTGAAAATGCATTGAATGCATCTAACCAACCAAGAATCTTAGCTTATCAGTATAGTACACTATAATCCCTTTGTTGTTTGGCCACATAATTGTGTGGCTCAAAGATATGATTCACTTGTGTTGTACAGCTTGTCAATAGAGTATTTCATTGTCTATCTTGAGACCACCCACAAAATCAAAATGCAAAATCCTATTTAGAGTGTCTATGAATAGTTTAACACTGTCCATCATCATAAAAACTTAAAATTCACACATTATTTTTCAGTTTAAATTTTTTGATATTTTCATGTTTTTAATCATATTCACCCCTCCCATCTCTTCTCCATTTCACTCTCCACTTCACTATTCACAAACTTTGGATCACTTTTAAAACCTTCTACAAGACAAATTTGTACTACCTGTGTGTTTATTTTTTTTAAATACTTTATTATTTTTTTCTTCAAGTTACATCTCAGTCACAAACCCTTCTCTATTCCCCCTTCCTATCCCGCCCTTCCACCCTCTTCCCCCCAGAAGTTTCCCCTTTCAGTCCAACAGATGGTTCCTTCTCTTATAAAAGTAAGTATTATACAAAACAATAGATATAAATATGCCACATTTATGAGAGTTAAATGGCCCAGTATACCTTCCCAATGTCCAGTTTATACATATTTGGCCCCTGACTTTAACATTCTACTATCTAACCAACTCCATGAGTTTAAAGGTCTATATGTGACTCAACATTCATACTATCTTGCAACACACTTTTAAGAGTATCTTCTTAGATCTATAACACCCTCTTGATTCCTAAACAATTCAAAATTTAACTATGAGACTCTAGCTGTCTATTCTTCAACCACCTCAGAGACCTGAGAGGGATAAATATATTTGCTTATATAGGAAGTGCAGGGCCTGCAGCTTCTAAAACTAAGAAAGAACATACCAATGACTGCCTGGACAGTTCCCATTTTCTCTCCATACATTCCAGCTCTTATATTAGGGTAAGCAGATGTTGCTTGTCTATTAGCAGGTTTATTTCTGATTAGATTAGCAAGTAACTATAATAGGCTGTCATAGTACCTAACAGAATGACCGGCTTGCATAACCATTAGTTTGCATTTCTTAATTATCCTAAACAGTTTATGACAATTAGTAATAAATGGCCTAAACATCACATTTCATTTTTTTTTACCTCCTAACCCTTCCATCCCATTTCTCTGGGGTGGGGTTGTCCTTATATAACAGTCCCTCATCTCAGTTGAGAGGTCGTATGAGGGCCAAGATCCTCTTCATTCATGGGGGATCTACGAAGCAGTACCATAAGTGAAAAGTGTCTCGTTGCCCGTGAGAGAGAACTATTAAACAAAAACACCAATAAACATACAATAGACAAAAAAGACTAAAAAATAGAAAAAAATATAACTAATATAAAAAAATAAATAAAAAATAAAAATAAAAATAAGAAGTCTATGTCCAAGTTCCCTTTGGTGTGTTAGTTGTAGTATTGATACCATCTACTATATAGCTAAAATCCTACTGTAAGTGAATAGATGCCATATGTGTCCTTCTGAGTCTGGGTTAGTTCACTCAGGATGAGCTTTTCTAGTTCCATCCATTTGACTGCAAATTGCATAATTTCATTGTTCCTGATAGCTGAATAATATTCCATTGTATAGATGTACCACAGTGTTTTAACCCATTCTTCAGTGGAGGGACATCTGGGTTGTTTCCAGTTTATAGCTATTACAAATAAGGCTGCTATAAACATAGATGAGGAAACTTCCTTATGATTCCATGAAGAGGCATTTGGGTGTATACCCAGAAGTGGTATGGCTGGGTCCTGAGGCAGAGCTATTCCAAGTTTTCTAAGATATCGCCAGACTGACCTCCATAGTGGTTGCACAAGCCTGCATTCCCACCGCCAATGGAGTAGGGTACCCCTTTCTCCACACCCTCACCAGCATGTGTTGTCATTTGAGCTTTTGATCTTAGCCATTCTAACAGGTGTCAGAAGGAAACTCAGAGTCGTCTTGAGTTGCATTTCTGTGATGATTAAGGATGTTGAGCATTTCTTCAAGTGTCTCTCAGCCATTAGGGATTCCTCCTTTGTGAATTCTCTATTTAGCTCTGTCCCCCATTTTTTGATTGGATTATTTGGTTTCTTGGCATATAATTTCTTGAGTTCTTTGTAGATTTTGGATATTAGCCCTCTGTCAGATGTGGGGTTGGTGAAGATTTTCTCCCAGTCTGTAGGCTGCCGTTTTGTTCGAATGACAGTGTCCTTTGCCTTACAGAAGCGTTTCTGTTTCATGAGGTCCCATTTATTGATTGTTGATCTCAAGTCCTGAGCTGTTGGTGTTCTGTTCAGGAAGTTGTGTCCTGTGCCAATTAGTTCGAGCATTTCTCCCACTTTTTCTTCTAGTAGATTTAGTGTGACCAGCCTTATTTTAATGTCTTTGATCCACTTTGACTTAAGTTTTTTACAAGGTGATAAGTATGGGTCTATCTTCATTCTTTTACAAATGGACATCCAGTTGGACCAGCACTATTTGTTGAAGATGCTGTCCTTCTTCCATTGTGCCGTTTCAGTTTCTTTGTCAAAAATTAGGTGGCCATAATTGTGTGGGTCTATTTCTGGATCTTCAATTCGATTCCATTGATCTACTGGTCTGTTTCTATACCAATATCATGCTGTTTTTACAACTATTGATCTGTAGTACAGCTTGAAATCTGGGATGGTAACACCTTCAGCAAATTGGCTGGATACAAAATTAATTAAAAAAAAAATCAAAAGCCCTTCTTTATACAACAAACAAATGGGCTGAGAAAGAAATAAGGGAAACAACCCACTTCACAATAGCCACAAATATCATAAAATACCTGGGGTTAACTCTAACCAAGCAAGTAAAGGACCTGTACAACCAGAACTACAAGCCTTTGAAGAAAGAAATGGAAGAGGCCTTTAGACGATGGATAGATCTCAGGGATCCAAGATGGCAGCGGCCGGCGTGGACATATTTTGATTTCGGGGTCAACAATCACAAGGCGGCAAGTGTTCCAGGATGCTGTACAAAGGGTACAACCCCTGCTAAATCTCACCCAGATACACAGGGACCACGGGAGATGCCTGGTCAGGATGCCCCTTCCAAATCTCAGAAATGCTAGGAATCCTCTGGACCCAGGAATTGGGATAACCCATCCCCCCAAAAGGAGAGACCCCCAGTAATTTCCAACCTAATACCCAGCCAGCAGATTCAGAAAATACACAGAGATAATCCCCACCCTGCTGGTCACTCCCAGGTCTCACACAGATGATCCAATTATCTAGCAAAAGGTTGTGACCCTTGGAAGTGAGTTGAGATCCGCTGCAAAATGTCTTCAGACCACAGATCGCAGTCTGTGACATCACTGGCCAGTTTCCAAGCCGTGGGAGCAGCAAGGCTACTGCAGCTGAACTTCAGACTTACCCGCCAAAGGAACCAACCCCGGGCAAACTGCAAACTGCGAGATATTTGAAGCGGTCGTATATTGGTCTTAGGTACTAGTACAGGCCCTTCTGGCGGGGAATCAGAGCTTACTTGTAAACAGCTCTGCCACCTGAATTAATTAGGTCCCCACCTGGGAGGTGGGACTGAATGACTCACCTTATAGGGGTGGAGTAAGGCATCTCGAATCCTACACCACAGTGCCCCCTTTGGACACAAGTCCAGAAGACAGCAAATTCCACATGGCGAGAGGCCAGAGACAAAAAAAAAAAAAACAAAGCGAAATGTCTCCAACAAAAGAAAGCAACACTATTCCGTCCAGCCCGAACCACCTCACCACAACTGAAACACATGAAAACGATGACAATTCTACATTATGGAAAGTGATAATGTCCCTTCAAGAAGAACTTAAAACTATGAAGGAATTCAAAGAAGCCACAATCTTACAAGTCAAAACAACAAATAACATCATTAAAGAGCTCCAAGTCAAGGTGACCCAACTTGAACAGGAAAAGGATAAAGCAATGAAAGATCTCCAGACAAAAACAAGCAAACTGGAGAAGGAAATGTACAAAATGAACACTATCATTCAAGACATGAAAATAGAAATGGAAACAATAAAGAAAACACAGTCAGAGTTAAAAGAGGAAATGGAGAATCAAGAGAAGAGAACAGGAACTACTGATGTGAGTATGAAAAATAGAATGCAAGAGATGGAAGACAGGATCTCAGGCATGGAAGATTCGATGGAAAAAAATCAGTACAACATCCAAAGAAAATGAGAAGGCTAAAAAATCTCTCACCCACAACATCCAAGAAATGAAGGACTCAATGAAAAGACGGAACCTAAGAATTATAGGCATAGAGGAAAGAGAAGACTCCCGACTCCATGGTCCAGGAAATATCTTCAACAAAATCATAGAAGAAAACTTCCCAAACCTAAAGAAAGAGATTCCAGTAAAAATCCAAGAGGCTTGCAGAACACCAAACAGATTAGATCAGAAAAGACACTCCTCTCACCACATAATAATAGAAACTCCAAATGTAGAGAACAAAGAAAGGATAATAAAAGCTGTAAGAGAAAAAAGCCAAGTCAAATAAAATGGCAGACCCATCAGAATCACACCTGACTTCTCCTCAGAAACTTTAAAATCTAGAAGGGCCTGGACAGATGTCCTACAAGCCCTGAGAGAACATAGGTGCCCAGCCAGACTACTATACCCAGCAAAACTCTCTATCAACATAGGAGGAGAAAACAAGATATTCCATGACAAAAGCAAATTCAAACAATATCTCCTCACAAATCCAGCCCTACAGAAGACCCTAGAAGAAAAATTGAACACAGAGAAGATAACTACACCCAAGAAAACAGAGGAAATAGAAACCTCCACAGCAACTAAACAAAAGAGAAACCTAAGACAGACAGCTAAACCAAAATAATGGGAAATAACAACCCCTGGTCACTAATATCCATTAACATCAATGGACTCAACTCGTCAATAAAAAGACACAGACTTACAGACTGGATCCGTAAAAAAGACCCATCTTTTTGCTGTATACAAGAAACACACCTCACTATTGAAGATAAACCCTACCTCAGAGTAAAGGGCTGGGAAAATGTTTTCCAAGCAAACGGACCCAGGAAACAAGCTGGAGTAGCCACCCTAATATCAAACAAAATAGACTTCCAATTGAAGTTCATAAAAAAAGACAGAGGTCATTACATACTCATTAAAGGAAATATCCACCAAGAGGTCATCTCAATATTGAACATCTATGCCCCAAATACAAAGGCACCTACATTTATAAAAGAAACACTACTAAAACTTAAATCGCACATTGATCCAAACACTTTAATAGTGGGAGACGTCAACACACCACTCACAACTATGGACAGATCATCAAGACAGAAGCCAAACAGAGAAATAATGAGTCTAACAGAGATCATGAACCAAATGGACCTAACAGATCTCTACAGAAAGTTTCACACAAACACAAAAGAATACACCTTCTTCTCAGTCCCTCACGGAACCTTCTCCAAAATCGACCATATAGTTGGACACAAAGATAGCCTCAACAGATACAAGAAAATTGAAATAACCCCTTGTATCTTATCAGAACACCAGGGAATAAAGCTGGACTTCAATAGCAAAGGAATCAACATAAAGTTTACACTCACATGGAAATTGAACAACTCTTAACTAGAAGACCACTGGGTCAGGGAAGAAATAAAGAAGGAAATCAAAGACTTCTTAAATTCCAACGAAAATGAAGACACAACATACCCAAACCTATGGGACACAATAAAAGCTGTGGTACGAGGAAAGTTCATAGCACTAAGTGCCTTCGAAAAGAAAAGTGTGACAGCTCATATTAGCGAATTAACAGCTAAACTGGGTGAATTGGAAAAAAAAGATGCAAACACTCCCAAGAGGAGCAGAAGGCAGGAGATCATCAAACTTAGGGCTGAAATCAACAACTTAGAAACAAAAAGAACTATACAAAGACTCAATGAAACCAAGAGTTGGTTCTTCAAGAAAATCAACAAAATAGACAGACCCTTAGCCAAATTAACTAAAAGAAAGAGGGAGAAAACCCAAATCAACAAAATCAGAAATGAAAAGGGAGAAATAACAACAGACATTGAGGAAATCCAGAGAATATTTAGATCCTACTTTAAAAATCTATACTCCACCAAATTTGAAAACTTAAGTGAAATGGACAATTTTCTTGGTAGATTCAACCTACCGAAGCTAAATCAAGATCAGATAAACAGATTAAACAGCCCTATAACCCATAAGGAAATAGAAATAGTCATTAAAAATCTCCCAACCAAAAAAAGCCCAGGGCCAGATGGCTTTAGCACGGAATTCTACCGGACCTTCAAAGAGGAGCTAACACCAATACTTTTCAAACTCTTTCACAAAATAGAATCTGAAAGAACATTGCCAAACTCATTCTATGAGGCCACAATCACCCTGATTCCTAAACCACACAAAGACCCAACAAAGAAAGAGAACTTCAGACCAATCTCCCTCATGAACATAGATGCAAAAATACTAGCAAACCGAATTCAAGAACACATCAAAAGTATCATACACCATGATCAAGTAGGCTTCATCCTATGAATGCAGGGATGGTTCAACATACGAAAATCTATCAACGTCATTCACCATATAAACAAGATGAAAGAAAAAATCCACATGATAATCTCGCTAGATGCAGAAAAAGCATTTGACAAAATCCAACACCCCTTCATGCTAAAATTTCTGGAAAGAACGGGCATACAAGGGCCTTACCTAGAAATAATAAAGGCAATATACAGCAGGCCAGTGGCCAACATCAAACTAAATAGAGAGAAACTTGAAGCATTTCCTCTAAACTCAGGGACAAGACAAGGATGTCCACTTTCACCATATCTCTTCAATATAGTACTTGAATTTCTTGCTAGAGCAATAAGACAACTAAAGGAAATCAAGGGGATAAAAATCAGAAATGAAGAAGTCAAATTATCCCTATTTGCAGATATTATAGTATACATAAGCGACCCCAAAAATTCCACCAGAGAACTCTTACAGCTGATAAACACTTTCAGCAAAGTGGCTGGATACAAAATTAATTCAAAAAAAAATCGGAAGCCCTTCTTTATACAACAAACAAATGGGCTGAGGAAAAATAAGGGAAACAACCCCCTTCACAATAGCCGCAAACAACACAAAATACCTGGGGGTAACTCTAACCAAGCAAGTAAAGGACCTGTACAACAAGAACTTCAAGCCCTTGAAGAAAGAAATGAAGAGGCCCTTAGAAGATGAAGGGCCTCTTGGATAGGTAGGATCAACATAATAAAAATGGCCATCCTACCAAAAGCAATATATAGATTCAATGAAATTCCTATCAAAATACCAACACAATTTTTTATAGACTTGGAAAGAGCTAGCCTCAATTTCATATGGAACAACAAAAAGCCCAGAAAACTAAATCAATCCTGTACAATAAAAAAAAAAAAATCTGGAGGTATTACCATCCCAGATTTCAAGCTGTACTACAGAGCAATAGTTGTAAAAACACCATGGTATTGGTATAGAAACAGACCAGTAGATCAATGGAATCGAATTGAAGATCCAGAAATAGACCCACACAATTATGGCCACCTAATTTTTGACAAAGAAGCCAAAAAGGCACAATGGAAGAAGGACAGCATCTTCAACAAATGGTGCTGGTCCAACTGGATGTCCATTTGTAAAAGAATGAAGTTAGACCCCATACTTATTACCTTGTACAAAACTTAAGTCCAAGTGGATCAAAGACCTTAACATGAGGCTGGTCACACTAAATCTACTAGAAGAAAAAGTGGGAGAAATGATATATGAAGAATGAGTCAAAAAACTGTGGTACATCTATACAATGGAATATTATTCAGCTATCAGGAACAATGAAATTATGCAATTTGCAGCCAAATGGATGGAACTAGAAAAAGCTCATCCTGAGTGAACTAACCCAGACTCAGAAGGACACATATGGCATCTATTCACTTATAGTAGGATTTTAGCTATATAGTAGAAGGTATCAATACTACAACTAACACACCAATGGGAACTTGGACACAGACTTCTTATTTTTAATTCTTATTCTTTATTTATTTTCTATATATTAGTTATATTTTTTCTAATTTTTAGTCTTTTTATCTATTGTATGTTTATTGGTTTGTTTGTTTAGTAGTTTTCTCTCCCAGGCAATGAGACACTTTTCACTGATTGTACTGCTTCGTAGATCCCCAATGAATGAAGAGGTTCTTGGCCCTCATACGACCTCTCAACTGAGATGAGGGACTGTTTTATAAGGACACCCCACCCCAGGGAAATGGGATGGAAGGGTTAGGATGTAAAGAAAAAAAATGAAATGTGATGTTTAGGCCATTTACTACTAATTGTCATAAACTGTTTAGGATAATTAAGAAATGCAAACTAATGGTTATGCAAGCCAGTCATTCAGTTAGATACTATGACAGCCTATTATAGTTACTTGCTAAGCTAATCAGAAATAAATCTGCTAAGAGACAAGCAACATCTGCTTACCCTAATATAAGAGATAGATAGGGCCTCTTCAAAAACCTCAAGAGATCTGCAGAATATGGCATTCAAAGATGTTTCCGTAACTAGATTTTTTTATATCAAGACATATCAACTCCTGACAACACCCCTATTCTCCTCCATGTAGAAGATGAGCATTGAAGAATCTCCAGTGGGAGATGATTGAATTAGTCCCAAGCCTGTCTCTTGGTAGGAAAAGCCCCTTGCCCCAACTGTAGACAGAATGCTCTCCAAAAAATGACAAAACCTGGAAGCAGGAAAGTCGACAGCCTAGCTCTGCCAAGACAGGGTAGGTAAGTCCTTCATAACCCCTGCTCTACAATCAATGTCTGTCAGAGTAGTGGGGCCAAACGACTGAAGATCAATGCTGTAATATTTGGAGAGAAAATGGGAACTGTCCAGGCAGCCAGCCACTGCTATGTCATTTCTTAGTTTGGGAAGCTGCAGGCCCTGCACTTCCTATAAAATCAGATATATTTATCCCTTCAAATCTCTGAGGTGGTTGAAGAACAGATAGCTAGGATCTCATAATTTAATTTTGAGTTGTTTAGGAGTCAAGAGAATGTTATAGATCTAAGAAGATACTTTTAAAATTGTGTTGCAAGTTAGTATGAATGTTGTGTCATATTTGAACTTTAAACACATGGAGATGTTTAGATAGTAGAATGTTAAAGTCAGGTACCAAATACATATGATCTGGTCATTGGGAATGTACGTTAAGCCATATAACCCTCATAACTGTGGCCTAATATCCTCTGTTGTACTGTTTTGTATTTGTTATTATAAGAGAAAGAGCCATTTGTTTGACTGAAAGGGGAAACTGTAGGGGGAATAAGATATACCTTAAACTTAAAAGAAAAAAAAAGGGAAGAGGATGGGCGGAACTGGAGGGGGAATAGTGAGGGGACTCCGATTAAGATGTAACTTGAAGAAATAAAAAATAAGGGAAAAAAAGAAGATGGAAAGATCTTCCATGCTCATGGATAGGTAGGATCAACATAATAAAAATGGCCATCCTACCAAAAGCAATATATAGATTCAATGCAATTCCTATCAAAATACCAACACAATTTTTTTATAGACTTGGAAAGAGGTAGTCTCAATTTCATATGGAACAACAAAAAGCCCAGAACAGCTAAATCAATCCTGTACAATAAAAAAACATCTGGAGGTATTACCATCCCAGTAATGTTCTCTTAAGTGCTTCTTCATCAGGCATATTGTCTTGTATTTATTTTATTTCCTGTTCTTTTTTTTCTTTTCCTTTATTGTCTTGTGTAGTCTTTGGATTTGTTATATGGATGGTGTTAGCCTTATAAATTTGGAGGTATTTGGATGTATTTTCTCTTCTACTTTAAAGAAGAGATTAAGGTCAGTTTTATTTCTTCTGAAAATTTTTAACAGAATCCATGTTTGAAATTATGTGGCCCCATATTTTTATTTGTTTAGAAAGCTTCACATTACTAATCCAGTCCTCCCAGTTTTTATATGGCTATAATTTCCATGTCTTCTTCACTTCATATTACGGTGGTACATGTTTCTTAGAATTGGAGATGATGTATTTTTCCAGTTTGTTGGGAAATAATTTGTCATAGGTGTTCTCCTTGATATTTTCTTCTACTTTGAAGTTTAAAGTTATTTCATTTCTTTGAGATTTGTCATTTTGCTTTTATAATTTTTGTAGGCTCTTTTAAATATAAACTTTCCTCTTTACATAAATATAAACTTTCCTCTTTGTTAACATAAGTTTTTGAATGTTTTATTTATTTCTATATATACTTCATTCAAAAATATTTTATTTCCTTTTTGATCTTTACTTTGAACTATAACTGATAAAGCAACTATACTTCTTGCTTCATTGTTATCTAGTTGTGAAGTATCTTTTTTCTTTTTGCTACTGACTTCTAGTACAATTCTATTAGAGCAAGAAAAAATACTTGATATCATTTCAATCTTCTTCAATTGTTTTACACTTATTTCCTTGACTAAATAATGATTTTATGCACTTGGGGAAGCAAATATATTTTGCTGCATATATTTCATAAATTTCATAAACATAATATTTCATAAAAATATCCTAGATACATTTTGCTTAAACTGTAGTTCTAGACCAATACCCCCTAATTGATTTTCTCTCTGTTATTCAAAAGAAGTGTTAAATTTTCCTACTTTTGTATTTTTCCATTTTTGTGCAAGTATTACTATGTATGTCTACATAATCTTATTCTGAACTAGGGCACATAAATATCATTAACATACCTTTTCTTGGGCCCAATATGGTGGTGTATGCCTTTAATTCTCCAGGCAGAGCGAAAAGCAGTAGGAATTCTGTGAGTTTAGAATACATGAAGTATATTAGGGTAGTTTTTTTTTTACATGGATCTTTGTGAGTTCAAAGCCATGCTGGTCTACATAGCTATATCCAGACTAACCAGGAATGCATAGGTCTTTTTTAAGACCCTGTCTTAAAAAAGAAAATCTTGAAATGTTTATCATTTTGCAGTGATTTTGTTTCTTGTGTCAGTTTTATTCTCTTTTGTGTAACTATTCTGACCTTTGCTATCTTTCAGTTATAATTCACAAGAGATAGCTTGTTAATCTCTTTAATTCATTCTATGCATGTCCCATAAATATAAATTTAGTCTCTTCTAAAAAGTACACAGAATTGCCATGTCTTTGTCAATTAAGTCGCTTTTAAATATTAAGTATAATTTATTTCCATTGAATACAATTTTTGATTGATAAGGAGGTACTATTTTCATTTAGGTTTTAGGTTTTTTGTGTCTGTTTTATCCTGCCATACTTTGGATGAAACACGGGAAAGTCCCACACATTTGGCAAGCTCTCTACCACTAAGCTACATCTCCATTCTCTACATACCTATTTGTTTCTCTTTTTATCCCTTGCTGTATTCCTGTGTGGTTACATAATATTTCATGGTGATATGTTTTTCTTTTGTTTGTGCAATTGTATGTTACAACCTTTTATCTTCATCATTTACATTCTTAAATGAAAATGTATAAGATGATAATATTTTAACATGGTTACAACTTAACTTCAATTGAACATAAAACTGCTATTTATCCTTCCCACCCTTTATAGCTTTCATTTTTTTTGTATTTTAACAGTGTCTAAATTTAAGTTTATTCTGTTTTGTAACTCACCAATTTTTTTAAGTTGAAAAATTTTAATTATGTGTTAGTTTTCAGAATTCCATTGTATTATCGGACATTGAGTTTGTTTCTTTGATGAGATCATGTTATCCTGGTTCTATGTGATCTTGGATACCTTGCATTTCAGTCTGCTCATTTGAAAAATAAGTCACATTTTTCAGTCTTTAAACATGGGTTTTGGTAGGGAAAACCATTCATTCATTAGGCCAGCTTGAGTTTCTTAGTTGATCAATTGTCAGATTCTGAAAAAAATTCATGCTAAATTCTGTGGATCAATAATTATGATTTTGTGTAAATGGGCATCTAGCTAGTGTCCATATAACATTTGTAGAAGTTTTCTATACTTCTTTCTGTTTTCAGTAAACCACATAGGTTGTCAAGACATGATAGTTCCATTAGTCAGTGGTAGCCTGGATAAATTCCAGGAGAATCAGGGTTTTCTGTACTATGTATTATTCATATTCTTCAGAGAAATTAATATATTTATAAATATATATATCATATATTTTTATATAATATACAATTATACACACACACACACACACACACACACACATATATATATATATATATATATTTTTTTTTTTTTTTTAAAGCACTCTAGTATATGTACTGGCTCAAGTGATTTTGGATGCTAAAATATAGGTAAGGATATAAATACCAAACTAATGATGGTTGTTTACCTTTTAAGTGGTATTGCTATTTAGACATACGTTCCAGATGCTTCTAAGGGAATATATCATTTTAATAAAGTCAGTATACTGAACTTAGTTCCCATGTAATTGTGATGATTCCAAATAAATACATACCTACCAGTTTTTGTGCACAGTATCTTAAACTATAGAGTTTAGTGCAGCTTTCTATAGATAGAATTGCTATTTTGATTTCAATCTAGCTCCTATGTATACAGAATTTATTAGAATGTAAAGGAGATGCAGGATGTGACTTCTCTACAATCACCCAACTTCCAATACCTAGTATCATTTGAAGTCAGCTCTACTCACATGATTTTTAATGGAATAATATAATTGGGGCTACTCTTACAACCATAATATTGACCAAATAAAGTGGAGCCTAAAATTATAGTTTATCAAATCTAGCTATAATGATAATAATAGTTTTAGTAATTAACAATTAATACTTTCTGAATATTTATGTTTAAAATTCTATTCTTAGTGCTTACTATGTATTAACTGCCTTAATCATAAACTGACCTCATTAAGTGGGCTATTGTTACTAATAACAATGTATAGGTTAGTAAATGAGACTAATAATAAATGAGAATAAATAAAAAGTTGAAATAGTTACCTATGGTCACAGGGATAGATATTACACAGAGTTTTGATTTTAACAGTAGTCTAGCATGACTTAAATAATGATCAATATTCTCTTCTGCCAGTGAATGGTCAAGGTAGGACTTGATTTGTCTTACTCCACAACCTAACTGATATACAATGCTGTATATTGTCTCCAAAATGTATTATATTTTCTCTTTGCATACATACAAGTTAAGTGTACCTAAATCACATCCAAAATCCATAATATTTCAAAATAAGAACTTCTTGAATGTTAACATGGCACAAGTGGAAAATTCCACATTATAAATTCTTATGTGGATTATAAAATTTTTAGAAGTATTATACAAAATTATTTTCAGGCAATGTTTAAAGTGTACATGAAGCACAAATTAATCTCATGGCTAGACTTGTGTTTCTCCCGAAATATCTCAATCTCTCTTCTTCTTCTTCTTCTTCTTCTTCTTCTTCTTCTTCTTCTTCTTC
>CAJQZJ010030058.1:0-16181 GCA_907164525.1 Lophiomys imhausi | reverse complement strand
CTTCTTCTTCTTCTTCTTCTTCTTCTTCTTCTTCTTCTTCTTCTTCTCTTTCTATCTCTGTATTTTTCTCTGTGTATCTCTTTCTCTCCCCTCTCTCTATATATATGTATATATATTATGGACAAATCTAACATCCCGAATATATTCAGTTTCAAGTATTACAAATTAAACCAATACAAACCAATGTTTTTTTTTAACTTTATTTGTTTCTGTTAGTAACTGTGCACATGTCACTTATATTTGGGTAGCCATGAAGTCCATAAGAGGGTGCCTGATCCACTAAAGTGGTAGTTATAGATGTTTGAGGACCAGTTGCTGGGATCTGCATTGAGGTCCTCTGGAAGGGTAGTATGAATATTTAGCCACAGAAACCTTTCTATAGAACCTCCCCAAACCTAATGTTTTGTGAAAAAAAATTTTTTTGAGACAGGGTTTCTCTGTGTAACAGCCTGGGTGTCCTGGACTCACTTTGTAGACCAGGCTGGCCTCAAACTCACAGAGATCTGCCTGCCTCTGCCTCCCGAGTGCTGGAATTAAAGGCATGCACCACCACCGCCCGGCTTGTGAAATTTTTGTAGCAGCCAAAAACATTAGTATCTTTCTAAAATAATGTAGTTTGATCCGTGCATTAAAATGAAACTTGAATGCTTACTTCACATTCCATGTATTAATTAAGACAAATAAGAAAATGAAGCCACTGTGAGTCTATCTAACCAATATTTTCAAATAAATCATTATTAAACATAAACAGTGTCATTGGCTCTGGAGCTTTGAATTTTCCATAGAGCATGAGGCCATTCAATGAGACTGAGACAATCTGCATGTCAGGGCCATTTTTAACACTTTGAAACCATGTGTCTACCAAGTTTTTATCTAAGTGTTTCTTAATGCTATATGTTCTTTTTGGGGGGGAATGTTCACTTTTATTATGTTGATCCTACCTATCCATGAACATGGGAGATCTTTCTATCTTCTGATATCCTTTTCAATTTTTTTTCTTCAAGGACTTGAATTCGTGTTTTACAGATCTTGTACTTGCTTGGTTAGAGTTAACCCCAGGTATTTTATATTATTTGTGGCCGTTAGTATCCCTATTTGTAGATGATATGATAGTATACATAAGTGACCCCAAAAATTCCACCAGAGAACTCCTACAACTGATAAGCACCTTCAGCAAGGTGCTGGTTACAAAATTAATTCAAAAAATCAGTAGTCTTTCTTTACACAAAAGATAAATGCACTGGGAAAGAAAGTAGGGAAATAATATCTATCATTTGATTCTTCCCTCCGTCCCTCCCTCCCTCCCTACATCCTTCCTTCTTTCCTTCCTTCCTTGTCTTTAGTCCATCCACTCTCCAGTGATGGGTATTTGGTTGAGAAAAGGAAAAATTTTCAGTAAGATTCTTAGATGTTCCCATTTCTCCTACATCTCAATTTCGTTCTCAGAAAGTATAAATCTTTTAAATGGTTAAAAAAATGAAAGTTGTTGTTTGGTGGAAGTGTCATTGAATATTCTATTAAACTATAATAAAGTGCATGTAAGAGTTATTATTTTATTACCATTTCAGTCCAATTCAAGGACATTAACTATGTTAAGATTCTGCAACTATCATCATACAACTTTAGAATATTTTTATCATATAAAACTTAAGTTCTGTGCCCAATAACCAAAAACTCCCCATTTCTACTGTAGCCTCTGGGAACTATGCCCCTCCTCTCTTTCTCTCCTTTCTCATTCCTTTTTCTATTTCTACCTCCTTTTTTATCCTTCCTTTCCCTTAGAAAGGATCTCTATAATTTGAAGGGAGAGAAATGAAAGCTACTGTAGAACTGTTTTGAGGGTAAGGGATATTCTTTTTATTTAATATTTTGTCATGTCATATATAACTTGCCTATGAAAATATTCTTAAAAATATAAATTATTTCTGTACTAATTAGTCTTCATTTTTGTGTAAAATAAAAATCTCACATTAAACTTGGAGTATTGAAAATGCTGTAGTTTATTTAATTTCATGGACAAGTCACAGATAGAGGAATAATTAAGCATGTATATATAGACAATGACCACTGTTTCCTAGTTATTATTACCTCAATTATGCCCAGATATTTCATTTGCAATTTCTCTATTTGCTTATATTTCATTTCATTTTCATAATAAACCTATATGCATAAAAATATATCAAGTTTCTATTACTGGTGAAAAATATGTTTAATGTACAGTCTTCAATAAATTTCACAATCTTTTTCAAAATATGAATATATCTTACCTGACCACTATTTAATGCTAGTACATACCCTAGGTAAACAAAATTAGTAACTCAGCTAGGCAAGAAAGAGAGTTCTTTCCCTGAGTTACATAGGGTTACTGTTGGCAATCATAGTGTTCAAGCCCACATGGTGATAACACAGTATACACACATAATCATTTAAATTCAGTAAAATCACCAAATTTCTCCCTGTTTATACTTTTTTTCAGATCTATTTTAAATGCATTATACTATTTCCCCCAATGTAATACATAAGAAGCTCCAAGTGCAAGCTTATATGAAGTTTTCTTCTTTCTTCTACCTACTATAAACCTTTTTCTTCCGGGAGTATTGTTCCTCAGGAGTAAGGATTAGGACATATTTTAATCAGAGTAATTAATCCCCCTGGAACGGTATTTCTAAGAGAAGCAATATATTCCTTCGTTAAAATCCAAACTCCTTCAATAAAAATCCAGTAATTTTCATTTGCATTTGCATAACAGGAGGAGAGGATGCAATCATATTAGGATGTTGCCATCTAATATGATAAGTGAAGCAAAAAACAAAAAATTAATATAAATGTTATTCAGATCACAGAGTGCTAGGAATTGATAAGTTTAGAAGGTTTAGTTATTTCCTAATCAATTCCACTTGAATGACTTGAATGAAAGCATTTAAATGAAATGAGATATGTCAATGAGTTAGTAGGACAACATCCACCTTGAAATTTAATAAGATTATTTTCCTTATTTAAAGTCAATAAGAATAAACATGTGCATAGAGTGCACTCACTCAGTAGTAAAGTACTTAAGTACTGCAGTGAGAATTTTGGTTTCTTTAAAAACACAGTTATGTTAATGTAAAGTGTTTTTGTTATAATACAAGGTGTAGGATATGAGGCTGCTTTAGGTTGTCCATAGCCATTAACTATGATTGTTTTGTGCTCTAGAGGGGGTGTGATTTTTGCCAGCTGCAGATAGCTTATTTAATTCTGAGAACTCTTGAGAGGGTATAAATGCCAGAGCCCCAAGAGGGATGGGGAGGCTCTGAAGAAAAAGGCTGCTCCCCCTGCTTCTTCCCCATGCTGCTGCAGGTTTGTCCTGCTGCTGTGTTTGCTATTGCTTGTTTGGTGGTTTGCTGGACTGCTGGATATCTTGACTTTGAGGGCTGGAATTGCCCCCCAAAGAACCCTATGACCCTATGCAGCAGGAAGTAACCTATAGAGGTCAACATTCCTTTTCCCTCTAACCTTCTTTCTCTCCTACCTAGTGTTAGGGGGTTGGAAGGGATTAGGGTGGATAAAGGTTTGAAGGGAGGTAGACATTTCAGAATCACAATAAAGTAGTCAAAAACACACCAACAGACTACCACACACAAGGTTCTGAATTCAATCTTAATTCAGCATGGAAGAAAATGATATTTGACCAATTATAAAAGATTATGGTGGAAAATATCCCAAAATGTGAGACTCATCCTACAGCAGTCAAGCACAAGGAAGAGTTACACTGTACTAATAATCCCAAAATTTCAAGTTCAAATTTATCCTTTAATATGCACATTTTCCTCAAGGTTTCAGGCTATAAAATGTTTCATGTATATGCACTATCCTTAAATGCATTTGAATCTCATGAAATGGTCCTAAATATTAATATTTAGCATTTGAGTACCCAAATAATGCGTACTCAGGACAGAAATACCATCTCAGACAAATGACTGAGAAATCTGAGATAAAGGCCTTGAATTCACTCAAATAAAATGTGTATAACCTATTGTTAAGCATTTTAGAGACAAAATACCTGAATGAATGCTAGACTGCTCTACAATCATCAATAGTATTTATTTTACAGGAAAACACTGATAATAGAAACTACTCAGGGTAAAGGAGAGAGTTGGAGGTAGATGATATGTGATCAACTATGGGCAAAGTGAAGTGATCTCCATGTAAAAAATAATAAGGAAAATAGAAAGAAACAAGAGTTGTATCATTTTAAAAATGAAATAAACAAGCAAGCAAAGCCCACAGGATGATATGCATGGAATTATAGTCATTTGAAAATGTTTAAGGCAATCTTATAGAAACAAGAACAAAGAAAATTGAAAATGTGTTTTCTTTTAGGATCATGAAGATAAAGTAGAGCTATAGAGTTGACTCAAAGAAAATGTTGAATCTAAACAAATACAGGAATAAAACACCCAGAAAATCTGGTACACTATATGAAAATACCAAAATAGGTAGAATTCAAGAAAAATCAAGGGTCAAAGACACAGAAAATATTTTAAATAAAATAACAGAAGAAAAAAATCTCCAATCTAAATAGCAAGATGCCTATCAGTGTAGAAGAAGCACAAATAAAAACAAATAGAAAGGACCAAAAAGTAATTTATCGTTTATAGCTATTTCCACTGTTAGCAAACTTGTAGAAGTAATTAATTAAATTATTTACTAGTATTTATGTTACATTTAATTGGTCATCAGTGGTGTTAATCCTTAACCTGCCATTATAAATGAGTACATAGAGACCTGATGGATTTTAACAAGCCTTGGCCTGGATAGGGAAATTTTGGCCATCTAAGCTAGTTCATAATATTCCCCAAATATGACCCCATATATACATACATCCCCGGGGTTATTATTCTCCATGCAATACTGATGTTCCAGACCATGTGGAATGAGGTTCTTTTCTTTAACCTATGGCATGTGTCCTCCTTCCTCTTCTTGGCTTTTTCTTCTTCTGGAGGCTGCTTCTTTTACCCATCAACCTCTGTGATTCAGAAGCCCGCACATCTTAGTCTTGCCTATGTCTGTCTTTTCCAAATGTCAGGCAGGCCTCAGCATTTATTTAACCAATCAGAGACAAGCAAGGTAACACAACATTACTTAAAGTAAGGCAAGCAAGCTTCTGGGAGCAGGTTAATTAATATTTAGAATGCATAATATCACCCCATCATAAACTAATAGAAAAAATATAATTTGCTTAAAAGCTAATGTGGTCAGACCATAGATTTTCTATAAAAAGACAAATATATTGTGTATGTTCCATAAAAAACTGGTCATACTATAAAAATGTATGAAAATGTAAGTATACACTGGATATCCATATTAAAATTATTACAGAGACAATTATATTCTGAGAAATTCATTCCAAAACACCTATTTGTACTTGTAATATGACTTTTTTAGGTGAATTGGAAGAATTAAAATATCTCTGGATACTAATTTCTTTGATTTTCAGTCCACATTTCAGATACTCTAAAAGCTTAAGGACCATAGCTCAACTGAATAAAACCTTTAAGTTTGCAGAAATGAATAGGAAGATAACTTATCTTTGCAGACAAACATGAATAGTTTTCAGTAATAAACGTTTGTGGTAGTCCAAACTTCAGAGATGACTGTGTCAGGGTGAACTGCTAGAGTAGATATAGCAAAAGTAAAAGATGAACAAAGCAAGAGCACGCTCTTCCCTTTTTAAAATTTGTTTATTTGTTTTTACTTTTTTATGTTTATTTATTACTTCAGGTTACATCTCCATCACAGTGTCCTCTTTCCACTCCTCGCAGTCCCATCCTCCCACCCTCTACCCCCTAATCCTTCAGTCACACTCCTCTGGAGTGGAGGATCCCTGCATAACAGTCACCTGCCCCAGTTCAGCAGTCATATGAGGGCCAAGAGCCTCCTCATACTCCGGGGGCCTACAAGGCAGCACCACTAGGGCAAAGTGTCTCATTGATAGGAAACAAAGTCTACGTGCATGTTCCCTTTGGTGCATTGACTGTAGTATAGATATCCTGTATTATGTAGCTAAAATCCTACTATAAGTGAATAGATGCCATGTACATCCTTCTAAGTCTGGGTTAGCTCACTCAGGATGAGCTTTTCTAGTTCCATCCATTTGGCTACAAATTGCAGGACTTTATTATTTCTGATGGCTGAGTATTATCCCACTATGTACATGTACCACAAGAAATTAAACACCAAGAAAACAAATAATCCGATCAAAAAATGGGAAACAACTAAACGGAGAATTCACAAAGGGGTAATCTTTAATGGCTGTGAGTCACTTGAAGAAATGCTCAGCATCCTTAATCATCAGAGAAATGCAACTCAAGACGAGTCTGAGATTCCATCTCACACCTGGTAGAATGGCTACAATCAAAAATTCTAATGACAGCATTTTAGGTGAGGTTGTAAAGAAAGGGTAACATTCTTCCATTTCTTGTGGGAGTGTAAACTTGTACAACCACTATGGAAATCAGTCTGGCAATATCTTAGAAAACTTGGAATAGCTCTACCTCAAGACCCACCCTTGGGTCTTCTGGGTATATATCCAAATGATTCCTCACCAAACCACAATGACATTTCCTCATCTATGTTCATAGCAGCCTTATTTGTAATAGCTAGAAACTGGAAGAAACCCAGATGCCCCTCAACCGATGAATTTATAAAAAAAACTGTGGTACATCTATACAGTAAACTTTTTAACTGGCTTGAAAAGCTTTGCAAAATGTTTTAAGTAGGCATAAACCAAAATGGAAAAACATTGTTTAACAGAAACTTAACTTGCTTTTTTAAACAAATAGTACTAGCTGTGGAGGAACACATTTCATATTCTGTTTAGTTATGTGCATTTCATCTATGCATAACTATGCTTTTGTTACCCAAATATCATGGGATGTTTTTAGTGCTTATTATCTTCTTTCTGTCTCTAATTTTTTAAAAGAATTATGCAGAAGGAGAAAATATATTATTTTGTGGGGAAAATATACCTACAGGCAAAGCAGGGGGTAGCATTTAAGCATGGTTGCTGTGGTTGAAAACATGAAACCAGCAATATTTTCTAATTAAAACCTTGTTCTGAGTCATACTTTTAAAATCCTATTGCTTTGCAATGCTAAACTGTGAACAGTTTACAAATATTACTCTTGATAATGGCTAGTAGAGAAAATTTTGAAGCCAAGGTAATATATAAAACATAATGATATAAGGAAAGAAATATTTTCTAGGCATCTCTGTCTAGATTATTCACAATCATAACTCAAAATAAGTATATTCTACACAGAGCATAATTCTATTATTTATATACTACCAGCATCCCTTTTATGGTTCCTATTTTGATAACTTTCTTCAACCTTCAAGTAGGATCCAAATTAGAAACTTTATCAATAGGTTCTCTATCATAACAACATAATAAAATAATCTAGACAATTCGTTCTTATAAATGGACATTTTAGGAATAGTTGTAGAGTCAATTAAAAAGTTGCAAGTCTACACACTCTCCCTTACTGCCCTGTTTCTTACCTTATTTACACTTTGAATTGCTGTGATATTTTTTAAAATTGAAGAAACAAAATATGTATATTATTACTAACCAAAGTACACAGGTTACATTAAAATTTCTTTCTTTCTTTGTGTTTTATGTTTCATGTTTGAAATATATTTTAATCATATGTAATGAAATCTATCCACCATTACCATGTTATGCAGAGTTTCAATGTCTTAAATCTCCTTAGTTCTATCTACCTCTCATTCTATGTATCCCTAAGAATCTTTAGTAACCACTAAACATTTAATTTCCTATACAATTTTTTGTGTTTCTCAATGTCATCGTTATTGAAAGTATAAAATACAGTATTTTTATTTCACTTAGAAATATACTTTAAATCATTCTATGTCATTTTGTTGGATAGATCTTTTTTCTTCTGTACAATTCTTCATTACCTGAATACTTCACGATTATCCATTAACTCACAGAAAAACATTTTGATCACTTCTTGCTTTTGGCAATTACTATAAAGTTGTTAGAAACATTTGTGTACAGGCTTTTATGAAGATATAACTTTCCCCTTATTTGGGTATAGGTTAAGGAAAAGGTGGCTGGACACCATGCTTAAGAGCATATTTAATTTTGTCAGAACTGCCCAAAGCTTATTTGCAAAGTGGTTGTGACACTTTTGTATTCTAGTCTGGAATAATTAGAGTTTCTGTTTCTTCATGAGCTCCTAATCATTAGCTCCTGTCGGCATTTTTTATTTTAACAGTTCTAACAAGCACATAGTAGTACCTCTCTCTCTCTCTCTCTCTCTCTCTCTCTCTCTCTCTCTCTCTGTCTGTCTTTTAATTTGAAATTCATTCATGGCATCCATTTGTAATTTGGTCACATAATTATTTGCCTATCTGTTAGAGTTAACTCTTTGTTCAGATCTTTTATACATTTTAATTAGCTTCTTTCACTCTCTCATTGAGTTTCTTTTTGTTCTGTGTATTTTGAATACCAATCTTTTATCAGTTACATGTTTTGCAAAAGCTTCTCATAGCTGTGGTTTCCTGTAATGAAGTCTAACAACATTTTCTTACATGTATCATGCTTTACGTTTTGTAACTGATATGCCATTACCAAATTCAAGGCTCATTTTTTTCTTATGTACTGATAATTCTATAGAGATGATACAAATCAAGATCTGCAGCATTGAGGCTGGATAATACCAACCTTAAAATTAATTTGGGTTGGAAACTACTAATATGCTAATAGAATTAGAGTTACCTTAGGTTACCACAGAGTCTAAAGTCCAGGAATTCCTGCTTTAAAGCCCATCTGAACCTGGAGATGAAAACTGCTTATCACTCCTTCACTCAGAAGCACAAATTCTGTGCCAGATGAATAAATCTGGAAGACTTGATGAGAAATTTCAAGTTTTTTTCCATAGAGTATACCAACCCTTCAATATAACCATCATACTGTCAAGCTCTTGATACGCCTAAGTGTGGTTCCCAGACACATGTGAAGCATACCGGGATGGAAAATGATTATATATTATCACAGTACACCAAAATATTTAGTCATAGACTTTTTTTCCCAAAGCATTACCATGTGCCCTGTTTGATTTGTGCCTCTCTCCCACTGGATTCTATTATCACTGTGCTCAATTTATTCTAACTTTTGATGACTTCTACACATTTATATATGTTTTTCAATGCTTTCACAATCACTATGATTATTTAGATACTAATTTTCTTGCAGATATTACTTATCTACCTTCTAGAAAAAATGTTGCAGTATATCATTCATTATGCATTGAGCAAAGGCCAATATATATATCAAGACAAAGAATCCTCTGTGGAAAAGCCATATCTGTTTTACCATAAAAACAAACCAAACACAGTCATGTGGTACTTAAAATGTAAGGGCATTTTGAGAAATGCATCACAAGGCCATTTCGTGTTTGGTTTGTTTTTATGGTAAAACAGATATGGCTTTTCCACAGAGGATTCTTTGTCTTGATACATATATTGGCCTTTGCTCAATGCATAATGATAAATCAAAATTCATAAACTCTGTATGGTACTAGGGCATAGAAATATACTTATTGTTTAGTATTCCTAACATCATATAACATCAGCCTGGAAACACACTAGGTTCTCATATATTGTATCAATTTATTAAGCGGCAAAATTCCAGGCCTCTGTAGTATCTCTCCATCAGCCCATTAATAGTACATAATTACACTTATGGTTCACTAGACATTCATTGATTGCCTATGTGCCAGAAGTTCCACTATGTACCAAAGAGGTAACTATTAATAAGATAGGGTCTCTGCTTATATGCAAGCCAAGAACATCTATTTATGAAAATAACTGGCATGCAAACAATTTACTACAGGTTGTAAAGTGCTCTCACTTAGAAGGAAAATTTACTATGTCCGGATTGATTGAATAACTCAATTTGGGAGTGGTGATATACAAAACCCACATAGATAAAATAAAATAAAATCATGCTTTAAATGGATTTGTTCTTATATATTTACTGAACAGAAATTAGTGCACACGTGCATCAAGAGACAGAACTATGAATATTCAAAATATTTTAGTTGATTATAATTGAGGAGTAGAAAAATTTAAACCTCTATAAACAGTAGACTGTGTTTTAAATGGTTATAAATCCCTACAATTGAATACAAAATAGCAATGAAAATGTTAGAAAAAAATACATGGAGAAACATCACAAATACAATGTCAAGCAAATGAAATAACACATAAAGGAAGTAATGTATTACCTTCAAAAATTTAAAAATAGTCAAATATTCTGTGGTGTTAGTGGTTAGGCCTGGAAAGGAGGAGTTAGATCATTACAGATTTCACAGGTATGTTGGCAATCTTTTCTTCATTTTTGTTAGTGGTTAAATAGTTCTATTAATAGCATTAATTTATCAATAAGAATAATAACTATACTACTGATTAAAATTACAATCAGTTATAAACTATTGAAACTCAAAGTTTCAAGCTAAAAAATTTAAGAAATGAAACAAGAGGCATCATAGGCAGGCTTATAAACATAGTGTAAAGATTGCCCTTTATCTTGAGAATAAAATACATGCAGAAGAGAAACTCTTTCCTTTCTTACAAGAATTCCTTAGATTTCTGCCCCCCAAGAAATAGTTTCGAAAAAAATTGAAGTGGCATCAGGAAGCTAAAGAAAGGGTTTTGAATTAGTTTAGGTAGAAGAAAAGTTATGTCACTGGTATAGTGATTCACAGAAAAATCTGAACATATTCCATATATGTGTTTTGAAGCCAGTTCTTATAGAATTTGGGCACTATTTAGATTTTCTACCCAAGGAGAAAGAGTACTACCAATGGTGACTTGTTTTTTTTATATTTTTGAACTTGTTTTTTTTTTAATTTCAGGAGTTATGTTTATGTCAATTGATTCCACACAAAGAATAGTGTTTTAGCAATAGATGTCTGATTGACCATATAAATCTTGACATACACAGAGCAAAGACATACAATGGCAGCAATTATCTACTTCAATCTTGCGTACCTACTCTAGTCTGAACTTCCTGTCTCCAGCACTTACAGAATATCATAATCTGTGCACATTTATTTTGCTTATCCTCATTCTATGAGTTTGCCTTATTTCTGGGTGTTGTATTTTAATTCTAGTCAGCCCTGCTGTTCAGCCTTTACTAGTTGATCTACATTTCCTTAAATCAGAGTTAAATGTTCTTATGGTAAGAATTCCCTAAAGTGTGGTTTGGAAATCAGTACAATGAAAATCACCGAGGAGCCTTGTTGATAATGACATACATTCTGAAACCATTTCCATTTGAAATATCTTAAACAAAAAAGCTATATTTAAAAAATTGTGAAAGTTCTTTTATTCTCAGAATATAGAAACCAAAGATCAGAAGTTGAAGAGGCTCAAAGAATGGCTAAATCTCCTTCCCTTGTTTGAAGCTCATATCCCCACATTTTTGTGTGTAGGCCTGCTTTAGATTCTCTCTATTTCTCTGTCTCTCTGTGTGATTGTATGTGCCTGTCTCTCTCTCTCCTCTCCTTCTCTCTTTTCCTCTCCTCTTCACTATTGACTCCAGTTATCTTTAAATATGATTTAGCCATAGTGGACTCATTATTACAACTTCACTTCCTGAATTTTCAACTTTTTAGGTCAAGGGAACTATGGGAAGGAACTAACTGCATTTCTGGGTTAAAAATTCTGAATTCTTAGCCTAGAGAATATAAATGGTTTTCCCCTGATTGGGTATGTGTTTCTGGTTCAATCATATGACTTACTATTACTCACCTAATACAAGTCCAAGAGGCCCTCTAAAATGGAATATTGGTACATTGGTAATTTTTTTTGTTGGTAAATATTTACAACAATGGCAAGATATTTCAGTCCTCGGACATACCAAAACTCACAACATTCATTATGCTAGACAGACGCTAATTCTTTCAGGAATTTGACATTTTTCTATCAGCTTATTTTAAAACTTAGTGCAGCCTGGTCACACTAAATCCACTAGAAGAGAAAATGTGGAAACCCTCGAACTCATGGGCACAGGAGACAACTTCCTGAACAGAACACCAACAGCTCAGGACCTGAGACCAACAATCAATAAATGGGACCTCATGAAACTGAAAAGCTTCTGTAAGGAAAAAGATACTGCCATTAGAACAAAATGGCTGCCTACAGATTGGGAAAAAAATCTTCACTAACCCCACATCTGACAGAGGGCTAATATCCAAAATTTACAAAGAACTCAAGAAATTAAATGTCAAGAAACCAAATAATCCAATCAGAAAATGGGGAAAAGAGTTAAACAGAGAATTCACAAAGAAGGAATTCCTAAAGGCTGAGAGACACTAAGAAATGCTCAGCATCCTTAACCATCAGAGAAATGCAACTCAAGAAGATTCTAAGATTCCATCTCACACCTGTCAAAATGGCAAAGATCAAAAGCTCAAATGACAGCACATGATGGTGAGGGTGTGGAGAAAGGGGTACCCTACTCCATTGCTGGTGGGAGTGCAGGCTTGTGCAACCACTATGGAGGTCAGTCTGGCGATATCTTAGAAAATTTGGAATAGCTCTGCCTTGGGACACAGCCATACCATTTCTGGATATAATCCAAATGACTCCTCACCAAATCACAAGGAAGTTTCCTCATCTATGTTCATAGCAGCCTTATTTGTAATAGCTAGAGACTGGAAACAACCCAGATGTCCCTCAACCGAAGAATGGATAAAAAAATGTGGTACAACTACACAATGGAATACTACTCAGCTATTAGAAACAATGAAATCATGCAATTTGCATCCAAATGGATGGAACTAGAGAAGCTCATTCTGAGTGAGCTAACCCAGACTCAGAAGGATGCACATGGTATCTATTCACTTATAGTTGGATTTTAGCCATATAGTATAGGATATCTATACTACAACCAAAGCACCAAAGGGAACATTGACATAGACTTTTTTCTTTTCTTTTCCCCTTGTCAACGAGACAGTTTTCCCTAGCGGTACTGCCTTGTAGGCCCCCAGTGTATGAGGAGGCCCTTGGTCCTCATATTACTGCTGAACCAGGGCGGGGGACTGTTATGTAGGGACACTCCACTCCAGAGGAGTGTGATGGAAGAGTTAAGGGGTACAGGGTGGGAGGCTGGTACTGGGGGGTGTGGAAAGAGGACACTATGATGGAGATGTAACTTGAAGCAATAAATAAATAAATTTAAATTTTAAAAAATTAGTTCTGTGTTTTCTGTGGTTTATAGTCTTATCATCAAGTCTATTGGATTCATGATCATTTTTATTTTCTGCCCTAATTTTGCTTTTTTCCTAGCTCACTATTCTTTTCATTCTTTTGGCCTCACCTTCTTTGTTTTTCTTCCTCCTTTTGTTCTTTCAGAAACCAGAGATGTATTAATCTTTGCAAAGTATACTTTAACTCTTATTACGACAGTAATTTAGTGAAATATGCTAGTGAGAGCATATTGACATTGCCAAGGTAAATGACCATATCATCTGTAACAAAATTTATTTTAACTCAAATAGGCTGTGTTATTCATGTTATTTAAAAATCAGAATAGCATTAAAAAGTTTACCTGAAGTATTCCATTGTTTCAACTCAGATCAATAATTGCACAGTATCAAAGAACTATGGATTCTTTGAAACATTTGGTCTTTAAATACATCTCAGTTATCTATTGCTCTAAAGACAGAATGTTATGGAAATTTATCATATCTCAAATGAAAGAGAATGAAGAAATGACATACATTAACAATGATGTATCTTCAAGGATTCTATTTAATAAAAATCAGGCAAGGCCACATAAAAGACAAATCTGTTGGTCTTCAAGTCATACATTATTATGGCTTCTTGGAAAGTTGCTTAGTGACTATTAACTCCTTTATATTGTTAAACTACAGTACTTTTCTTTCTTAGAATGCCAATCCACATGCAGGTATTTTACAATAGAGTTATGTCACAGAATAGTCTCCACAATTGCACCTAAGTAAGATTTCAGTTACTTGATCAATTCCTTTCTGCAATTAGTAAAAATCATAACTGTTCTTCAATTAGTGTTCATTTTAAATAAAATAAATTGAAAGAGAAAACAAAGCCTGTTTTTAATTATAAAGAGATAAAACTGGAAACTAACAGAATTCATCCTTTCATAGGAAAAGATGAATTTCTCAACATATCATTTCCTGATATATTTTCTTCAATAGAAAACTACAGTTAATTTGCCTAAATAAATAACAGAATAACTATTATTATAGTTTTCTGATTCAGTTAATTTCAGCAAGTATATTGCATGTTCCACTCATAGAGTAATTGAGTTAGGCTTGATTGGAGAGGTTTTTTTTTTCCTTTTATTGGAAATAAATTCTTTTCTCACATAACATATCCAGAATTGGAAAGAACATAGATGTTCTTCAATAGAAGAATGGAAAAAGAAAATGTGGTACATTTACACAATGGAGCATAACTCAGCTGTTAAAAAAATGACATAAAATTTCAGGCAAAGGGATAGAACTAGAAAAAAAATCATCCCGACTGTGATATCCTAGGCCCAGAAAAGCAAATGTGATCAGTGTCTTGTCAGCTACCATCAGAGATGCTCCCTCCTGCAATACATGGGGAAAAAAAGACCCACAGACAGACATTATGCAGAGAGTAAGAGACGTTGAAGCACTCAGGCCTAAATGGGATGTCTATATCATATTCCTCCCTTATGAGCTCAAGGAACTACAAAGAAAGGAAGAATAAAGAATATAAGAGCCCAAAGGGATGGAGGATACCAAGAAAGCAAGGCCTTCTAAGTCAGCATGAACACAGTTCATATGAAATCACAGAGATTATGAAAGCATCCAATGGGCCTGCATAAGTCTGCACAGGTTTCCAAAAGGTCAACAAATAGAAGGAAAAGAACTGAAGAGAAGGCACAAGAATCAGACACTCATTTGTTCCCACTCTCAGGTCTCCTATAAAAACACCAAACTGGAAGCTATAATATTTATCCAGAGGACCTGGTGCAGATATCCAATTTAAGGCTGAGGGGACTGAAACAAACATTAGAAGTTAAAACAAGTTAGAAGAAGAGAAACATGTAGATTAGTTTGTAACTGAGTACATTAGATGCAGTAGTATCATGTGTTTAACCAAGAAAACATTAATAGAAACAAAGTCATCTACCATGGTTTACTCTTAAGATAGATTTCACTTGTCTCTGAAGAAATATTAAAGATCTTTAAAGTATTCTTGACTTTCCTTGGATAGAATGATAAAAATTTAATAAATTGTAGGAGGAGTTACACAACTTTAACAGTAAGATAGGATAATCTATATGAGTAGTTGATGAAAAAGTGAAGAAAAATTACAAAATACCATTAAGGAGCATAGCTTTTAGATGTGCAGCTATGAGGCAAATGGTAAAACTATTAAAAAAATACAAAATATGAGAATAAGAGTACAGGTTTAAGGAAGTAGATGGAAAACAATGAGTATAATTTAATACAGAAAATTCAAGCCACATCCAGTTGCCCTGAGCTGAGGGCAGTCCCACCAAACTCCATCTTCCTGATAAGATTCACCTGGAGTCCCCATGCCTGCAACTTCAGGAATATACAAGTTGAATCCTGTATTTCCATTCCCCACACAAATCCCTGTGCCACCCAGTGCTCTGGGACATGCCCAGTTGTCCTGAGTTGAGTACTGTGCCCTGAGTTCCACTACCCCAACCTTGCCACATCAGACATTACCAGGTCTGATACACCAGAAGCCTCCAGTGACATCTTCTGGACTGTATCAACCTGGGGTTATCAGGCCTGCAACTTCAGGAACTTCCAGGAGGATATCTTGTCTCCCCTTCTCCCACAAATCCTAGTCCTGTTCAGTGTTCTGGGACATGCCCAACTGACCTGAGCTAAGTGCTGTACTCTGAGCTCCAGAGCCTACTCCACTGAAAGTTACCAGCCCTGATACACCAGGAGCATCCAGCACCAGCATCTAGTAGCTAGATATAAAAGTATCTCAATTCCAATATAGCCAAATATAATCTTAATTTTGTATCAGTGTACAAAGATCAATATCAATGTATCCAAATACATTCTTAATTTTGTATCAATATACAAAATACAAGAGCATATTCAAAATCT
>CAJQZJ010030057.1:0-10208 GCA_907164525.1 Lophiomys imhausi | reverse complement strand
TCTTTGTTCTGTACATTTGGTGTTTCAATTATTATGTGGCGAGAGGAGTTTCTTTTCTGGTCTAATCTGTTTGGTGTTCTGTAAGCCTCTTGGATTTTTATTGGCATCTCTTTTTTCAGGTTTGGGAAGTTTTCCTCTATGATTTTGTTGAAGATATTTCCTGGACCTTGGAGTCGGGAGTCCTCTCTTTCCTCTATACCTATAATTCTTAGGTTCCGTCTTTTCATTGAGTCCTTGATTTCTTGGATGTTGTGGGTGAGAGATTTTTTAGCCTTCTCATTTTCTTTGTATGTTGTACTTATTTCTTCCACTGAATCTTCCATGCCTGAGATCCTGTCTTCCATCTCTTGCATCCTATTGTTGATACTCACATCCGTAGTTCCTGTTCTCTTCCCTTGGTTCTCCACTTCCTCTTTTAACTCTGACTGTGTTTTCTTTATTGTTTCTATTTCTATTTTCATGTCTTGTGTGGTTTTGTTCGTTTTGTACATTTCTTTCTCCAACTTGCTTGTTTTTGTATGAAAATCTTTCATTGCTTTGTCCTTTACCTGTTCAAGCTCTGTCACCTTGGCTTGGAGCTCTTTAATGGTGTTGTTCCTTGTTTTGACTTGTAGAATTGTGGCTTCTTTGAATTCCTTCATAGATTTAAGTTCTTCTTGCAGGGACTCTATCACTTTCCATAATGCAGAATTGTCAACGTTTTCATGTGTTTCTGTTGGTGTGAGGTCATCCGAATTGGATGAGCTAGGATAATTCTGCTTTGTTGGAGTCATATTTCCTTGATTTCTATTTTTTTTTTTGACCTTTGGCCATTGGATGCGTTTAGCTGTCTGTTCTTGTCGTTTTCTGTGCTTGGATCCACAGTGGATGATTTGGTGCAGGGGACGAGTTACTTGGCTATCTGTCATTGCTTACAGGGGGATTTCAGGGTCACTGTGGTTTTAAACGCCTGAGGCACTGTGAGCTGGTGCAGCCTATTCCCAGGTTGTGAGTAATGGACCGGGATTGTTTCACTGCTCCCAATTCAGACTTCTCTATGTTGCACTCTGAGTTATCAGCCTGTAATGGTTCTGATGGTATGGACCTGTTTGCCCAGGCACAGATTCTGTGGGCTTTGTTTGTCGTCACGGAGGCTGACAGGGTCTGGCTCCACACTTAATATGTCTGGATTTTCCAGAATACAGCTATGGTCCCGATTTCTGATTTCTCACTAGGCTTCTCGCCACAGGCCTGGCCTCTGTGCCTGATTTCCTCCCTGTCTGCGCAGCCGCGGGTCTCCCTCCCTGGCTGCTCGGCCGTGGGTGCACTGAGCCCCGGATCCTCCGGCCGCCTGAGTGGTCCTCTCGCCCCAGCAGCTCAGCCGTGGGTGCGTGGATCCCTGGCCCCGCCCACGCCTGGCTCTCTCCCCAGTTGTCCTGCCATGGGTTCGCGGGGATTTGGCCCTGCCAGCCGGGCTCCCCTCCCAGCTGCGCTGCCGTAAGTGCACGGGATTCGGCCTCTCCCGCCCGCCTTTGGGTTCCCGGCTTCCCGCGCTCCCGGTACCTCCGCCCTCCGCTTCACGAGTGGCTACGGACCACCTGCTGAGCTCCCTGTTTGTTCCTTGCTAAGACTTCCACTATCTTGCAAAGTTTTTTAAGTGGGTATAAGTTCTTCCTGAGGTGTGGGGAGCCCAGTAGGCTAGTGAACTATCGCCAAGTGGCCTCTGATTCTGCCTGCTGTGAGTTGGGGTCGATCTTACCAGGCGCCTCTCCAAATGGGAGTTCCCGAATCCCAAGTTTAATGGCTTCCGTGTCTGCGAGAGATGGGGAGAGAGCCTTACCCTGGGACTTTTAACAGTCCCTTGGGAGCTGTGAGAGTTCCTGAGGGGTCTAGCCCCTCCGGTTTTTGCACAGTGCCCAATAACTCTGTGTTTTTATGGCTCTTTTTTCCCCGATTTCAAAATGCGTCAGTGTAGGTCGCCGCCATCTTGGCCCCCCCTCGCTTCCAAGTTTTTTTAAACTCTGTAAACCTTTGGGCTTCCTTACCTTTTTATGAAGATCTCCTCCCTGCCATGTGGTTGACCTCCATTCTAGCTTATCTTCTCCAGTCCCCTCCTCCAGGCAGATGAGACAATTATAGATTTCCTGTCCTGATATATTTTTTTTAAACTCTAATAAACTTGTCTTCAATCCTCCATTTGAGTTAGTTTTAAGAACCCAGAGTCCCTGATTTTTCAGATAGCATAGGGTGGCTCCACTAGGATACCCTCAATTTCCAGGAACACCTCTTTTTTGCCTTTATTACTTATTTGATCAAGAAAAAAAATGAATCTGTTACTGTACTCCTCAACTACATCACAGTCTTCCAAGAATACTAGAAATGGTTATGACAAAGTTGTTAGGTCTAAATCATATGCTGTTCCTTACTGCTGTAATGTCATGAAGCTTATGGAGATATACTCTTCAAGATTAGTCTACTCAGCAATTATTTTGAATATATATATGTGTGTGTGTGTGTGTGTGTGAGAGAGAGAGAGAGTGAGAGAGAGAGAGAGAGAGAGATTTTGTATTTCTTGTATTTCAGGTTTTAGTGTTGAGAGATCTCTTTCAGTAATCAAGAATATATATATATATATATGTATGTATATGTATATATATGCAATTTGAGTGCAGTGTAAATAATCTCATATATTAGGTCTCAAATCCAGGACAAATAACTGAGTTACCTATTTAATATATCAAAGTAGACCTGGCCACCAGATTCTCCCAGCATCCTTCAGTCCCTACCTCTTACAGGCTATGGCTGTTTTACTCTCTCCACTACCCTGAACTCTCCAGCCAAAGGGCTAGACTACCCTTCTTTCAGCTACCCTTCCCTATACAATCTAACATTTTGGTTACCCAGTCCTTTTGTTTAACCCTTTACCCTTCTTGCCTCTGGTCTCCTGGTCTCTTGGTTCTCCCCTCTGTCTGGTGCCTCACTCATCACATGACTCAGCTCAGGGTAATGTCCTCTTTGAGCTCTCCCAGATGCCTTTGCCCCTAGCTATGCTTTCCCTTTTATCTACCATAAACCCTCTCCTCTACCATACTTAGGAACAGTCACATCCTTCCTGACAATGTTGTGCTAACACCACTCCTTTTCTGAATATTTCAACTTTTTAAAATAACTTTTTCAATAAAACAGGTTCCCATTTAATATATAACTTGCAAATAATATGCCAAACTCTAGAGCCTTGGAGCTTTACCAGTATGCCATATTGTCTCATGATAAGAAATTTGCAATTTTGAGATACCTTTTTGGTATTTTGAGTGAGTCAATATATCTCTATATTTTATCTTATGTGGAGTAGGGAAAAAGTAATCACAGATTTTAAATACTACAGAATGGAGAAGCACAAAAAGCTCAAAATAAAATTACTGGTCTCTCCCAGAAACTTCACCACTGTTATACTTTTATGGTTTTCAGTTCTCTCGGGCTCATGTTTGTTTCTACAATTGAATCATAAGTCTTTAAGTAGAAACTTTTAATAACACTGTCATACTTTTCTGGACTATAATGACTTATTCTTATTTAATTTACCTCATCTAAGCTTTTTATTTTCATTGTGTGAATTGTTTTCACATCTATTTTTAATCATTTCTCTAATTTATATTGATTCTATTTCACTAAAAATTGTTTACATTATTTATGACAATCTATGTCAATCTTATTTGTATTTATATCTCATTGTTATAGCATTGGAGGCTGAACCTCTGGCAAAACTGATATTTTAAGAATCTATGAGAATTTAGATCTTGCCAAATCCACCAAGTCAGCCATTTCTCAAAGCTTAAAGGCCATGCCAAACCTCAGTGTCCCTTTCAGATGGATGTGTATCTACTGAGTGCCTCAAGGTAGCAACATACAGATGCCAGTGCTCATCAAATACTGAATAGCTTGATATGCATACTTGTTCTCCTGGCCTAGAAGTTTTGATTGTCATTAGATTTTAAGTCATATTAATTGTATGGTCAGCATTAACATGCACAGACTCTATTTACCTAATATATGCAAGGTGTATCATAGAGCCTTTAATACACACAGGCATCTATCATATGCTTAAATAGCTATGCCTCAATTAGGTGCTGATTGACAATCTTCATCTCTATAGTATTGTAATACAATCTAGTTTAGTCTATCTTGCCAGAAACATAGGACACAATGTCTGGCCTGAAAGTTTTTTAGCAAACTATAGTAGCAGATGTCCCCTAGTATCTGCATACCTGAAGACCAACAAAAGACCTTCTTGGGCACATGTAGTATAGGAAATAAGCACTTTATATAGTCTAGTATTAATTGTATCAGATATCCGTCCCTGCTTCATACTGTGAGGATGTATCAGCTGCTTCTAGGCAAGGACTGAAATGCTCCACTTTGGAAAACTCCTCTTCTCTCTCTCTCTCTCTCTCTCTCTCTCTCTCTCTCTCTCTCTCAGTATGTGTCTTAGTTTGATTTTTATTCCTGATATAAAGACTATAACCAAAAGCAACTTGGGGAAGAAAGGATTTATTACATTTTACAGGTTAGAGTCCACGATGAAGGGAAATCAGGGCAGGTGCTCAGGGAAGGAACTGAAACAGTCATAAAGACATGATGCTTACTAGTATGTTTTAATGACTTGTTTAGCCTAATTTCTTATACAACTCAGGACCCCTCATGCCCAGGGGTGCATGGTCCCTCATGCCCAGGGGTGCATGGCACATAGTGGACTAGGATTCCCTTCCACATCAAAATTACTCAAGAAAATATCCCCATAGATTTACCTTCTGGCCAATCTGATAGAGTCAACTCGTCAAATGAGATGTCCCCTTCCCAGAGGCAATTTTTTGTCAAGTTGACAAAAACCAACCAGCACAACATGTCACATGTGCACTGATGTATGCACAATGTGGCCTCAGTGAGACAGATGACAGGGAAAGGCCACTTGTAGAGAGAAACTAAAGGGGCTGGATTCTCATTTTCATTTTTACTGATGCTAGTTTCTGCTGTGAAACTGATTCTTAAGCAAAAGACCAATATTTCTCCCTCAAAATGTGGCCCTTTTGTGTCTGCCTTTTATCTGCCAAGCATACCCTTTAAAGTTAAAAGTTTTTTTTTAAAAAAAGAACTGCTCCATCTACTTTGGAAATTAGTGTGGAGAATTCCTATGAAGATACAAATAAAACTGCCATGAGACCCAGCTATACCACTTGTTGGCATATGCCCAAAAGGCTCAATATCCTACTCAACATCATACTCCACAGATACTTGCTCAGTCATGTTCAGTGCTACTTTATTCAGAATAGCTAGGAAATGGAAACAGCCTAAATGTCCTCTGAATGACAATACAATGAAAATGTGGTACATATACACTGTGGAATAATTTTTCAGAGCTAAAGAAAAAGGAAATCGTAAAATTCGTAGGTAAGGCTAGAAATGGAAAAGATATTGTGTCAGGTAACCCTTATCAGAAAGACATATCTTGCATATACTCTCCCATCTGAGGCTCCAAGCTCCAAATTTTCAAATGTGAGTCATGTACTGGAGTACATGCAGAAACCATGTAAAAAAGGTACCACTGCTTGTATAGGAGGTAGAGAGGGGAAATAGCAGGGTACAAGTGGGAGAAGTACAAGAAGGGGAAATTGAAAAAAACAGAGAGGAATATAAGTAGTTAGGGAGCAGAGATAAAAACAGAAGTGAGGGGTCTAAAATAACAGTAAGGATGTCTGGGGAAAAGTCATAAGGAATCATACTATTAGCTATCTACTTAAAATCATACATAATACACATAAGTCTATATATAAATATATACATATAAAGTTTAAATTAAAATTTCCCATTTGGACTGATAATGTTCCTGCCTTGAGACAAAGACCATCTGACAAATGCCCTAACACGGGGCATGAGAAGCCATATTTGAGTTCTTGGTCAGTGTTGTCCAAGAGACTCACAAAGCATAATAGATTATTGCTATTGCCCTTGGGTGCCCCCCACAAGTGAAAAGTAAATACCTATTTCTGAAGACACCATGCATTTCACACATAGGGCCCAGAGGTCCCTGTGATGAAACTGACCTGAAAGACTCTTCCTAGAAGGTTAGCTTTCATGGTACCAGTAGTTACCATGCAAGGTTCCAAAAGAGTTAAAAAAGCAACTGTACTACCAACCTATGACACCTACGAACCAAATAATGACCAGCACAAGAAAAAACTTCAAGGATGAAGTAGTGTAATTTGTACATTGGCAGTAACTAACACCTCTCTAATTGGACTTAAGACCTATGCAACAAAAGTGAAAACATGCCTGTACTGGAAATGTAGCCAACAACCCAGAGCTGATAAAATTATGGATCTTGGAGGAGAACCTACAACTGACATTTTACTAAACCAGAATAATTTCTAACTACATATTTGTCCTTATACCCACAGATAAGTGCATTCTTGGCACCTCATCAAGGAAAATTGTCTTTGCAACTGATAGAAACCATTACAGAAAACCACAGCCAATCAAAATGCACAGTTGTGGAGTCCTGTCACAATGGACACATCTACAAAACACTCTTGCTCCTAATTCTCAGGTAACATTGCAAAAAAAGGAAGAAGAATTATTTTAAGAACCAGAGAAGTAGGGAATTTGCCATGTTGATATATATATAGGCCCCCAGTGTATGAGGAGGCTCGTGGCCCTCATATGACTGCTGAACTGAGGTGGGGGACTGATATGTAGGGACATTCCACTCCAGAGGAGTGGAATGGAAGGGATAGGGGGTAGAGGGTAGGAGGGAAGGACTGGGAGGGGTGGAAAGAGAGTACTGTGATGGAGATGTAACCTGAAGCAGTAAATAAACAAATTTTAAAAATAAAAATAAATAAAATAAAACAAAACAAAAAAAGAAGTTGAGTGTTACTCAATGCATATAATAATAACTTATCAAACTGATGTCTTGAGGAATGCTATATCTGGACATGCTGAACATGTGTATAGCTATTTGGTAACACGCAAGGTATAGTTATTTGGCATGAAGGAGTCTCAATTGATGAAAATATCCAAATAAGAGTAGCCTGTATGTAAGGTTTTGTGCAGTTTTTTTTTATGTTTTTCGAGACAGGGTTTCTCTGTGTAACCCTGGCTGTCCTGGACTCACTCTGTAGACCAGGCTGGCCTTGAACTCACAGAGATCTGCCTGCCTCTGCCTTCTGAGTGCTGGGATTAAAGACGTGCACCAACATGCCTGGCTTTATGTAGTTTCTTGATTAATGATTAGTGTGAGTAGTCTTCACTCACTGGAGGTGGTACCAACTCTGAGAAGGTCATCCTGGAAGATATAAGAAAGCAAGCTGAAAAACTCATGGGGACTAAGTCAATAAGCAGCATTATTTCATTGTGTTTGCTACAGTTTCTTCCTCAAGGGTGCTACCTTGAGTTACTGCTGTGACTTCCCTCAGTGATGGACTGTCTTGAGAGTTGTAAGTGGAAATAAATCCTTTCCTACCCAAGTTGCTTTTGTTTATGGTGTTTTGTTGTTGTTTAGTTTCATTTTAATTAATTTATTAATTTACTAATTTATTAAATAATTTTCTATCCTGACCACAATTTGCCATCCCTCTTTTCTTCCCAGTCCCTCCCCTCTCCCTGGCATCCATTCCTTCTCCATTTCTCTTCAGAAAAGGGCATGTCTCCCACAGATATCAACTAGTCCTAGTGTCTAAAGTTGAAATAAGACTGGGTATCTTCTCTCCTATTAAGATTAGATGATGTAACTCAGCAGTAGGAAAGGGTCTCAAATACAGGCAATAAAGTCAGTGTCAGCCCCTGCTCCCACCATTAGGAGTCCCACATGAAGACCAAGCTACACAACTGAAACATATGTGCAGAGGGCCTAGGTCACTCTCATGCAGGATCCCTGGTTGGTGGTTCAGTCCTTATTAGCCCCTATGGACCCAGGTTAGTTGACTCTGTGTGTTCTCTTGTGGTGTTTTTAACCCCTGTGGCTTCTATTATCCTTCCTCCTTCTCTTCCACAGGATTCCCCAAGCTCCAACTAATGTTTGGCTATGGGTCTTTGCATCTTTTCCACCAGTTGCTGGATGAAGCCTTTCTAATGACAACTGGGCTAGACACCAATCTATGAGGATAGTAGGAATATAGTATATAGAATATAGTATAGAATATAATATCATTAAGATTTCATTTCATTGACTTTTTCTTCCATTTTTGTTTAGTTCTATCCTAGCCTCTGGTATCTGGACCTCTGGGCAGTGTCAGGAGTGGGCGTCCTCTCATAGCATGGATTTCAAGCTGGAAGGACACTCAAAATGACAAAACAATAGCCTATAGAATTGGAAAAGTTCTTTGCCAATTCTATGTCAGAAACAGGTTTAATTTCCAAAATATATAAATAACTCAAAAACTAGACATCAACAAACCAAATAATACAATCAAAAAATGGGGTACAGATCCAAACAGAATTCTCAACAGAGGAATCTCTAATGTTAGAGAAGCATTTAAAGAAATGTTCAACATCCTCAGCCATTGGGGAAATACAAATCTAAACAATTCTAAGATTCCATCTTACACCCCTCAGAAGAGGTGAGATCAAAAACTCAAGTGACAGCACATACGGGCAAGGATGCGGAACAAGTAGAACATTCCTCTTCTGCTACTGTAAGTAAAAATGTGTACAACCACTTTGGAGATCAATATGGTAGTTTTTCAGAAACTTAGAAATCAACTTACCTCAAGACCCAGCTATACCACTAATGGGCATATATCCAAAGGATACTCCACCACCTTGTGGTATCAAGGACACGTAACTCAACTATGTTCATAGAAGCTTTGTTTGAAATAGCCAGAAACTGGAAACAACTTACATTTCCATCAACCAAATAATAGACAAATAAAACGTGGTGTGTTTACATAATGGAATACTACTCAGCTATTAAAACAAAGTTACAACTTTCAGGCAAATGGATGGAACTAGAAAAAATCATCCTGAGTGAAGGTAACTCAGAGCCAGAAAGACAAACTTGGTATGTACCCACTCATAGGTGGATATTAGCTGTAAAATAAAGGATAACCATAACCATGCTACACTCCACAGACCCAAAAAATCTAAGGAAGGTTCAATGGTGGACATGTGAATGTCACTGAGAAGGGAAAATAGAATAGACATCGTGGATGGTGGGGAGACTGGATGGGGTTGGGGGTAGGTATGGGAGTAGAAGGGATCAGATTATGGGAGGACTGAGAGAGATATTAATGGGAGAGACAACTGCACACATAAGTGAGGCATCTCTGAGACAAGCTAGAAACCTAGAGCAATGGAAACTCCCAGGAATCTATGAAGGTGAACCTAGCTAAGACTCCTAGCAATGGGGGACATGAAGCCTGAACCTCTACCATCTCCTGTAACCAGGCAAGACTTCCAATGAAGGGATTGAGACACGAATCCAGCTACAAAAATTGTGACCTATAATTTGTCCTGCATATAAGATGTGCAGGCATAAATTTGAAGCAGAAATCAGCAACAGAAATCCTATAAGACAATGTTTTCTAATAAACCTTCTGACATTGAATCTTGGTCATTGATCTGTAGACTCACCATGCACATCTTCTCTGGTTCATGAATATCTATCTCTCCTAGTTCCCTCTGAACAGCAACTATTGGTGTTCATGGTATTTCAGTTAGTGTGGTGTGGAAGAGAAATAATCTTACTTTCTCCAGAGACAAGACTAAAATGTCCTGTGGAAGAAGACAATGTAGAGGGACAATAACACTCAGTACTTATAATTGGGTTATAATCTCCTTTACCCTGAGATTTCCTGTCCCTGAGAGTTTCTCTATGAGAAGTAGTGGTTAGAAATGAGAAGGGTTCTATCAGCATGTGTAAAGTGACTCAAAGTATCTAAGAGTGGGGATATTAGTATTCTAAATCTATTTTAATAAATACTTTTAAATTTATTGATTATTATATAACTACCTCATCTACTCCTTCCCCTTTATACTACAAAATCTTTCCATGTCCCCGTCTTTTGTTCTCTTTCAAATTCACAGTTTCCAATTTAATTGTTAATATATATATAACCAATTATATATGTATCCTTAATATATAATATATTATATAATGTGATAGTTTGAATAGAATTAGCCCCCATAGACTCATGTTTGAATGCTTGGTACACAGGGATTGGCACTATTAGGAGGTA
>CAJQZJ010030056.1:0-11496 GCA_907164525.1 Lophiomys imhausi | reverse complement strand
TTCTCTGTCTATTTTGATAGAAAGTTTTGCTGGGTGTAGTAGTCTGGACTGGCCCCTATGTTCTCTTAGGGCCTGTAGGATGTCTGTACAGGCCCTTCTGGCTGTTAAAGTTTCTGAGAAGTCAGGTGTATTCCTGATAGGTCTGCCATTATACATTACCTGATATTTTTCTCTTACAGCTTTTAATATTCTTTCTTTGTTTTGTACATTTGGAGTTTCAATTATTATGTGACAAGAGGAATTTCTTTTCTGGTCTAATCTGTTTGAAATTCTGTATGCCTCTTGGAATTTTATTGACATCTCTTTCTTTAAGTTTATGAAGTTTTCTTCTATGATTTTTGTTGAAGATGTTTCCTGGACCTTGGAGTCTGGAGTCTTCTCTTTCATCTATGCCTATAATTCTTAGGCTTTGTCTTTTTATTGAGTTCTTGATTTCTTGGATGTTGTGGGTGAGAACTTTTTAGATTTCTCATTACCTTTGGTTGTGGTACTGATTTCTTCAATTGAATCTTCCACACCTGAGATTCTGTCTTCCATCTCTTTTGTCCTATTTTTGATCCTTGTGTCTGTAGTTTCTGTTCTCTTTCCTTGGTTTTCCACCTCCAAGATTGTGTCTGCTTGTGTATTCTTTATTGCTTCCATTTCCAATTTCAAGTCTTGAATATTTTTTTGCACATTTTATAAGCTTCCTGCACCAATTAAGATATCTTTGTCTACCTGTCTTTCAAGTCTTTTGTAGCTTTATCTCTTTTCAATTCATATTTGGCTGAGTTGCCTTGGAGGTCTCTAATTGTATTCCCCATTGCTTTCATTTGTAAAATTGAGGATTCTTTCAGGGATTTAATCTCTTCGTGTAAGGACTCTATCATTTTCCTAAGTATAGATTTGTCATCATTTTCATGTATTTCAGCTGTGGTGGGATAGTCAGGGTTTGGTGTATTAGTATCACTGTATTTTGTTGGAGTAATATTTCTCTGATTTCTTCTTTCACTGACCTTTAGCTATCTGGTGGTCCTTAGCTGATTGTTTCTGTTGTCTTTTGGACCTGGTGCCAAGGAATGAGCTTTGGTGTAGAGGCCTTATAGCCTTGGTGGTCTGTAGCTCAACACTGGCTAGGTGGGCTCTTCTGTTGGGGGCTGGATTTCAGTGGGCTCCCTGAAGTTCACTGCTTTCAGTTTTGTTCCAATTGGGAACTCAGGTCCAGGTTTGGGTAAGATGTGTTAATCCAGCCCACAGAGTTTTGAGTTCCAACAGGTCTTCCTAGTGATGCTTGTGGGGCTCAGAGGACCAGGATTTGTAAGCTAGAGCCGAAGATACCCTGCTGCTCATATGTCTGGTCTGAGTGTCAGGAAGGTAGTCATGGTCCTCCCAGGTGGCTCCTCCTAGGTGATCCCCAGAGCTCCTCTGTGCCTCTTGGCCCTAAGCACTAAGCCCTTGCAGTCTGAGTCACTCAGGCAGTGCACATAGGTTAAGAACTCGCTGCTACAGTGTCAGAACTGTAGATACGGAAGATCTGGTATCCCACTGAAGAGAAGCCAGGTACACTGGCTGGGGGGTCCGATATGAACATCACAACTAGTCCCCAGGGCTTGGACTCAGTGGAGCTCTGTGCCGCCTTTTAACTTGACCACCCACCTTTCAGTCCACTCTGATCTGACTGTTCCTGTGGCTCAGCTGTTTCTCTTTTGGGTGTTGTTGGAGCTCCTATGTGGAAACTGGGCTCTCAGGAAGGTGGGAGGTACCTCTATCTGGTGGTGATCATAGCTGCCTCTCAAGGCCCTGCAGTGATGGGACCTGGGGGACACTGTATAGGTGCAGGAGGTTCAGCCCGCTACAGGAAGTTTATCTCACTGCTTTCTCTATCCAGTGTTCTTCCAGGTGATTGTAAATCCAGTAGAGAGGCTGTATGTCCAACACCTATCTTGGTAAGCCCAAATATGTTTGCACCTCCCAGACCACCGCTCCACTGGAGATATACCACAGTGGTACCACTTCTCCGATAGCTCATAATGTCACCACTGTAATGGCTCCACTGGGAATACACCTGTTCCTGTGGCTGCGCTGGTCCTCTTTTTGGTGTCAGAACACCTGCGTGCAAGCTGGAAGCTCAGGAGGCTGGTGAGTAACCCTGTCTTGGGTTCTGAGCTGCTTGCTGGGTATTTGAGTGGCTCGTACCCACGGGCTCCACTCATTGTGAGTTCACTGGGTGAAACCCAGTGGGTTTGCCCTTCTCAGATTGTTGCTCAGTGTGTGATAACTCTGTGGTATTATAGCTGTTTTTCCCACATTCAAAATGTGTCCATGCCAGCTGCTGCCATCTTAGAATCCTCTAATTTGACTTTCTTAAAGATCAACTGTAATCATCTCTGTGGCATTATTTTGAGGAAAAAAAGTATACCATCTATAGAGCATTTTGTCAAATATTATATAATCTGTTCTTTGTTAGTTATTGCTGTGATTTTATGAATATCTCTAAAAGAAATAACTTTCAAAGTGATGAAATTTTCCTCTATGCAATGATAGTGAGCATAGAGTGCTATAAAACAGTTTTAGGGATATTCATACCTTCAATTTCCACTTCTGTTTATCAGTAAATAGAAAGGCAGTAATTAAAATCAATAAATAGAAGTGATACATCATTTTTCTTTGCATAGTCTGACGTCAGATTTTTTGGCTAACTAAAATCAAAGCTCAAAATAATTTTACCATATATATCAACCATAAAATACTTGCTACCAATTGATTAACCCTTCAGAATTATTCCAGGGATAGCAATTTCTCCCAAACTAGGAATTTCAAACACATTAGACTCTAGAGGGATGTGATGTTCAATGTCAGTGTTCTTCCCTACCATGTAAAAAGCTCTGGTTTTGATCCCAACCACTACAAAAAGAAAAAAATCTTAACTTTTATTTACAGATGATATTGTTGTATTTTTGCAAATCCTTTAAGATTATACACATTTGAAAACTAAAAGATATAGTCAGCAAATTTGCAGTCACAAAAAATCAATTGTTATTAGTATACACTCAGTCAACAATAAAAAAGTTAATACCATTTGCAAAAGCATAAAAAAGAAATAAACCACTTATACTTTAACCATGAATGTGAAAAACTTACAAACTGAAAGCTACAAATCATTCCTTAAAGAACTTAAATAAAACTTAATAAGTAGAAATATTTCTCATTTTGCATAGATCAAAACTGTAATATTGTTAAGATGCTGGTGTTATACAGAATAATCTGTGCATTCAAATTAAACTCACAATGTTTGTTATAATTTTGTCATATAGAAATGCAAGGAACTCTGTGGTGGTTTGACTAGGAATGGTCCCCATAAACCCATGTGGTTGAATGCTTTGCCCATAGGGAGTGAGACTATTAGAAGTTATGGAATGGTTGGCACAGGTGTGGTTTTGCTGGAGCAAGTATGTCACTAAGGGTGGGCTTTGAGTTCTCAGAAGCTCAACCCAGTTTTAATGGCTTTCTGTTCTTTTTCTGCTGCCTGCTGATCCAGCTGTAGAACTCTCAGCTTCTACAGCACCATATCTGTCTATATGACACCATGTTTCCCACCGTGATAATAATGGATTAAACCCCTGAAACTGTAAGCCAGTCTCAATTAAATGTTTTTTTTTTCTTTATGAGTTGTCATGGTTATTGTGTCTTTTCACAGCAATAGAAATACTAAAACAATCACCAAATATAGAAAATAATGTTGAAAAAGAACAAAGATAAGTTATCCATTTTTTAAAAGTACTTGTTTCTTGATTTTATAAAATATCCAAAGAACTGTAATAAAAAGTCACATAGAAACAGACATATATTTTTGGTTGTGATACTTGCCTGAAGTGAAGGGAGGACAGAGGGAGAGAGTACTGGGTGAGAGAACTGGAATCAGTGGTGGGAACATCTCTGTGATGAGCTAGAAACCTAGGACAATGGAAACTCCCAAGAATCTATGAGAGTGATCCTAGCTAGGACTCCCTAGCAATGGGGAATATGGAACCTGAAATGGCCACCTCCTATAACCCGAAAAGTCTTCCAATGGAGGGATTGGGACACTCACTCAAGCCACAAAAATCTTTGACTCATAATTTATTCTGACTACAGATATGCAGGGGAAAGATGGAACAGAAATTGAGGGAATGACCAACCAATGACAGACCCAGCTTAAGACCCATGCCATGTAAGAGAGCCCACCCCTGACACTGGTAATGATATTCTGTTATACTTGAAGATAGGCACCTATCAGAACTGTCACCTGAAAGACTTCATCCAGCAACTGATGGAAACCGATGCAGAGCAACACAATCAAACATTAATTGGAGGTTTGGGAATTCTGTGGAATAGGGGGAGAAAGGACTTAAGCAGACAGAAAGATCAAGGATAGCATAAGACAACTTACAGAATCAACTAACCTGTACCCATAGGAGCCCACAGAGACTGAATTGCCAAACAAAGACCATGCATTGGACAGACCTAGGCCCTCTGTACATATGTTAACTGTTGTGCAGCTTGGTGTTCAAGGTGGGACTCCTAACAACAGGAGCAGGGACTGACTCTGATTCTGTTGCCTGCTTTTAGAACTCTTTCCTCTAACCCCTAACTGGGCTACCTTGTCTAGTCATAATAAAAGTAGATGTCTTAATCTTAGTGCAACTAGATATGTCAAGGCGGGTTGATATCTATGGGAGGCCTCCCCTTTTTTGAAGAGAAAGAGGGAACAGGAGGGTAGGGAAGAGGAGAGAAATTTATATATAAATTTCAAACGTGTGTGTGTGTGTGTGTGTGTGTGTGTGTGTGTGTGTGTGTGTGTGTGTGTGTGAAATAGACATATTTCCATTGAAACTGAATGGGCAACTCAAAAATAAATCAATAAATCTTCACATATAAAGGCAAAAGTGAAAGGTATGAATCAAATGGTGCTGACATTTTGACATCCACATGGAAATTGAGTGAGTGGGAAACTGAACACCATACGTACAAAAATTAACTGAAAATGTATTAAATGTTTATGTAAGATCTAACACTATACAATTCTCAGAAGCAAAATATAAGAAATTATTCTCTTTGCTGCATTTCACAATAATTTCCTGGAAATAAAACAAAGAAAAATGCTGATCCAGGGGTCAGGCTGAGAGGCAAATGGAGAGTTGTTTAAGGAATAATATATTTTCATATCTTTAACCTAAAAACATTCTGGAGATATGAATCATAGTAATGTGAGGCTGGATATTTACCCTGTGGTAGAGCGTTTGTTTAGTAAGCACATGAGCCTGGATTCAGTTCTCTATACTGAAAATAAGTGGCACTAACTTAACTCAATACAAGATTACTGAATGGATTGGCCCCCATAGGCCCAATCATAGCTTCAGTGGTAAACTTTACATTGTGTGTGTGTTTTTTTTTAAATGAAGAAATATATCAGTAATAGCTTGATAAGAGTATTGTCAATTATTCTCTTATAAGAGAATAGGCTCTTAATGTTATTTAGTAAATTGTACCTATGAAATTCACCTAGCCTTCCTGCAAAGATTACCAGAAGTAGCATTCGTTGTCTATGGGCAAATTATCAACTTTCAGAGAAAGAGTTTATAAAGTATGGTGCATCTTTTCTAAGAAAAAAACTTAAATATATGAATTGACCACTACAAATAAGGCTGGAAGTCTTATCCATACTTTTTTTTATCATGGCAAAAATAAGCCTATCTTGTCTAAGGAGGCATTTATTTGTAGGTCAGCAAATTCTGTCTGTTAAATTGTCAATAAACAATGCTTTTTTTTTCCTTTTTGACAATTGAGCTATTTCATATTTAACCTCCTGGGCCACAAGTTAATGTACCAATTTCTTGGAAGAAGTTAATACAATTCAAGGTTCATTTCTTTTCTTAGAACTATAAGAATAATACTGCTTCAGAAGTTTACTCTTTTTTTAAAAAAAAACAATCCTCTAAGCGACAAATTTTGCAGTAAAGAATGTTCCCTCTTTAAAAACATTACTTGTAACCCTACATCATACTTTTTCTTTGTGATAGAGAAGAGGAAGGGGTATTCATGCTTTCTTCTTCCTTTAAGGAAATCATTATAATATGCTCATTTTATCAGACAAAATTATGAATATATTCTGTCTAACAAAAAACTAATGCTGTGACTATTAATACTGTGTACTCTGATAAGAAAGATATATATATATATATAAAACATTAAGGATGTTTTAAAAAGTGGTAAAAATACATAAATAATATGTGTGTGTGTGTGTGTGTGTGTGTGTGTGTGTGTGTGTGTACATATAAATAGTTTAAATGGAGTTACCCCACAAGGGTATTGCTCTCCGCAGGAACCATATACTCACTAATAAAATCCTCATTGTCAGTCAATGGACCTCAGTCTTCAAGAAGTTGGTCATAGTACTCCTAGAAAATGGAAAAATTATATAGGTTATTGTCATTGCCCTTCGATGCCTGCCTGAACTTTGATCACATGACTTGAAAAAAATCAACCTGCTGTTAATCTGGAAGCCACCACGAGAGATACCTTTCATAGATTCAGAAGGTATTATACAAACAGGTCATTTACAAGAGGAAAAAAAAACCTTATTAACAATCCTATGTAGCTGTTAAGCTTGTGACCAAATAATGACCAGGTCAGCAAGATACCCCAGTGGTAAAATAACAGCACTTACATTTCTTAGGTGAACAACTTATAGCCCACTGAATAAGAGGGAACTCAAACTTGATACCACAAACACAGACAAGAACCTACAGTTGCAAAAAATCATAGACCCTAGAGGAGTATCTACTGCTGCCATTTCCTAAATCAAAATAGCCTTCTACTACATTCTAACTATTTATGTAGCTTTAACACTTCATCAAAGAAGCTTCTTTTTTAACATCAAACAGAGGCTACTACAGAGACTTTCAACTGGTCAAAAGGCAGACCATGGAGTGCTCAGCTTAAATTAGGACATGTACAACACAACCACAAAACTAAGGCTTAGGAAACATAATGGGAGTTGGACAGAAACTTCAAAAGAGCCATAAGACTGAGAAAACAGCTACAATATAGCATCTTCTACACAAGACAAGGACGCTGCACCCTAGAACTCTCAATATGGTTGCTTGCACAAAGCCACACCAATTTATGGGGCAATGTGAATGGGAGAAAATTTAGCAAGGCTTCAGTCCTAGGTAAAGAAATGTAGACAGCCAATTGCACCAAGGACAGGAGAATCTGCTTTCCCCAGAGACAAGTTCCATAAGTTTCCCAGTCATACATGATCAGAACTAAACAACTGTTCTTAAGGCAACCATAAACGACTTGTGTGTCTGTGTGTAACAATAATAATTGTGAAGAGGTAATGACTTTGAAAGACAGTAGGAGGGGATGTAGAAAAAGGTAGAGTGTAAAAAGGAGAGGTAGAAATGATGTCAATGTAGTGTATTCCTATACAAAGTTTTCAAAATCTTTTCAAAAAGTCTATTTGTTCTGGAACATGTCTGGCAGTTGTCTCTAAGTACATCTGCCTCCTGTTAGCTTCTTCAACATGTTTATTGTTTGAAATTTCCATACATGCATATGCTAGTTTTGTTCAAATCTATTCACCATTCCCTCCATTCTAATTTCTTTCATACATTTTTTTCCACTATTCCCCTACAATTTCATGAGTCTCATAGTTAAATTTTGAGTGGTTTATGAATCAAGAGGGTGTTCTGGATCTAAGATGTTTTTAAAATTGTGAGGCAAGTTAGTATGAAAGATGAGTTAGATATAGAACTTTAAACTCATGGAGATGGTTAGATAGTAGAATGTTAAAGTCAGGTGCCAAATACATATGGAATGGACATTGGGAATGTATGCTAAGCCATATAACTCTCATAATTGTGGCCTATTTATTACTGTTGTTCTGTATTGTATTTATTGTTATAAGAGAAAGAACCATTTGTTGGACTGAAAGGGGGAGCTGTTGAGGGTAAAAAGATATACCTTAAACTAAAAAAAAAGGGGGTAGAGGATGGGGGGTTGAGAGGGAAGAGGGTGGAAGGGTGGGACAGGAGGGGGAGTAGGGAGGGGATTGTGATTGAGCTGTAACTTGAAGAAATAAAAAAAAATTATAAAAAAAAAATTCACCCACTTGTTGCTGCCAGTATTGTGCCTGGGTTTAGGAACATCTGCTAGAGCATGCATATCCTGTCAGTAGATTGGATCCCTGAAGAAAATGGACTCTCCCTCTCCCAAAAGTCATCAATGACGAATAACTCAACTAAGAATGATACTTTTTGAGCCTCTCCTTCATCCATGCTGGCATTTTGGCTGGTTGGATCTTGTATATGTCTTGTATGCAGCCATATTCCTTGTGACATTATGATTGTGATTGCCCTATCATGTCCAAAATACAAAATTCACTGAGTGCTTTACAACTTCTGAATCTTACTGTCACTTCTTCTAAAATGATTTGTAAGCACAACTCTTCTAAAATGATCCATAAGCCTTAGGAAGAGGAGTGTGATATAGATATTGCAACTATGGCTAAGCAATAGTCTCTTATTCACCTTGACCAGTTTGTAACTCTATGTGTTAAGTACCACCTACTTCAAAAAGGAGCTTCTCTGGGACTGTAGTAATGGTCCAGTGGTGGGCCAATGCTAGGACAGAGATGACCATTTGGATGAATGTGAAAGAGTTTGGATCTTTGAAATAGAAAAATGGTTGTATACATTAAGCAGAGCTTAATAAAACACTCTCATAGAATCTTAGAAAACAATGCCAAGACCAATGCAGACTGTTTAGACCCAGAGCAAGAGGTTTCAGATGGAAAAAGATACTGGCAACTGTGCTAAAGACCATTCCTATAATATTTTGGCAAAAATGTGACTGGCTTCTGCCCATGTCCTCTGAATTTATCTGAGACTAAATTTAAAAGTAATAGATGACATTTCTTGGTTTAGACAGTATGTCCATACTTTTGTGGGGCTTTCAGTTCAAAACATAACTTCCAATATCAGCCTTCATGTTTGCCTACTAACATCCTTCCCTGTTGTGGAAGGTCTAATATCATTGCTTCTTATAGGTTGATTTTAATGTTGAGGTCTTGTTACCACCCCTTCTGAGGTATTCTCTTGATTGGTTAATAAAAGTCGCTTATGGCCAATTAGCTGGACAAAAAGAGTATAGGAAGACAGGACTTCCTGAGATTAGAACAGGAACCCTGAGCACACACAGAGAATCTTTCTTTTTCTGCAGGGACACAGATGGAGATAGATGTCTTGAGAACGCTGAAAGGTAATCAATCACAGGCATATGGCAGTTTGGGATTAGGTGATCCGGGTTAACTTAGAGTAGCTAATTGAGAGTCTGCCCAGCTAAGGGCTAAGCATTAAAACATTAAAAGGTCTTGGTGTGTTTAATTATTCGGGAAAAGACTGTGGCAGCTTATAAGCCCTCATTCTAAGCAGTCCTGGGCCATCGGACTTCCAGACTCCTGGACTCTCCTGGAACCCAGGCGAAGCTCCCGCCAAGCTGCTGGTAATTCTACTGGCCTAATATAACAACTTATATTAGTTAACAGAGTTTAGGTTACAGGTGGTATAGGCCACCCTTAGTCCTGGAACTCTTTCCCCAGGATAAATCAGGCAACCGGTTAAGGCACGCGGGCCAGGCCACCTGCTCCTCTGCCAAGCCACCGGCTGCTCTGCTGGCTTAATCTTACAGTTCATATTTACTAATAACTCCAATAATTAATTAAATTTCAGTTTCACTTCCCCATGATTATGGTAATGGACTCTTAGCTCTATGGAACCAAAGGTCAAAATAAACATTTTTTTCTATATTACCTTGGTCATGCTGTATAATCACAGCAATCAAAATGTAACTAAAACAAAGAGCAATAAATAGACTGTAATGTTTGAGCATCTCATGGCCAACAGTTCCAACACAGGCAATCCACACCTAGTTTAGGGCTATTTGATAGCCTCGGTATCCCACTGCTATGTGGTAACTCCATTCAATCCATTTTTTAAATGTTTCTGTACATATTTTAGGAAACTAATACAGTAGTAGGTCTCCATATGGCTTTCTAAAAACAAATTTCTTTAGTGTTAGCTATCTTTCCCTATGTTTCTTCCTCTGCCTTACCCACCATTCCCAATCCCTTTAAACCCATAACTTGTCCCTTAATTCTCCATACCTTTTTCATACCACTTTTATTCTATCTCTATTCTCTTGGAAAGTAACTCTCATAGACACTTACAAGTTTCCTGATTTGTATAGATACTCGATCTTTTCATTTTGTATTTTCAGCTTGTCTTAGAAAGTATACCTAAAATAAATGATAAAATGTACTATGCATATAGGTCATTATTTACCTATACCCAATAGCTCAGTCACTGTTCTATTGCTGTGAAGGGATATGACTAAAGAAACTCTTATAAAGCATGAAATTGGTGCTTGCATACAGTATTAGAGACTTACTGCATTATTGTAATAGTGGAATAGTGGAGAGCGTGACAGTACACAGGTAGGCATGGTGCTGGAGAAGTAACTGAGAGATCTACATCCTGAACTTAAGGAAGCAGTCAGAGAGAGAGCAACGCTGCACCTGGACTGGGTTTTTGAAACCTCAAAGCCCACCCCCAGAATGACACATTCCTTCAACAAACCCACACCTCCTAATCCTTCCAAACAGCTTAACAGGGAACTAAGCATGCAAATATATGAGTCTATAGGTGCCAGTCTCATTCAAACCACCACACCAACCACTCACTCTCAATGATCTATATTGAACACACGAAGCCATCTGTTTAATACTATAAATGTAATGATAGTTTTCTTTCAAATATTTAAAAGCCAGATATAGCCTCAGAGTAAAGGGTTTTTTCTGCCAAACCTGATGACATGTTGATGTGTGGTACCCACATAAACTGTCAACTAACATAATTAATTTGGTACTTAATGGATATTCATATTTCCTTCTCATAACTGAGAATATGAAAGAGCATTCTGAGTAGAATTTTTACAAGAGACATCACTCTATGACATAAAATTAAATGTGTATGTACAATTTAGATAAATGTCATTAATTTGGAAAGAAAATCTAGCTCTATCACCACAATACTAGCAATTTTGAAATTTCCTTTTCCTGTAGTGAAATTATATTATAATGTGCTTTTCCCAAACCAAATTAAATGTTAACATTTAAGTTTGAAGAATTTTAAATTCTACATGTATAATTTTGAATAGCTACACTACATGTTAAATACTTCAATGCACTCTACACACACTTCAGCCCTTTAAACACCAACAGTGTTTTAGTAAAGCTACTTAACAGGACAAAGTTTAAGTTCACTTTGAGAACACCAATCACCAACAATAATTTCTGGTTGTATTCACAAACAGTGATACAATTTGTATTATTACATTGAAACAAATACTGTCTCTAAAAATGAATGTGCACTCCAGTAGTGTAACCAATACCTTAGGTTTTATTCCAATCTGCTT
>CAJQZJ010030054.1:0-12939 GCA_907164525.1 Lophiomys imhausi | reverse complement strand
GATCAAAATTAGCTGCCCAAGTACTATTGGACCTGTTGTCTTGCACTTAAGAGTGATTGACTTTGCAGGGATGATATTTTTAGAGAAAACCCACTCTTCCTAACAGATACCAACAGCTCTTAGAGACTACAGAATGCTCGGCCCTAAATGGGACCCACTTCTCCCAGGGTTCAGAAATTATCACAGAAGACAGGGTAGGAAAAATTTAAGACCCAGGTGTAGTGATGACTATAAGATAGCAAATATTTTTTTTACTACTGCCTCTTCAGTAGTTCTGTACCCTTTCTGTGTATATTCAGTCTTCAGCCTTTGTGCTAAAGACTTTTCTCAATCTCAAAAACTCTCAGAGAAACCTAAGGGTAGCTATGAGTTGATGTGAGAACTAAGGCCCTGTGATTCCTTGTATGTCCCCACCTAGTAGCTTTCAAATCTGTTCACAGAGCCAATCATTCTGGAGTTGGGTGGACATTATCATGTACTCCCTTGTAATGTGAATATTTTAGGAATTTAAGATTTTATGAAAACACTTATTTAACTTATTTGATTCAGTTCTTTTAAAAGAATATCTGTGAGAAAAACCTGTCACTGGAAACAGAAAAGGCCTGGGCATGAAGAAAAACAAATAGAAATAATAGGACTAAGGAAATTTGAATCATAAAATATTAACATAATTTGACCAATTCATATTTTGGCCTGTTAAGTTAAAATTGTTTGTGCATTATGTGAGATGGATAGAGAGACCGACACAGACAGACAGAGAGACGAGAAAGAGATAGAAAGTAAATAACAGATAAGATTGTGAATATGTAGCATAATAGAAATAGAACAAATGAAGGATTGCTAGAAGGGGTTACACTCTGTGGTTATGGTTAAATTATAGTCTCCAATTTTAAATACTTTCTAAAGACTAATCATTCCTTTTGAGTCTTAGGTTTCAGGTATTTGTGTAAAGCCTTCCTTTACTACTGCTGCTTCATTTCTGGGGGACAAGATGCATTATTTTAGTCTATAAACTTAATTGACATATTAAAATTTTAATGATGAATATCTAAAAACTATGATTTAATGATTGTGTCAACTTGGAGTTAAAAACACATCACAGAGTCTGTGAAAACTCTGATTCAATGTGGGACACTCAGGTGAGAATTCTTGAAAAGGTTATTCCCACCTCAATCATCCTCACAAATCCCTTTAATAAGTGAATAACATATTTTGCTCTAATACTTCAAAAACTAAGATGAAAGGACACTAAACTCCAGTCACCTTGCTAATCAGCAGATGCACCCATGTGTTCTCTGTCCTGAGTTTGATGTCTATGGCACACTCCTGTTACATGAAACTCTTGATGGAATTATGAGCCATCAGACTCGATGCTCATAAATCTGCCACTTGTGAAATTCAATAGTGACAGACAAAAGTCATGATGCCCTGAAGGCAAATGATCTATCTCTTTTTATTTCATTATCCAATGTAATTAGATTTAATACAAATGTAATTAGATCCGTTATAGATCTAAGAGCTCCCACAAAAGTACTCTAACTACTGAGCTCAAATGTTGAAAGTTGCAGAAATTACATTCCAGATTGACTTAAATTTTAACATGATGTGTTTTTAAGTGATAAAATCATGATCAGAATACTCAGCTTGCTAATATCTTTTTAAATTTTCTATATTCATTTATTTAATCTTATATATATATATATATATATATTGGTGTTTTGACTACATATACATATGTCCACCACAAGTGTACTTGGTATTCTTGGATGTCAGAAGAAGGCATCAGATCCCCTGGAGCTTGAGTTAAAAAACCTCTGTTAGCTTTTGAGGTCAATATGGTGATATCTTGGAAAACTTTGAATAGCTTTGCCTCAGGACCCAGCCATACCACTTCTGGGTATACACCCAAATGTCTCCTCACGGAATCATAAGGAAGTTTCCTCATCTATGTTCATAGCAGCCTCATTTGTAATAGCTAGAAACTGGAAACAACCCAGATGTCCCTCAACCGAAGAATGGGTTAAAAAAACTGTGGTACATTTACACAATGGAATATTATTCAGCTATCAGGAGCAATGAAATTATGCAATTTGCAGCCAAATGGATGGAACTAGAAAAGCTCATCCTGAGTGAGCTAACCCAGACTCAGAAGGACGCATATGGCATCTATTCACTTAGAGTAGGACTTTAGCTATATAGTAAAGGATATCGATACTACAACCAATGCACCAAAGGGAACATGGACATAGACTTTTTATTTTTTATTCTTTTATTTTTATTTTTTATTCTTTTTTATCTGTTTGTCAGCTTATTTGTTTGTTTGGTGTTTTAGTTCTCTTTCCCTGGCAATGAGACACTTTTCACCAGTGATACTGCCACATAGACCCCCATTGTATGAGGAGGTTCCTGGCCCTCATATGACCTATGAACTGGGGTGAGGGACTGTTATATAGGGACACCCACTCCAGAGAAGCAGGACGGAAGGATCAGGGGATAAAGAAAAAAAAATGAAATGTGAAGTTTTGGCCTTTGGCTACTAATTGTCATAAACTTTTTAGGATAATTAAGAAATGTAAACTATATTTGCTTATATAGGAAGTGCAGAGCCTGCAGCTTCCAAAACTAAGAAAGAACATACCAATGACTGCCTGGACAGTTCCCATTTTCTCTCCATACATTCCAGCATCAATCTTCAGGCTTTGGGTCCTGTTTCTCTGACAGACATTTGTTGTAGAGCAGGGATTATGAAGGACTTACCTACCCTGTCTTGGCAGAGTTAGGCTGTCAACTTCCCTGCTACCAAATTCAGGTCTCTGAGGTGGTTGAAGAATAGACAGATAGAATCTTATAGTTAAATTTTGAACTGTTTAGGAATCAAGAGGGTGTTATAGATCTAAGAAGATACTCTTAAAAGTGTGTTGCAAGATAGTATGAATGTTGAGTCACATATAGACCTTTAAACTCATGGAGTTGGGTAGATAGTAGAATGTTAAAGTCAGGGGCCAAATAGGTATAAACTGAACATTGGGAAGGTATACTGGGCCAATTTACTCTCATAAATGTGGCATATTTATATCTATTGTTTTGTATAATACTGTTATAAGAGAAGAAACCAGCTGTTGGACTGAAAGGGGAAACTTCTGGAGGGAAGAGGGTGGAAGGGCGGGATAGGAAGGGGGAATAGGGAGGGGTTTGTTACTGAGATGTAACTTGAAGAAAAAAAAATAAAGTATTTAATTAAAAAAAAAAAAAAAACCTGGCTGGAGTGCAAAGGAGGCTGCACCACTCAGGGCACAACCCTGGTTGCCGGGTTACCAGGGTGGAACCCTGGTGGTAAACATATACATATTGGTAGTTTGAAACAGGAAGGCACACCATGGCTCCTACAGTTTGCTGTAAATTGTCGCTGGTCACCACTTTGATAGACAATTCCCGAAAGTCGGAGAAAGGCCTCAACACCTCAGCAGTGACTGCACCACTGCCACCAGAGATTGACACTGGGGAGAGACTGAGACCAGAGAGAGACCAGACCTGAGACAGCCAATCCCACTTCATGGTCAAGCTCTCATTATCACAACAAAGAAGGCAGCCCCTTTAGAGCCCTTACCTGGAAACTCTAACCCTGAGGATCAGGTTCAGTATGTGGCTGTGTTAGGATTAAGTTTAGGATTTACTGGAACTGGGATTGCTGTGTTCATTTGCATTTATTGTAGTTTATGCTTAATTGGAGTAAAACTAAAACCTCACCAACACTGCCTCTTGTATGATTCTTTTAGCCTTCTCTCCCGGAAATCCTAGGGGAGTCTGTGTGCTTGTGACAACAAGGAATCCTCCAGTCTTCCTCATGAGTGTAAAAATGGCTCCAAATCAATACTAACCCTGGAGTGCCTCAAATAGCTAACTATCTCTAGCAGAACATTTTCTCAGTCTGGGCCATGAATACTTCCCACAAGAACAGATCACAAGAAGGGTCACAGTCAGGCTTTAAACTCTATATGGGAAAAAATACTCTCCAGAGATGAAGTCACCAGGTATCAGAAATATTGTTAAAGTCCAGCCAGACATTATGGCGCATGCCTGCCATCCTAGCAGTCAGGAGACTGAGGTAGGTGGCCCAGTCTACACAAAGAATTCCAGGATAGCTAGGGAAACATAGTGAGACTCACTTCAAAGGGAAAGAAAAATTAATACCCCAAATAAGCCTAATGCTAGGCCCATTAAATGCTCAAAAATAAATAAATTAAAAATGATAGAACTAAAAAAAAACTGAAAAATTCCATTAACATTTGAAAACATTTAACATAGCCTCCATTAGGGAATTTTAATTGAAAATAACCAAATGTGATTTCTAAATTTTAAAGAAATCATTTGTATTATGTAGAATTCAATCATTGTCTTTTTTTTGTCTTTTTTGTTTTTTAACATTTATTTATTACTTCATGTTATGTCTCCACTGCCCCTTCCTTCCACCCCTTCCTGGTTCCACCCTCCCACACTCTACCCCCTCTCCCTCCCATCCCAACCCTCTGGTGTAGGATACCTCTGTTTATCAGCCCTCCTCAGTTCATTAGTCACATAAGGTCTAAGAGCTTCCTCTTGCACAGGAGGCATACATGGCAGTTCCACTAGGGTGGAGTATCCCACTGACAGGTAACCAAGTCCCTGTTCCTGTTCTTTTGGGTCTATTGATTGTAGGATGGGTATCCTGTACTATAATGGCTACAATCCAGTTATAAGTTAATATATGCCGTGTGTACCTTTTTGAGTCTGAATTAGCTCACTCATGATGAGTTTTTCTAGTTCCATCCACTTGGTTGCAAATTGCATGATTTCCTTGTTTCTGATAGCTGAGTAGTATTCCATTGTGTAAATGTACCACAGTTTTGGTTTGGTTTTTGTTTGTTTGTTTTTTTTATCCATTCTTCGGTTGTGGGACATCTGGGTTGTTTCCAGTTTCTAGCTATTACAAATAAAGCTGCTATGAACATAGTTGAGGAGATGTCCTTATGGATTTGTGAGGAATCTTTTGGATATATGCCCATGAGTGGTATGGCTGGGTTTTGAGGTAGAGCAATTCCAAGTTTTTTAAGATATCACCAGACTGATTTCCTTAGTAGTTGTACAAGTTTGCACTCCCAGCAGCAATGGAGGAGTGCTCCCCCTTCTCTGCCACCTCACCAGCATACACTGTCTTTTGAACTATTGATCTTAGCCATTCTGACAGGAGTGAGATGAAATCTCAGAGTCTTCTTGAGTTGCATTTCTCTGATGATTAACAATGTTGAGCATTTCTTCAAGTGACTCTCAGCCATTCTAGATTCCTCTTTTGTGAATTCGTGGTTTAGTTCTGTGCCCTATTTTTTGATTGGGTTACCTCTTTGTTGGTGCTTAATTTCTTGAGTTATTTATAAATTTTGGATATTAATCCTCTGTCAGATGTGGGGTTGGTGAAGATTTTTTCCCAATCTGTAGGTGGCTGTTTTGTTCTAATGACAGTGTTCTTTGCCTTACAGAAGCTTTTCAGTTTCATGAGGTCCCATTTATTGATTGTTGGTCTTAGGGCCTGAGCTATTGGTGTTCTGTTTAGGAAGTTTTCACCTGTGAGAATGAGTTCCAGGCTTTTCCCCACTTTCTCTTCTGTTAGATTTAGTGTGTCCAGTTTTATGTTAAGGTCTTTGATCCACTGGGACTTAAGTTTTGTGCAAGGTGATAAATATGGGTCTAATGCATTCTTTTACATGTTGACATCCAGTTAGCCTAGCACCATTTTTTGAAGAATCTGTTCTTTTTCCATTATATGGTTTTGGCTTCTTTGTCAAAAATTAAGTGACCATGGGTGTGTGGGTTTATTTCTGGGTTTTCAACTCAATTCCATTGATCAACTGGTCTGTTACTATATCAGTACCATGCTGTTTTTTAATACTATTGCTCTGTATTTAAAGTATATTCCTAATTCAGAATATTGAATGAACCCAATAAAGTTTTTAAAAGTCTCAAAACTTCTCTCTGAAATTTAACAAGTCATGTTTTCATCATCTGCAGCATTATCTTTTAAGTTTCCACAATAGCTCATTAAGCTATGAGCACACAGTGGCTTTTCTAGCCCGTTATTTCAATCTTTCCACAATCCAAACAAAAACACGATCAGTCTACCACAATAATACCCCATTCCTGGTACTAATTTCTGTCTTAGTTCAGTTTCCACTACTGTGATAAAATACCATGATCTAAAGCAACTTGTGGAGGAAAAGGCTCATTTCAGTTTACATGTTCCAATTACAGTCCACCAAGAAAGGGAGTCAGAGCAGGAACTGAAGGTAAGACTTTGAGTCAAGAATTGAAACAGAGGCCATAGAGGAGTACTGATTACTGGCTTGCTCCTCATAGCTTGCTCAGCCTACATTCTTATACAACTCAGAACCACTAGTCAAGGGGAAGTATTGCTCAAAGATGGGATAGGTTGTCCTATATCAACCATTAATTGAGAAAATAACACAAAGGCTTGCCCATAGGCCAATATGGTAGGGACATTTTCTCAATTAAGGTTCCCTCTTTCCAAAGAGCTCTAGCTTGTGTCACTCTGACAAAAAACTAACCAGGATAGATGCTATCTCATATCTTCTCACACTCCAATCCACCTCTATATAGAAAACAACATGCCCTACTGTTGTCTCTTTTACGTCATATCCACTTTGCATCCTTCCCTAGCTGATAGCACAAAATAACCTTTCAATCTACAGCAAAAACTATCCCCAACCCAGTCAGACCCATATTCTGTTGCTTTGTAAGTGGTGCTTAGATAATCTCTTACCGTCCATGGAGCTTTTAAGTGATTCCTAATTTAATCATTGTTTAATTTTTATGCTCCTTTAAGTGTAAAAAAACAAAAGCAAAATTTTCTACCTTATGATGAGTATAGGTTGGAAGAAAGACACTTTCTGAAAGGATTTTAGGTACCATTTGGAAGTAGAGAGATGAAGAAGGGACTACTTCAAGGTTTCAGCATCAGTGTCTTCTTGTTTTTCTCCCAAGAGCACTGCTATTTATAAATCTCAGCTCCAAATACCCCCAGTGTTCTGGTCACTCCTTACTAATCCTGTAGTTGCTAGGATACAGATTTGAATCAATTTAGGTTCAATATCTAGTTTTAGTCCATTTACCTGTGTATATAAAGACACAATCACTGGGGATCTACCTCTAGTCTTAAGCCCAGTTTCCAGAAAGCAATAACTAGGTGGGGAAAGGCACCAAGAGTAGTCTTCTCTAGGCAATCCACACTATGACACAGGTCAGATGAGGAGAATGTGTCTGCCTGCTTTTCATTAGCAGTTCAGAGAGTTTTATTCTAGAATCCTCACAATAGGATGTATTTTGAAAATATTCCCAAATATTTCTATATTTCTTGTTCTTAACATCCTGGAGATTATTTAAACTCATTAATATTTATGTGCTCATGTGGAGCCACAAATTGGAATGTTTTTTCCCAGTAGTCCCATAACCCACTGGCAACTTCCAATATCCAGAAATATTTATTCTAATCTACTTTTAAAGATTTCAATAAACTTTTTATGTGATAGCCTAACAAATTGAAGAAAATGTGCACAGAATTCAAAGTATTGATTTATGATATTTGAGAGATACAAAGTAGAACTGTTTCAGAATAGCTGGTTTTAAAACTACATGGAAACAACCACAGTCAGTATTTATATATCACTGATGATTGTTCTTAAGATTTGAAAGCCAATGAATTTATAGACTTTCCTAAGTATTTAAAACAATACATGGCTCTGTTCTTACAGCCATACAGCCCACTCTAGCTGGATGATTTGCAATTCAGGGAGTTAAAGTGATTAAGAGTGTCCAGAGTGCCCAAGTTCTTTCTGTTCCCAGGACCCTTATCAGGCAGATACTACCTATAACTCCAGCCCCAGGGAATCTTAGGCCCTCATCTGTGCTTTCTGCTGGTCTGCATTGCTGAGTGTCTGAGAGAGGAGATTCTCGTCCAGGGACTTTTAATAGTCCCTGGGTCGCTGGGTGAAACCCAGCAGGTTCTCACCACTCAGATTATTGTTCAGCATCTTATAACTCTGTGGTGTTATAGCTGTTCTCCCCACGTTCAAAATGTGTCCCTGTGGGCTACCGACATCTTGGATCCCCTGAAGTATATTATCTTAAGTTTAATCTGTCTCCAAAGTATGGGAGACACATAACTTGTTGCACTTGGTTAACCCTTAAAGAAACAGAAAATGGTATGTGTAGAGAAAATACTGGAAGTTTGGTTTCTTTAAAAAACCAGAAAGATTACAAGAAAAAAAATTTTTTTTAATTCCCAGGTATGGGGATTTGGGGCTGCTTCAGACTGTTCACAGCTGCTGACTATGATTTGCCTCATGCTGTTGTAGAGGCTTGGTTTTTCCAGCTGCAGATAGTTTCCGTGACTGTGTGATGTTTTAAAAGTATAGATCACTTTTAGAGGGTATATAAATGCTATAGGCCCATAGGTGAGGTCAGTGGTTGTTGCTCATTTAGGGAAGTTGGTTGTGATTTGTTAGTCATGATCAAAAAAGAAAAAAGCCTGGTATGGTGACACATGCCTTTAATCCCACAGCACTTGGGAGGCAGAGGCAGGCAGGTATATCTCTGTGTGTTCAAGTTTGAGGCCAGCCTGTTCTACAAAGCAAGTCCAGGACAGCCGGAGCTATTACATGGAGAAACCCTGTCTCAAACCTCCCACCCCCCAAAAAAAAGAAAAGAAAAAAAAAGGGAAAGAAATTAGATTCAGGGATCTCCATCTCTGTCCCCTCTATCCTCTTTCTCTCATATCTAGTGATAGGCTGTGAAACCAGGGAGATAAAGGATGGGAGAAAGAAAAACTCACAAAGTAGCAGAAGTCTGGCTACAAACATGTCTCCACCTGCAGGTACAGTCCATTCTTCACAGTATTATGCTACAAATTAACCATTATTTAATACATTTAAAGAACAATGTTAGGAGATCTTGCCAAGTGGATGAGCTGACAAATAAAAGTAGATTTAAAATGGTAGTAAAAATATAGATCCATTATAAAAGTATAAGAACTTGAAAGATGTACCTTCATTTACAACTCTACTGAAAGAAATGTCTTTGGTGTCCAGTCATTTTAAACTTCTGTCTGAAGTCACTTGCTGACCACACTACCACCTGAAGAACTATCAATAAATGAGAGTGATTCCTTTACATCTGTACTCAGAAGAGCAATTTGTAAAACTATTCTTGCCATTGAACCACTGAAAGCTGAGTCTGAAGGAAGGTGTGGTGTAATATCTGATTTCACCAATGAGCAGTTAACTCAAGAGTTTGGGGCATCATAAGCATGTCTGCTAAAAATAAATAAAATGAAAACTCATTCCACGTTTTTTTATGCCTAGAACCATTCCAAGTCCTATCTTTATGTTTCTCACATGCTATCATATTGAATCTTAGTACAGAATTTTCTGTGCAATGGATATTATAATTTTGTGCATGTGGTTTAATGGTTGTCTTAGTTAGAATTTCTATTGCTATGAAGAGATGTCATGACCATGAGAAACTCTTAAAAAGGAAAACATTTCATTGAGGCTAGCTTATGGGTTCAGAGGTTTAGCTCATTATCATCATGGCAGGAAGCATGGCAGCATCCAGACACACATGTTGCTGGATAAGGAGTCCTATATCTGATTCAGCAGCAGCAGGAAGAGAGAGTGAGCCACTGGCCTGGCTTGAGCATCTGAAACGTCAAAGTTCATCCCCAATTTTCCCCACTTCCTCCAACAAGGGCATACTTACTTCAAGAAGACCACATATACAAATCCTTTCAAATAATGCCACTTATTATGAGATTGTGAGGGTCATTTTCATTCAAACCACCACATTCCACTCTCTGGTCCCCTACACTTGTAGCCATATTATAATGTAAAATGCATTTACTCCAATTTCAAAAGTCCCTGTAGTCTCTTCCCAGTGTCATCACTGTTTAAAACTTTAAACTTTCTTCTGAGTCTCATGGCAATCTCTTAACTGTAACCTCTATAAAATCAAAATCAAAACACATACCACAATGACACAGTATATATTACCATTCTAAAAGAGAGGAAGGACAACATAGTGAAGAAAGTGACCAAAACAAGGCCGAAAACCATCCAGACAGACTTGAGCCTCAGCATCTCCATGTATGATGTCAAAACACTCTTCAGATCTCCAACTCTGTTCAGATTTGTTGACTGCAGCATGCTTTTATCTCTTGGCCTGTTAGCAGCTTTCTTTGGCAGGTATCTCATGACCCTAGCACCTCCAACATATTGGGGTCTCCAAGGCAATTCAGGCTCTACCTTCACAGTTTCACACAGTGCCCTCTCTGGGCTTCCATGCAGGGACACCCTTGCCACACACCTGGCCTCAGTGGCTTTCATTAGTCATAGATAGATTTCATACCCCCTTTCTTCTATCCTTAACTCTAAAGACAGAACAATGTGGCCAAAGATGCTTGCTGGGACTGGAACATGCCCCCTTCATTCAAAAACATTTTCATCAGCTTTCTGCTTTTGATGGTTTCCTTCACTGCCTAAGCTTGGCTGTCCTTGAACTCTCTATGTAGACCAGGATAAACTTGAACTAAGAGATCTACCTGTATCTGGCTCCCAAGTGGTGGAGTTAAAGATGTGTATGGCTCTAATTTTTTCTTTAGTTCCTTCTCACAAGATGGAAGCTTAGCTGAGTAGGGTCTGGCCCCAAGATCACAACTCCCTTTATTCCATTAAGTATCAGGATTTACTTTAATCTGTTTATCTCCTTGAGCACTGGACTTAGCTCCATTAAACTTTCTGGTTCTCCTTTTCTCCTTACACTGTAGATTTTGTACTTTTCCTCTCTCAGCTTTCTCCTTTTCTCTATTGATCTACATCAGGATGGCTGCTAATAACCACACAGCACACTCCACACTAAGCTCTCTGGAAATTTCCTCTTCCAAAGTTATTAATCTATAACTTTTCAATTTACTCTAAAGCAGAATTTTTTTTTGGACAAGGGCAGAATGCTTCACCAAAATATCACAAGAACAGTCTCTAGGCCACATACTAATATTCTTCTTCTCTGAAAGCCAGGCTGTTCAAATCACCCTCAGCACTACTGTCTTCCATGTTTCTACCATGGCCCATTAAATGTGACTGAAAGCATTCAATTGATAATCCAAAGTCCCAAAGTTGGCATTCCTCAAACAAAAACACAGTCAGGCCTATCATGATGATACCCCAGTCCCTGGTACCAACTTCTGCCTTAGTAGCGTTTCTATTTTATTATGAAGAAACACCATGACTCTGGCAACTCTTATAAAGAAAACATTTCATTGGAACTAGCTTACAGGATCAGAGGTTTAGTCCATTATTGTCATGTCAGGAAGCATGGTGGCATGCAGGCAGAGTGGTGCTGGAGAAGGAGCTGAGAATATACGACATCTGGCTTGGCAGGATGAGAGAGTGAGCCAGTGGCCTTACTTGAGCACTTGAAATCTCAAAGCCCATCCCAAGTGACACACATCCTTCAACAAGGCCACAGGTCCTAATCCTTTCAGATAATGCTACTCCCTATGAGTCTATGGGGGTCATTTTCATTCAAACCTCCAAAGTAGCTGATGTTAAATGTAAATATATATTGCCTAAGGGTGGTTTAAAAACCCCTCAAATGAGCATTTATACAAACAGAAGCAGGAAGAAAATATCAAGATTTTAATGTCCTGCCACTGTGGCCTTCCATGGGAAATAAGAAAAATAAACACAGCCTTTATTCTCAGTCAATAGGTATTTAAATGAGCAAGGCAAGCTAAACATAAGATTGTCATCACTTCATACAGGAACTACAGACTTTCCTAGAGCCACCATTACCTCAGTGCAAATATGAATAAAAATAGAGGAATGTTGAAAACTGTCCTCAAGTTTAATACAGTGCTAGAATGGTTCACTGGAAACTATTATACTCACTGTCACATTGACTTTAGACAAAGGCACAGATTAGAAAAAAGAAATGAGGAATTCCAAGATGGTGGCAGCCGGTATGGACACATTTTGAACACAAAGAAAACAGGGAGAACACCACAGAGATATAACAGGCTGAGCGATAATCTGAGAGCTGCCATCCCACTTGGTTTCACCCAGCAAACCCAGGGAATAATAAAAGTTCTTGGGAAAGACTCTCAGACACTCAGAAAAACAGGCCAGCCAGAAGCAGAAGCCATGGAAGATGCAGAATCAGATTTTCACGAGAGGAGCTCATGGGTATGAGCCACTCAAATACCAATGAGTAGCTCCAAACCCCAGGCAGGAGTCCTCGCCAGCCTCTTGAGCAACCAGCTTCCATGCAGGCATTCCAGCACCAGAAAGAGGACCAGTGGAACGATGGGAACAGGTATATTCTCAGCAGAACCATTATGGCGGCTATCCACAGCACATTCTGAGCTACAGCAGAACAACGGGACAACCTTGATATATCTCCAGTGGAGTGGCAGTCTGGGAAGCACAACCATATTTGGGCTTACTCAGAAAGGTCTTGGATATGCAGGACCCTCTAATGGATTTACAATCACTCGGAAGAACACTGTGGCCAGACAAAGCAGCTGGATACACTTCCTGCAGCGGGCTGCACTCCCTGCACTGGTACAGTGTCCTGCAGGTCTGATCACCACTGTAGGGCCTTGGCAGGCAGCTGCGATCACCAGAGAGAGGTACCTCCCATCTTCCTGAATGAACAGTTTCCACATGGTAGCTCCAGCACCCAAAAATAACCAGCAGAGCCACAGGAGCAGTAAGATCAGAGCAGGCTGAATGGCATGTGGTCAAATTAAAAGGCTATGGAACTCCACTGAGTCCCAGTCCTGCAGATGGATTGTGGTGTTCCTATCAGATCCCCCAGCCAGTGCACCTACCTTCTCCT
>CAJQZJ010030048.1:0-12182 GCA_907164525.1 Lophiomys imhausi | reverse complement strand
GCTGGAGGTAAAGGCATGGGCTAACACCATGCATTATTTTACCTTAGTTCTAAGTTTTTTCAACTCTTGGAGGTTTGTAAAACCAGGTTGAACAGCTGTCACCTTTAATTTATTTACAGTGTTTTAAACCTGTTACCTGCTTTTTAATGCCAAACCATGGAAATAGCCTATACCTCTACAAAAAAAACCAAAAAACAAAAAAAAATATTTTGGGATTCTATGAACTTAAAAAAGATATCAGACTTTTTGATGCTGTTATTTTATGTATTATTCTCTGTCTTAGCCTATTGTTGTTGTGTTGTTAAAACAGAGTAGCAAAGACAAGAAAATGTATAGAAAAAATTTTTTTGCTTACAGTTCTTGATTCTGGAACTAAGATCAATCTAGGATCAAAAAGCTTACACTGGAAGGACTTCTGAATGTGTGGGAGACACAAGAGAAGAGAATAGACATGGAGGTGTGAGAAAGAAGCCTAAGCTCACGGCTTTCAGCTCTTCCATCACTGGCATAAATGTAGCCATAAAAACAGTCTTTGTGAATTTTTTTAGACATACTTATTTTATATATCTGAGTGTTTTTTTTCTTTTTCTGAATTTATGTATGGATTCCATGTGTATGTCTTTTACCCACAGAAGTAAAAAAAAGGGCATTACATTCCCTGGAACTGGAGTTACAGATGTTTCTGAACAACCACATGGATTCTGACAACTGAATTCAGGTCCTCTGCCAGAGCAGCAAGTGCTCTTAACTGTTAAGCAATCTCTCCAGCCCTTCTTTAAGCCTCTTGACTTCTCAATGTTCTCATTTCTTAAGACTGGTGCATTAGGATGAAGTTTTCTACAAGTGGTTTTGAAGGGATATCCATATAACAGTATTGCCTCTTTCTTATTTTTTTCTTTGTAATTAAAGTGATGTTCTTTTCAGCTTTTGACAAACTAAGAATATATTAGAATTCTTGTCTTCATTTTGAAAGTTACTTTTGTTGGGTGTAGAATTTTTGATGAAAAAAACAGTTCTTTTTTTCAAATATATTAACCTATTGTCTTCAGATATGGAAGTTTTACATCATAAATGGTATTTCTTTCTTTTGTTATCTTGTAAATAATGTCTTCTTCCCCCACTCAAGAGATTTTTTTCATAAATAAAAAGTTAATCACTTTTACTTTATAATTTTAATGTATTCATTAGGTGCAATTTTGTTATTATTCATTTTGCCTGATATTTATTAAAGTTTTAGATTTATGAAGTTATTAATTTTCACCAAATTTAGAATATTTGAAATTTATTTCCTTATTCTTTTCTTTTTTTCCCATTTTCTGGGGTTCTCTTAACCTCCAAGGTTCTCACAACTGCCTGGAATTTTTCATAGTTTTCTAATGTTTATTTGTACTGTTGTTCACTTTATTCAATACTATTTTACTCTGATTCCTATTTTTAAATATTTCTATTGCCATACCTTATGACTAACTCCACCATCAATTCTTCTACAACATCAACTGTTCATTTCAGTGAATTTTAAGTTTCATATTAAAATTTCAATTTTGTTTTACTTAACAGGATTATGATGGAATTTATTTCTGGTTTAATGCTATTTGAGAGTGCAAAAGATAATTCTCTCCATCTGTTATTTGTATCTCTTTACATTGCTTTATGATACCCCTGTTTTGGAGTATGATTTTCCTGCTATTTTGCTAAATAGTGTTTTATTCTTCAATACTAATAATTATAAATTTAATAATTTTATTTCTTGACATATTATCTAGCTTTATTATAGATCAGGATGATATTATTTGGAATTAGTTTTTATGTCTATTTTTCAATGGACTTCAATAAAATGCACCCTTTGTTCCTATTTACACTCCAATTTTCACTTCCTACCTATTTGATTAGTCTTACATGTGAATATCCTTCCATTATTCCTTAGTAAAACACATTCTTCCCTGATCTTCCCTCCTCTGTATCAATGGGAGGAACTGTTGTACTGATTTTCTTTCTTTCTTCTTGCCATGACTTCTGGTTCTTTCCTCCTTCCATGTATTTGCAAATGAACCCTTTGTCAAATGCTCAGATGACATCCTCTGTAGACCCCTATGGCCATCTCCATGGGTTTATTTCCACTACCATAAGCCCTGGCTACCTTGGCCTTTCAGAATTCCTGACTGCCACTGTACTCATCTAGGTCTCTTGGATATAATTGTATTTCCACCAAGATTTATGAGATGTTGGTTTGGGAAACTGTAGGCCTTGCCTCATGTGTTTCTATCTTTCTAGTGTTATTACTTTAGATTATCTACTGGTAAAGATCTAAATATTATGTTTCATGTATTTGTCTACTCTTATATTTGTATAAGTAATTAAAGATGAATTTTACCTTTGATTGTATATGTAAGCCCAGAGTTCTGCACTGAGTTCAGAAGCTTGGATTACTCTAAACATCTGCCCTTTCTACTCTGGTTTCGGAGGATGGTAGGGGACTGTTAGAGAAAGTCACATAAATGTGAGCAATGGAGACACTATATTTTTATGGTCCTCAATTTCAGCTGCCTTCTCAGCTCCATTTCCCATTACAGCTATTTCAAATGTTTGCCAACTGCTTCAAGTCCCTGATTCCAACTCTAGAATCTTTCTCTAAGCAAATTAACCTTTTTATATGCTCCAAGAGAGATTAAGGGTATTGGGATGGAAATTCCTAAAATCTTGCATCCTTATGCATACATGAAAATTTCTTAGCAAGTCCTTCTAGTGTACTCTTCTGTTCCTGTTGTGCTGATGATAGATTGCTTCATTTATACATAGTATTTCTCTTTTTCTTTTTTTGACTGTCATTGTACTTTTATTTTTTCTGATAATAGGATTTTTTCAAATTGTTAATACTTTATGAAAGAGTAAGGTCCATTCCTCATATGCATAAAAATTAATAACTTAATTTTAAAGGCAGCTACTGATGATATAGGCCACTATGCAGTCAGTTACTGTTCTCTGAATAGCTAGTTCATCAGTTAACCCCAGCTAAGGCTACTTTCACTCAAAATCCTCTAGTGATCCCCTCTTTCACAGAAAGAGCCAAAATCCTAGAAGGTCATTGAATGCCATGCATAGCCTGACTTTCACTATCTTTCATGTCTAATTATTCCCTGCCAACATACACTCTTTGGTGTTTTTAAGTTCCCTATAAAAGCACATTCAGTGTGTGGCTTGGCCCTGCTCCCTGAAGCCATCTTCCCCTGGTTCCTTCATAGCTTGTGCCTGGCTTCCTTTAGGGTATCCTGCCAAATCCCTCCTTACCAAGCCTTCTTTAACTAATTCTGCATAAAGCAGTAATTTTCGTATTCCATCTAGCACTCCCTAGTAATATTTTACTTCATAGTCCTGACATTTCATAATATATTTCTAATATTGTTTTTGTTTATTGGGTTTTTTTTCTCCACATTCAACTAGGGATTCCATGAAGAGAAGACATTTGAGATTTTATTTCACTGCTACATTTCAGTTAGAAAGCAGTTACCTCTAACACAGTATTTATAAACCATTTATTGAATAAAATATTTGAGTCCTTCTTTAGGATATGTGTTATGGTTTTCTGGAGCACAGGCCCTTGTGTCTGAAGTTGTTTCCAATTGTTCTGATAACAGTTCTACTGGAAAACCCATCTTCTCAAAACTCCAGGATTCCTGTTTCAAGGCCTGGGTTTGAGTCTATCCTGTTTTTTGTTCTGTTCTCTTTGTTTGTTTGTTTTGAAGTAGTCACATTTTGGGTTTTCCCTGACATAGGTTTGGTAAGACAGTTCTGGTGCATCTCACTGTTTTTAAGTTCCCAGATATGAGGAAGCTGAAGTTGATTCTTTTCAATTCCTGGAAAATTGCTCATCTAAGATATAGACAGCTTTGCCTCCAGGAAATTACAACTTTACGTGACTCACAGAATCTCCACATTGCCTAAGAAAAGCATCTAACATTGCAAATGAAGTAATTTTTTTTTCAACTAAAGAAAAGCACCTATTGTCTGCTGCACACAAATTTCAATGGGCATAAATGAACTATAATTTGTTTACTACAGTTTACACAGCTTATTCCTCCTAATTTTTTGTTGTTCTGAGGACTGAATGTAAGCATCCATGCATACCAGAAAAGCTGAAGCACATGCCCAGTACTTCTTTCCATTGCATTTTAAGCTTTATTTTGTTAAATCACACAAGCAAGTTTGGCCCTTGTCTTTCTTCTACCGAGTAGGTGGCATTCCGGACATTCCACATCAGGCTCAGCTAGGCTTCAGCTTCTTTACTCACTAATTGGTGAGTAACATTTTCTTGTGTCTGACCATGAAAATTTGGTTTATTCCCCTTGATATTTGTGAACCTGCCCTTTTATTTTTAAATTCAAACATTGGTTTCAATTTACATTCCTGTTGGCATTGCTACAGGGAACATCCTTATACAAATAGTTTTAAATTGCTACTTACTAAAGAAAGTATTTAAATTAGAATTTCTTAAGAAAAATAGTCTAAATATTTAAAACTCAGTGTTATTATCAAATTATCTCCAGTAAGTTGTTCCAGTTTATATGCATATCAGTAGTGCAAATGGATTCATAGTTTTCTATATTCTCACAAGCATTGTGGATTTTCTCTTCTTTTTCCTCCAGTAAGTTCTTACTCCTTAACCCCTGATTACCTTGAACACTCAGTCCTCCTGTCCCAGCCTCTCAAATAGGGAGAGGGGTGGGGAGTAGCAAGTCTGTGCCACTGTACATGGCTTTGTGCACAGTTTTTATTTCCTGCTTGATCTGACAATTAAAATTATGGTATGTTTCTTAGATTAGGAGTAAAAGTTAACATTTAAAGACTATTTAAGAACTTCACTGTACCATCTTTGTCCCTGCACTTTTTGTAGGCAGGACAAATTTTGAGTTGAAGGTTTTGTGGGTAGGTTGGTGTCCTTATCCCTCCACTGGGAGTCCTGCCTAGCTACAGGAAATGGCCACTTCAGGCTCTATATCTTTCACTGCTAAGAGTCACAACTAGGGTCATCTCCATGGACTTCCTGGAGCTTTCCCTATTCCAGGTTTCTGGCATGTCCTAGAGACTCTCCCTCTCCAACCCCAGCTAATTTCCATTTTCTCTGCTGATCCTCTTCTCCCCACCCCCCCCACACAGACACCTGATCTTCCCCCACTCCCCTTCTGATCCCCTCTCCCCCACCCCAGTTACTTTCCTCCATTCACCTTTTATATCTGTTTTTTTTTTAAATAAATTTATTTATTTGTTGCTTCAGGTTACATCTCCATCATATTGTCCTCTTTCCCCCCTTCCCAGCCCCGCTCTCCCATCCTCTACCCCCTAACCCTTCCATCCTGCTCCTCTGGAGTGGAGTGTCCCTACATAACAGTTTCTTGCCCCAGTTCAGAAGTCATATGAAGACCAAGAGCCTCTTCATACACTGGGGGTCTACAAGGCAGTACAACCAGTGAAAAGTGTCTCATTTCTAGGGAGGAAAAACTAAAAAACAGACCAACCAACAAGCAAACAAACAAAAAATCTATGTCCATGTTCCCTTTGGTGTGTTGGTTGTAGTACAGATATCCTGTACTATATAGCTAAAATCCTACTATAAGTGAATAGATGCCATGTGCATTCTTCTGAGTCTGGGTTAGCTCACTCAGGATGAGCTTCTCTAGTTCCATCCATTTGGCTGCAAATTGCATAATTTCATTGTTTCTGATATCTGTTTTGTTTCCCTTTCTGAGTGAGATTCAAGCATCCTTCCTTGGGCCTTTCTTGCTACTTCACTTGTTTGGGTCTGTGGATTGTAGCATGATTATCCTGTACTTTATTCTGCATAACTGACCCATCCCATGGGAAAGAATCAATCCCTGACACTATTAATGATACTCTGTTATGCTTGCAGATAGGGAGCCTATCACAACTGTCCTCTGAGAGGCTCCATCCAGCAGTAGATGAAAACAGATACTGAGATCCACAGCCTGAGATCTGAGCTCTAGGAGTCTTGTGAAAGAGTTCTAGGAAAGATAGAGAGACACTGGGGGGATAAAAACTCCCTAGGCCCTTGGGGGCTCACAGAGACTGAACCACCAACCAAAGAGCATGCATGGTCTGGACATATGCCCCCAGCATATGTGTAGCAGATGTGGAGTTTGATCTTCATGGGGATCTCCTAACAACTGGAGCAGGGGCTGTCCCAAACTCTGTTACCTGCCTGTAGATCATGTTCCATTGCCTTGTTTGGCTTCAGTGGGAGAGGATGCACCTAGTCTTGCAGTGACTTGATGTGCCAGGGCAGATTGGTACCCATGGAGGACCTCTCTGTTCTTGGAGAAGAAGGGGAGGTAGATATGGGGGTAGAGGCTATGTGAGAGGGGTTCTGGGAGGACAGGAGGGATATAAAGTGAAATTTAAAAATAAAAAGAGTAAAAAAAAATAAAAGAACTTCATTGTATTGATTTATATTATCCATATGTACTTCTTCTATGAGTTTCCCTGTGGTATGAGTTTATTAAAATAACCAATTATGAAAATGTTTTTGTTTAATCCCAGGTGTGAGGCTGCTTAAGACACAGGTGTAAAGTATTAACTGTCTCCTGCGCTAGCAGAGCTTAGCCAGCTGAGCAAGTTTAAATCAGAGGAAAAGGGTGAAAAGCCAGAGCCCCAAGATGAAGGGGACTCTACAAAGAAGTAAGTAGGAAAAAAGGGGGCTACAAAGAAGAAAGAGGTTGCTCTCTCCCCGTTGACGGTGCTCCTTGCTATTTATTCCTACTGCTGTCTCCTGGTTTGCTGGACTTCTACTGAGGCTGATATTACCCCCAAAGAACGTAAGGACCATAATCAGCAGGAAGTAGCTCAAAGAGATCTACATCCCTTCTACCTCTAACCTTCTTTCTCTCCTGAGTAGTTTTGGGGTTGCGAGGAACAAGGGGTGGAAGGAAAATAGTGGAATTAAGTACAGCATAGTAAAATTCGAGTAAATAATATAGTACAAAAATAAATAAAAGCCACCTTGTTACATTTTCTCTTTATTATCCTCTCATTTTTCTGATGTGGTGGTTCATTTCTTACTGTATGATTGCTTTCAGAAACAATTTGTATATATAGTCAAGCAAGTCATCTGATTTATTATTCTATTCCAAGGTCTAGAAAACTGTGGCTTTCTTGAATTCTTATTTCATATATATTTTATTATTATTGGTGTGTATGTATTCATGTATGTGGTATGGTGCATGAGTATTGGTAAGAGGAAAACTGCGGAGTTGTATTTTTCCATCCATTTTACTACGCAGGTTTCAAGACTTAAACTCTGATCACTTGTCTTGTGCATTAGGGGGTTTATCTACAATCTTACTGGCCCTCGTATATACGTATATGCATATATACATATACATATGTGTACATATGTATACATAACCAAATACATATACATATGTATATGTATTTGTTTATATATAATGTATATATATTTATTTTATGTATATGTATAATATGTATACACATTATGTATGTGGATATATGTATATACATATGTAGGTGTGTGTTGGTAGATTTTTAATACTTTTTATTTTTTGAGAATTTTATACATGATTATAATGTATTTTAACCCCATTCCTTCCCTTCTAACTCTCCTCCTAGCCTCCTCTATTTTCTTTTTTAAATACTTTATTTTTTTTCTTCAAGTTACATCTCAGTAACAAACCCCTCCCTATTCCCCCTTCCTATCCCGCCCTTCCACCATCTTCCCACCAGAAGTTTCCCCTTTCAGTCAAACAGATGGTTCCTTCTCTTATAACAGTAAGTATTATACAAAACAATAGATATAAATATGCTACATTTATGAGAGTTAAATGGCCCAGTATACCTTCCCAATGTCCAGTTTATACATATTTGGCCCCTGACTTTAACATTCTACTATCTAACCAACTCCATGAGTTTAAAGGTCTATATGTGACTCAACATTCATACTATCTTGCAACACACTTTTAAGAGTATCTTCTTAGATCTATAACACCCTCTTGATTCCTAAACAGTTCAAAATTTAACTATGAGACTCTAGCTGTCTATTCTTCAACCACCTCAGAGACCTGAGAGGGATAAATATATTTGCTTATATAGGAAGTGCAGGGCCTGCAGCTTCCAAAACTAAGAAAGAACATACCAATGACTGCCTGGACAGTTCCCATTTTCTCTCCATACATTCCAGCATCAATCTTCAGCCATTGGGTCCTGTTTCTCTGACAGACATTTGTTTTGTAGAGCAGGGATTATGAAGGAATTACCTACCCTGTCTTGGCAGAGTTAGGCTGTCGACTTCCCTGCTACCAAGTTTTGTCCTTTTTGGACAGCAGTCTGTCTGCAGTTGGTGCAAGGGGTTTTTTCATGCCAAGAGAAAGGCTTGTCACTAATTCAACCATCTTACAGTGGAGGTTCTTCGATGCTTATCTTCTACTTGGAGTAGAATAGGGGGTGCTGTCAGGTGCTGATATGTCTCGATATCAAAAAAAAATCTTGATTTAAGATAACATCTTTGAATGCCATATTCTGCAGATCTCTAGGGGTTTTTGAAGATGCCCTATCCATCTCTTGTATTTAGATAAGCAAATGTTGCTTGTCTCTTAGCAACTTGATTACTGGGTAGTTTAGAGAATATCTGTGATAGACTGTCATAGTAGCTAACAAAGTAACATGTTTGCATGACTAGGAGTTTGTTTTACTTAACTATCCTTGACCGTTTTAGACGGTTGGTATCAAGAGGCCAGAGCTTCATATTTTATTTTAAAGTATCTCTAGGTATGATACCATTAGGAAGCATTACTTTTAATTTTGTATCAATATACAAAGATCTATTCAATTGTGGTTAAATATACTCTTAATTATGTATCAATATACAAAGATCAATGCCTATGTAGCCAAATACAATCTTAATATTACGTCCATATACAGGGGTCAATACCATTGTGGCCAACTATAATCTTAAATTTGTATCAATATACAAAGATCAATACCGATGTAATCCAATACAATCTTATTTTTGCACAATAAACAATGGTCAATACCACTTCAGCCAAATAAACTACTAATTTTGTATCAATATACAAAGGTATAAGGGCATATTCAATAATCTGCCCCTTCTTCTTGGACCTTCCTGTGCTATGTCTATATCTCATTTTTCTCAAGCTTATGCACTCCTACATAGGAGAGGAAGAAGGATACAGAAAAGGAAAAGTAGGAAGTCCCTGGGGCCAACCTCCAAAACCCATTAAACAGGACCATTTATCAGCTTGTAATCTTCCCCTAAAAATCAGAGTTTTCAGTTATCCTACAAATAACCAAAAAGAAGGGCGGAGAAACACCTTCTCCCCCTCTGGGCATGGGACATTGCTCTCTTAAAGTGACTTCCTGCTGATTTGGGTCGTAGTAGACCTGTTTGGGGCCCGAACCCAAATGGAAAAAAATGGTTAAAAATGTTAGTACACTCCTTTTATGTTCAGTCCTTCTGTTCTCAGCTCTTTAGATGACCTAAGGGGTTTGTAGGGAGAAGCTGATCTTGCAGGCTTCACTGAGGATCCTGCCGGGGCATTGTGTAGAGATGAACAATCCCAGTGACATTGTATTGCCCTGGTGGTTGCAGGCCCCCTATGGAGACAGCTATTGAGGAAGTCTGCCAGGCAGATTCAACTGGGTCACTCGTCCTCCTTGGTGCCTGATTCTGCTCTCTGCTGAGGATTCCGCTGTCCAGCCATCCCCGGGCTCCCCTAATGGACGCTTCGATTCTCCTGGAAAGATAAGAACAGAGCCCTGCCCCAATCCCAACCCTGGGACAATTGCCCTCTTTTTTTTTTTTTTTAGGGGCGGGGGTAGGTAGTACTTCTCCTGAAGCAAATTTGGCCTTCCGACAACATACAAAGCGTTATCTTTCCATCCAGGTTAAAGAAGAAATCATTCTGTCACATTGGAGCTAAACCAGCTCTAGTGTATATATTTTGAGATCCCAAAGGACAATCTGCCTGCATTGAGAAGGCCTTTTGTAAGTAATCTCCAAACCTAGGTCCCTCCAAATCCCATGTGTGTGTCTCTGAACTCTAATTATTGAGATCAGAGACCTGTGTTTCCCATCTGAAGGGATCAAAGATGTGTTCCACCACTCCTGGATCAAAGTCTTTTTCTATTTAGAGTTTGCCCAGCATCAGGCTGACCCTGAGCTCCGGGATCTGCCCGTTTCTGTCTCCAGTGTGCTGGGAGCTGGGACCAAGGATGTACTCTTCTTGAATGGTGGGACCAAGAGTATGCACCCTCACCACCCCGCTCCATATGACTCCAGAATACATAAGACAACCAACTCTACGGTGCTCCCCCCGTCTCCGCTGTAGTCAAAGGCATGGGCCAATACCACAATTCTCTTGTATTTTACCTTAGCTCCACATCTTCTCTACACCTAGAGGTCTGCAAAACCAGGCCGAATGGCTGTATCCTCTCTTCCATTCACAGTGTTTCAGCCCTGCCACCTGCCTTTTTTTTTTTTTTTTTAGTTAATAAATTTATTTGTTTGTTGCTTCAGGTTACATTCTTATCATATTATCCTCTTTTCCCACTTCCCATCCCCACCCTCCCATGCTCTACCCCCCGACCCTTCCATCTTGTTCCTCTGGGATGGAGTGTCCCTGCCTAACATTCTCTCACCACAGATCAGGAGTCATATGAGGGCCAAGAGCCTCTTCAATCTCCGGGGGCCTACGAGGCAGTACTGCCAGTGAAAGGTGTCTCCTTGCTTCTGGGGGAATACTAAAAAAAAGACCAACAAACACACAAACCCACAAAAACAAAGAATATCCACAAAAAATGAGAGGAAAAAGAGAAGGGAAAAGGAAAAAGAAAAAAGAAAAAAGAAGGAAAAAGAAAAAGATAAAAAAAAATTTATGTCCATGTTCCTATTGGTGTGTTGGTTGTAGTATAGATATCCTGTACGATATAGTTAAAATCCTACTATAATTGAATAGATGTCATGTGCATCCTTCTGAGACTGGGTTAGCTCACTCAGGATGAGCTCCTCTAGATCCATCCATTTGGTTGCAAATTGCATGATTTCATTGTTTCTGATAGCTGAGTAATATTCCATTGTATAGATGTACCACAATTTTTTAATCCATTCTTCAGTTGAGGGACATCTGGGTTGTTTCCAATTTCTAGCTATTACAAATAAGGCTGCTATGAACATAGATGAGGAGACTTCCCTATGTCTCCGTGAGAGGTCCTTTGGGTGTATACCCAGAAGTGGTATGGCTGGGTCTTGAGGCAAGGTTATTCCTAGATTTCTAAGATATCGCCAGACAGACCTCCATAGTGGTTGCACAAGCCTGCACTCCCACCAGCAATGGAGTAGGGTACCCCTTTCTCCACACCCTCGCCAGCATGCGCTATCATTTGAGCTCTTTATTTTAGCCATTCTAACAGGTGTTAGGTGGAATCTCAGGGTCGTCTTGAGTTGCATTTCTCTGATGATTAAGGATGTTGAACATTTCTTCAGGTGTCTCTCAGCCCTTAGGGATTCCTCCTTTGTGAATTCTCTATTTAGCTCCATCTCCCATTTTTTGATTGGATTATTTGGTTTCTTGGCATTTAGTTTCTTGAGTTCTTTGTAGATTTTAGATAATAGCCCTCTATCAGATGTGGGGTTGGTGAAGATTTTCTCCCAGTCTGTTGGTTGCCGTTTTGTTCGAATGACAGTATCCTTTGCTTTACAGAAACTTTTCAGTTTCATGAGGTCCCATTTACTGATTGTTGATCTCAGGTCCTGAGCTGTTGGTGTTCTGTTCAGGAAGTTGTCACCTGTGCCAATGAGTTCGAGGGTTTCTCCTACTTTTTCTTCTAGTATCTTTAGTGTGGCCAGCCTTATGTTAAGGTCTTTGATCCACTTGGAATTAAGTTTTGTACAAGGTGATAGGTATGGGTCTAATTTCATTCTTTTGCAAGTGGACATCCAGTTGGACCAGCACCATTTGTTGAAGATGCTGTCCTTCTTCCATTGTGCGTTTTTGGCTTCTTTGTCAAAGATTAGTTGGCCATAGGTGTGTGGATCCATGTTTGGGTCTTCAATTCGATTCCATTGATCCACTGGTCTGTTTCTATACCAGTACCATGCTGTTTTTATTACTGTTGCTCTGTAGTACAGCTTGAAATCTGGG
>CAJQZJ010030045.1:99526-111875 GCA_907164525.1 Lophiomys imhausi | reverse complement strand
TATATATATATATATATATATATATATATATATATATATATATATATGTATGTATGTTACTTTTCATGTTGCTATAACAAAATATATGATGAAAACAACTTAGAGAAGGAAGGTTTACTTTGGACCACAGTTAAGAACACAGCCCATCATGGCAGCAGGAGTGAGAGGTGGCTTATCACATTACATCCATAGCCAGGAAGTGGAGAGAGATGAATTCTAGTGTCCAGTTCCCGTCTTCTTTTCATTCACCAGAGATTTCAGAACAAGGAGTGATGCTGCCCACATTCAGGGTTGGGTTTTTTCCTTCTCAATTAAACCTCTTCAGAAACCCCTCACAGACACACCTGGGGTCATTTCCTTTGAGATTCTAAATATAGTCTAACTGTCAAATGGAAATCAACCATGGCAATAATCTGTTGAATTCTGGCATTTTGTCTTATTGCTGATGGGGAAGGAGCACTAACATCTTTAACTATAACTGAATTTTTTCCTTTTTTTTTCTTTTATTATGTCAGGTTTTGTCCATGTACTTTGAAGCTCCGCTGATGAATTCATTAACACCATGATTGTTTCATGTTCTCGAGAAACTGGCCTTTATTTGTATTGCTCCTCTCTTTCTTTGTTAACATTCCTTGTTCGAGGCAGTGTTAGTTATTTCTGTTGTTGTTCAGCACATGGCCATCATGTTTATTTTAAAGCCACATGTTTCCTTACACCATCTTTGGGAGGTGGCTCCCATCTGAGTTCCATGCTATAGATCTTTGGGTATGTCCCTTTCCTTTGTTGCTTGGATGGTCTATGATTAAATTGTGATTGGAGTGTTAGTTCCGTTCAAACAGCCATTGCTACCCTGACGTGGGTGTCTCATTCTTATGCAGGCTTCTAGGTCTCCTTAGGAGAGTCTGTGCCTTGTGTCAATCATCTTCAGTAAAGAGTATCACTCTGCACTTTCTTCACTGAAATTTTGTCCCCCAATCTCCAACTTTTTAGGACCCTTTATATCTTCTTCTTCTGGCCAGAAATGTGATGCTTGTTTTGTAGTTTGTCATCCAAATTGGTATTTATCCAATATATTATTTCCTTGTCTATGTGCTGACTTCCCGCCACATCATCTTATGTTTTCTTTCCATGATAGTGAGGAAGTTACCTTCTATATTTTGTCAAATAATTTGAATTGTAATCAGAAGGTTGGGAGGATCATAAAAGGGTTTCTTTCTCTGAGTGCCAGAGGAAACTCTGCTTCTCTCTGAAATGTGTCTCATGTAGGCTGAAAGTGTTTAATGCAATGAGATCATCACGAAAATGGAGAAGCCATCCCCCTTTGCTGATGATCAATGAAAAGACAGGACTCTGGAAAGCCTTAGCAGTGGGTTGCATGAGACTTGGGTGGAATTTGGTTTCTTTCTTCTTCTCCACTCTGGAGACATGTGCTGTCTTTTTGCTTGTGAAACTATTTGAAGATGCCCTGAGAATTACATTTTCACAAAGGAGATAGATATGTTCTTTCAAAAAGTCTGTTGCCCTAATTTGAGATTGTTCATTCAGTTGGAATATTGGCCCCGCAGTACTTCTCTTTCATTCTTAGGATGGGAATTGATTTTTCTTCTCTCATTTGTCATGTGAGAGCAATGGTTTACAGCTTCAGAATTCTCACACATTATTTAAAAAGCTGTTCACAATGCGATGAGGTCTTGCATAGGCTTGTCTATGCCAATGTGTAAAAACTTCCAGCTGCCTTAGAGACTGTGTAGATAAAGCTCTGTTCCTCATTAGGTACTCTGACTAACACTTGTGGGAAGTAAAAACTTCTCTCAGATTTTTAAGTTTCTAAATGTGCCTTTACCCTCACTCCCAATTTTATAAATAAAAATTAATTGACTTTTTTTCTGTTCATAACTATAATGGTTAGGTATAAGAATATGCTTGGGCACTTAAAAATCAGTGTGCATATAGTTGGAATTTTTATTTTGGTGATACTTTTTGAATAAGCACATATATACTTGAATTATACTCGAATACTTGTCTTCATAAATTCTGTATATGTCAAAACTAGATTGATAGATTACAGACTAGTTTTGGAAACACATCAGGTTCAGCTTTTTGCATTTTTTGTCTGTGTCTTCATTTTCCCTCTTACTTCCTTTGGTTATTAGCTTTGAAAAGGCAAGCCATTCAAACTTTTTCTAATAGCAAGAAAATATGGATATGTTCTGAAGAGAAAATTCAAACATCAAACATAAAGTCTGATGGCAGATATGCATTTATGAGTGGACTTGTTCAAACATAGTACAGACCAGAATTCAAAGAAGGAGGTTTGAGAAGGCACCTCTATCTTCTAGCCTCTCAAAATGGTGTGTCTGAACAAGGCTGAACACACCCTGGAGGTGCCATCTGGAAGGAGCACCTGCCTCTTTGGTGTACATTTTTATGGAACAAGTGTGAGAGATGCTACCCGAGACAAATACTTTGAGATAGAATGCCAAATAGTCTCCATCTTTGGAGATTCCAGGAGGAAGTACAGTTGTGTGTAGTTCTTCCTGTGGAAGGGAAGTCTTCAGACTCAGTTAGCCCAATACTAGGTAAGCCAGAGAGACATTGGAGGGGGTTTTGGAGACTCCTACTTGTCATTCTGTTTCAATCTGTATCATACTTCTAAATTTTAAACAACTTTAGATTTACAGCAAGGCTGTTAAGATAACAAAGAGAATTCTTCACTTGGTTTCTCTTTCCCTATAGTAATGTTATGATAAGTAAATCATACTAAGTCAAACTAATGCATAGGTACTATTAAATAAATGACAGTCTTTCCTCAGATTTTGCAGCTTTTGGCTAAGGTCTTATCTTTAAGGTCTTGTCTTTGTTCCAGGACCGTTCCCAAGACACTACATTACATTTAGTCAGGATCTGTTTTGGGATGGGAAGATGAATTCTCTAGCACTCTGTCACTGGAAAGTTTCTGTGCATGGTCCCACTGAACATAGTCATGAGTAAAACTGTGTGCACAAGCTTGCTGATCAGAAATTTTAGTTAGGAATGCAGTGTGCTGACACCTGCCATGAAGGTTTATTCCAGGTGCCAGCTCTTGATCAGGATTATTGGATGAAAGGGGCTTCCAAGAATCCATTGTGCTCAGCACAGTTCCTGATTTCCAGAGACATAGCAGCACATTATGAAGCTAGCAAACAATTTAACATGACTCTCTCAAGTTGAGTCATCACAACCTGGTGCAATGTTTCAGCATGTCAGTACCACTTTATTTTTAGAATTCAGATGGTGTCTTGATGAACCTTTAGTTTCATAACAATCCAAATTCTTGAAACAAAACAAAACAAAACAAGAAAATACTCTGTGTTTTAAAAGGAAATTACAAGAGTAGCAGTATCAGACCAATACTCATACAGTTGAGACTTTCCTGGAACTTCACTCTAAACATGACCTTCTTTTCCTACCCTTGCTCTTTTTTTCTAAGAAAATATTAATGTATTAAGTGGAGACTTACTGAAGAGTAGGACATTCAGGTTTGGCTTGGCCCTTGTATTTGACTGTGTCAAATGATTGTGCTAGATGTTTCATTGTAAGTCTGAAGATCTGGCAGGTAAATGGATCTAGAATAATTTAGAGTACTTTGGGAAGTTCTCTACTATCATTATTAGGTGTGTATATTTGTAAATACTGTTGACCCTTCCCAGACAGACAAACTGACACATAGGCAACCCTTCCCACAGAAACAGCTGCTCATAAGCAGTTGGTGTGTTGAGACATTTCAAAGATGCTCATGTGATAGAAGTAAATAAGGCAACACACAGGTTAAAAAACACTTCCAATATGGAAGGAGCTAGTTACAGATTAAGTGATTTAGATTCAAAGGACACAACATGAAGTAAAATAAAAACTCAGTTCCTCAGTTGCATTAACCACATTTCAAGTGACAACAAGAACAGCCTCACTGTCTTACAGAGTTCTGTTTAGAGAAAACTGTGTGGTAGAGCATATGTCTGATGTTTGGTACTGCTTGAGAGTTAAATAATTCTGAAATCAGGTAAGTCTTTATTCATTTGGTTAAGTTTAAGAGTTTAATTCCATTGATCAACTGAAATAAACCCACACACCTATGGTCACTTATTTTTTGACAAAGAAGTCAAAACCTTACAATGGAAAAAGGAAAGCATCTTCAACAAATGGTGCTGGTCTCAGTGGATGTCCACATGCAAAAGAATGCAAATAGACTTATGTTTATCACCTTGCACAAAACTTAAGTCCAAGTGGATCAAAGACCTTAGCATAAAGGCAGACACACTAATTCTAATAGAACCGAAAGTGGGGGAAAGCCTTGAACTTATTGGCACAGGTGACAACATCTTGAACAGAACACCAATAGCTCAGGCTCTAAGACCAGCAATCAATAATGGGACCTCATGAAACTGAAAAGCTTCTGTAAGGCAAAGGACACTGTTGTTAGAACAAAATGGCAACCTACAGACTGGGAAAAGATATTTAACAACCTCTCATCTGACAAAGGGCTAATATTCAAAATATATAAAGAACTCAAGAAATTAAACACCAAGAAACCAAATAACCTAATCAAAAAATGGGGTACAGAGCAAATCTGAGAATTCACAAAAGAGGAATCTCAAATGGCTGAGAGACACTTGAAGAAATGCTTAACATCCTTAATCATCAGAGAAATGCAACTCAAGACAACTCTGAGATTCCATCTCACACCTTTCAGAATGGCTAAGATCAAAAACTCAAATGACAGCACATGCTGGTAAGGGTGTGGATAAAGGGGAAACCTCCTCCTTTGCTGGTGTGAGTGCAAATTTGTACAACCTCTGTGGAAATCATTCTGGTGATATGTTAGAAAACTCAGAATAGCTCTACCTCAAGACCCAGACATACCACTCCTGGCCATACATCCAGAAGATTCCTCACCAAACCACAAAGACTTCTCTTCATTTATGTTCATAGCAGCTTTATTTGTAATAAGTAGAAACCAGAAACAACCCAGATGTCCCTCAACTGATGAATGGACAGAAAGCTGTGGTACATTTACGAAAGGGAATACTACTTAGCTATCAGAAACAAGGAAATCATGCAATTTGCTGCCAAATGGATGGAACTAGAAAAGCTCATGCAGAGTGAGTTATCCCAGACCCAGCAAGATGCACATGGCATGTATTCACTTATAACTGGATTTTAGCCATATAGAACAGGATAACTACCCTACCATCAGCAGACGGAAAGGAAAAGGAACATTGACTTTGTTACTTGTTAGTGGGACACTTTACCCTAGTGGAGCTACCATGTAGCCCCCCAGAGCAAGAGGAAGCTCTTAGCCCTCATATGACTGATGAACTGAGGGGGACTGAGATGTGGGGGCACCCCACACCAGAGGAGTAGGATAAGTGGGAGAGGGGGTAGAGGGTGGGAGGGTGGTACTGAGAAGGGTGGAGGGAGGGGCCTGTGAGGGAGATGTATCTTGAAGTAATAAATGTAATTATATATATATATATATATATATATATATATGAGTATAATTCTGCTTAACTTCAACTTGAGGGAAATATGTGAGTCAATTTGAGTGGTGTCAATTTTTTTTCTATTGGCAGGCTATCTGTAAATAATTTTTAGCACTCATCTAATATTTCTTAAATAGATTGTTTTACTCTATGCTTTGATGTATTTGAATACTGTTAGGATCTTCAAGGCTTATTCTAGTTACATATTGTGTTTCAGTACCATTTATACCCCTACATTGCTATGCTGTTTCTGGTTTATGGAGCTGATTTTTCAAGGACAGCTGTTTTTTTTTTCCTCATTTACCTTTGCATATTTTATCTGTAGTTATAATGAATTTACGATGGCCTGGTAGTTGACGGTAGGGTTATATGTGGAATAGACATGAAAGCTGTGGCTTACTATAGCTCCATGCAGAAAAGAGTTAAATAACACTCTTGAAACAGCTGTCTTTAGAAAGTTTGCCTTATGAGGCTGGAATCTGTGATACTGACTGCCAGTGTATCCCTGACCAACAGCCTGTGCCCAGCCTGTGCAAATGATGAAACTTGTTAAGAGACTAGTGTTCTTTCTGAGAATCCGGAGTTTTGGCATGTCTAGGCATAGGATGCATAAGAGACTAGCCTGCAGTGGGCACTGAGCCTCTACTAGGCTTCCATGAGCAGAACCATGGCGCACAGACTGCATTTGTTGTTGTTGTTTTTCTGGTAGAAGAGTGTGTTCTGGAGAACCTCTGACAGAAGGCATAGATCATAAGAAAATCTGCACACAAAGTTTCCAGATTCCACTTGCTTTTTTCTCTGATGCAGCTGTTCATCCTTACCTCTTTGCTGTAACACCTTAGTCTCAAGTTACCTGGATCTGTGAACCTTCCTAAATGTGGGCATAGCTTTGGGATTTATAGAACATCACCTTGAACAGAAGCACCATTAATTTATGCTACAAATTGAATCTAGGGTCTTTTCATTCTAGGTGAGCACTCTAACACTCTCCAAATCCCTCGTCATTTTGTTAAACTATTTATCTAGAGACAGGTTCTTACTAAGTTGCCTAGGCTGACCTAGAACTCACTCTGTAGCTTGGGCAGGCCTTGAATTTGTATTCTTCCTGCATTCTCTCTTGTAGCTGGGCTTACAGGCTTGCTCTTCCTGGCTTGGCTGCTTTTAGTTTTTTAAGGAAGGGTACAAATATTTTCATTGGATGCCCCTAGTAAGTCCTAAGCTCAATGTGCAACAGTCTTAAATTTTCTCCAAACTGTAAACATTTCCTGGAGTTAAAGAAAAATCAAGTCTATTTAAAGTCTATACAGAGGTGCCAGCACAGAGGAGGGTCTAGGCATTATGGTACTTTCTCTTTTTTTCACCACTTCCCCTCTCCAGCCCCTTTAGGATTATGAGAATTCAGTCTTTGTAGGGGGTGGATATTGTGACATATTGATGCTACCTTCCCTCCCTGCTGTTTCTGCTTTGCTAAAAAGCACACAGTAAGTATAGAAGTTATATCATTAACTAGGTTTGTTCTTTTTGGCATCTGTTGTTTAAGATAATCTCCATTTTCACGCCAGCTTTTTAAAAAAAATCATATGTTCCTGTCAATTGACTCTCATTTGCTTTTTCTAAAAAGAGAAATATGAACTGCAGAGAGGAATCATTTTGTGGTTTCAGAACTGGCAAGGTCAAGCAGGAGTGCTTATAATTGAAATCTGAAATATGTGCTTTGTTCTTCTTTACAAGTAAAAGTGAAAAGAAGAGGCCATGACCCCAACCACTAACCCTTCTCTTGATGGAGAATGGAAGTTATTGAAGCAATTACTGGAGCTTAGATTTCTGGTCTAGGATATGAGGAAAGGCATGCAGGCACTTACCAGAGAAGAGAGACATTCAGAAAATTTCTAATACTGAACCTAGTGACTTAAATTTTTAAGATTTCTGTTTAATCATGAAATGTACAGAATAAACCTGGTCGACAAATTCGGTTACTAACCAACAAGCAATCAAAATGCGGTTGAGTTTAGAGACTGCAAGGTGATACCTAGTCCTTAGGAAAACACACAGATCTCCAGGCATACAGTTCCTACTCCCACAAACTGATTTTTCAAATTAAATATTTATTACTTCAAGTTACATCTCCATCACAGCACCCTCTTTCAAACCCTCCCAGTTCTACCCTCCCACCCTCTCCTCCATCTCCCACCCATCCCACTCCTCTGGGGTAGGGTGTTCCTACATATCAGCACTGCTAAATTCAGCAGTCATATGAGGGCTAAGAACTGCCTCTTGCACTGGGGGCCTACATGGCATGCAATTCGCAGCCAAATGGATGGAACTAGAGAAACTCATCCTGAGTGAGCTAACCCAGACTCAGAAAGATGCACATGGCATCTAGTTACTTATAATCATATTTTAGCCATAGGGTACTGGATAACTATACTACAACCAACACACCAAAAGGAACAGCAACAAATTGACTTTTTTTTTTCTTTGTTTTCTTGAAAGACTCTTATTCTTGAGGCCTGGGACTTGCTAGAAATCCATGAGTCCCAGGCTATAAACATATGGTCCTTGTGTCTCTTAGTTTCCTGAGTATAGAGATCGCAGGCACATGCTATCATACCCAGCACACCTGCTTTTCATTGGTGGGCTTGAGTTTTATCTTCAGCAGTGCTCCACCAACACCACTACTCACACCTTTATCTGTCAGTCTTCACATATCTCAAATCCATTGCATCTAAAAATCATTCAATTTGGAGAATAGGTTTAGCAGCTCTCAGTGAGTGCAGTCCTCCTTAGTTGTCTGAAGGACTGGCTTCAGATCACCAGTCATGTGGGGATGCTGCAGTCTAATGTTTAAAATAGAATGATATTTATTTGTAACCAATCCACATCTTCCTGTAGATCTTAAATAACTTTGATATCCTGTACAATGAAAATACTCTGAAAATACTAAACTGTATTTTTAGGGCAATAACGAAAAGACAACACAGAATGAGGACAGGCATAGCCATTATAGGCCAACTATGTAGTACTTGAGCAAGACAAAAGCAAACAATGCTGAAACAATGAGTACTGGAGAGAGGCTGAGGATCTGTGAAATAGTGGGAGGCTACAACAAGTTATTGTCCATGCATTGCTTCATCTGCCACAATTCAGTGTAGAGCTTATTAAATTAAAGTTTTGCCTTTTGCAACATCATGTGATATATACACATATGTGAGTTAGTTGGTTCAATGCACAAATGTTGGAGGCACAGACATGAAGGATGAACTGTACTTATTGTACATCATTTCCTACAATAAGAATGATGTACTTCTGTCCTTGTTAGGTCCAATTCTATGTCAAAAATGTCATGTTATACTCTTCTACAGGTACCATCTTGGCAGGAAATGTGAGTGGAGAAAGTGCTCTGGTCAAGTCTTGGGGTGTCTCTTCTTCAACCCACTGCTTCTGTAGTGGTTTCCTGCATCAGAAAGGTATTGACTATCTTTCTTGATTTGTAAAGTAGGTTCATGCAAGAAATGGAGAAACTTTCATCTCTGTACCTTGATCATTTCTTGACATATATCGTTGTGTCCTGGTGGGCAGCAAAAATTAAACCTGTCAGCCTAGCTCTCCCCTTTTAATACGACTTCTTGGGTAAATACCACTATTGGGAAAGGGTCAGAAACACTCAAATACAGCAGACTCTAGGTCTGAAGTGATTTGTCAATGCTTTTCCTCCTTATCTTTCCCTCCTGCTGCTGTTTCTTCTAGCTTCTTCCTTGCCTGTTGATTATGTATTGACCTTTCTGATGCTAGACACTTTTAGCCCCTGTGGCAAACCTCATATGTTAATCTCTCCTCGGACTGCAAAGCAGTCCGTGCTGTACTTCAAAATGCACTGGCCAGTAGTACATCAACTTATCCCCCATTGCTCACAATGCAGCCAGTAGGATGTCCATTTTCTTTCAAAGAAGATATTTGTTTCCGCACATTAGGACCCACTGACTCAAAGAAAAGAAACAAATAGATGCAGGCACAGGTGTATAAGAAGGACAGTAACATGACTCAGTGAAGCCCTAAGCATCTTTACCATGAAGATAAAATTGAATATATGTAGCAAAGATAGAATTTTTTCAATTCATGAGTGTCTTAGGATTCCAATATCTAATCTACACACACACACACACACACACACACACACACACACACACAAGGTTAGATACAGAAATAATGATCTAGAATAACATTGATTGAATATGGCTTTGTTATTTATAAATATTAAATATATCATATGGATCTTTATGACCAGTAAAACTCCCTCTACAAGTCAATATATCTAAAGAAATGTGAGCGGTGAGATTGTTTATTCGACTTAAGGCCATTACCCAAAATTACTGTAAAAATAAATGTCTCTAGAGGCATGCTGGTGTGCAGCTGTAATCCCAGCACTTAGGAGGCTGAGGCAGGAGGATCATGAGTTCAAAGTGAGCCTAGGCTATATAGTATGACACTATCTCAGATAAAGTGCCTCTAAGGAGAATAATTTTTCCTTTGAGGCCATGACCACTGTTATAGGCTTCCCATGTTTCAGTGGATCATACTGCATCCCTGTAGATGAGCAGCATTAACCAGACTTAGTAGGTTATCAGAAAAATGACATGAAGTTATGAAGGAGATACTGGAAGGATTTGGAGGGAGAAAATGGGAATAAAGATTATATTTCATTTCATACATGATTGTAATTCTCAAAGATAAAAATGAAAAAGTAAAACATCCCCAGTAACATTTATCTTTATGTAAGTTATTGCTATGTACAGTGAACATGCAAAAATAATAAAGAACAGCTCCTCTGAAGAGCAAAAGATGCCATTCTGGATGAGGGCGTCATTTGCTTCTTTAGCTAGTGCTTTGCTTGTACATGTTTTTAAGCCAGTAGGACCTTCTCTCCCTTTCCCTTAAATATTAGTACCACTGTAACACAGTACAAGTGGGCACACTTTGTACAACACCCAATATGAAGAAAAGAATGGGCTTAATTTCTGCCTGATTTTCTTGGATGGCCCTGAAATAGTACTAAGGACTCTGGGGGTTTGTGGAACATAAGGGACTATTTGGTCTGCTAGAAAGAGAACAAAGTCTAGTCAGATGGAGTGGGACTTTGAATCCCAGCCCCGCTCATACTATGTATTTTTGGTAAATTCATTTAATTTATCTGAACATGCTTTATTAACCTAAAAAAGGAAATAGAATATATTGCAAGAGTAAGATTTCAGTAGAAAATATGATATATCTGATGTGGCACACAGCAGGGACTCCACTCCATGACCATGGGTTTCCTTTTCCTCCTTTCAAACCTGTTCAGGTTAGAATAAAAATGACTTCTGCTACTGGGGTTGCTATGTTGGCCCCCCGTGCAAGAGGAAGTTCTTAGCTCTCAAATGACTGATGAACTGAGGAGGGCTGATGATATAGGGATCACCCCACACCAGAGGAGTAGGATAGGGGGAGAGGAGGTAGAGGATGAGAGGGTGGGACTGAGAAGGGTGGTGGGAGGGGGCTGTGATGGAGATGTAACTTGAAGTCATAAATAAAGGTAATAAAAAAAAAGGACTTCTGTTGAAATGTAAGGATATGTTCTGAGATGAGGTTCTGAGTGCAACCTCAGACCTCATTCTGTCTCAGATTGTATTCTGTATGAAGCAGGTTTAGATGGAGATCTGTGTTCAGAGAAGGAAACTGCTGAGGCTAGAAGAGGGTGGGAGGAGGAAAGCCAGGAACAGGCAGAACTGCAGGAGCCCACCGGGAGGACCCAGTAAGGGTCTCCTTGTGAGACTGAGAGGAGTCTGGGCTGAAAAAGGAGGACTGCAGGGCCATTTCAAGGTCTATGTCACCACTTGGGATCACATACCAAAGACTGGAACCAATTGTATCATAGAATCTCTGAGCACACAGATCAGAAGGGTTTCCTTCAGCTTATAGATGAAGTAACTGAGCCTTGGTGAAGCCAAGTGACCATTATAGATCCTTGGACAAATTAGTGACAAGACTACATGGTATGTCCTTCAATTTCTAGTTCAGACTAATGGTAGTCCATAGTCTCACTGAGCAATGAGCTATAATGCTCATGGATCAGAAGAGAAACTCTCAACTACATTCTGTTTTGAGTTTGGTGGGTAGCTCAATCTTATAGCCCTAGCACTTGAGAAATTGAGGTATGATGATTACTGGGTGTTCAAGGTTTGCTTGATCCAACCTTTTTTTTTAAAAACACAACAAAATAAAATATAATAAAAGAAAGCAAAAACCATCACGTGGGATTTAGACAAGACAAACAAGCAGAAGGAAGAGCTCTAAGAGGCACAAGAATCAGAGATCCACTTGTTCACACACTTAGGAGTACCATAAAAATACTAAAGTAAATGCTACAATATATGCATAAAGAACTTGGTGCAGTCCTGTGGTGACTCTGTGCTTTCTGGTCCAGTGAGTTCATATGAGCTTTGTTCAGTTGATTTAGAGGGGCTTGTTCTCCTGGGGTCCTCCATCTTTTCTGCTCTTAAGTTCTTTCTGCCTCCTCTTCTAAGGAAGATTTTCCTGAGCTCTGAGGGGGCAGGTTTTGATGGAGAAATCCCATTTAGAGATGTGTATTCCAAAGTTCTCTCTCTGCATAATATCTGTTTGTGGCTCTCTCTTTTTCTTCCCATGTTTCAGGAGGAAGCTCTCTGATGCTGACTGAATAAGGCACTGATCTATGAGTACAGCAGAATATCACCAGGAGTCCATTTTATTGTTTCTTCTTCTTCTTCTTCTTCTTCTTCTTCTTCTTCTTCTTCTTCTTCTTCTTCTTCTTCTTC
>CAJQZJ010030045.1:63346-99516 GCA_907164525.1 Lophiomys imhausi | reverse complement strand
TCTTCTTCTTCTTCTTCTTCTTCTTCTTCTTCTTCTTCTTCTTCTTCGTTTTACAAGACAGGGTTTCTCTGTGTATCCTTGGCTGTCCTGGACTCACTTTGTAGACCAGGTTGGCCTTCAACTCACATAGATCTACCTGCCTCTTCCTCCCGAGTGAAGGGATTAAAGGCATGTGCCACCACACCCGGCCATTACAGATAGCTGTGAACTGCCATATGGTGCTAGGATTTGAACTCAGGTCTTTTTGAAAGAATAGCCAGTTCTCTTAACCACTGAGTCATCTTTCCAGCCCATGTTAATTTTTCTTTTAGACTAGTAGTGTTTTGTTTTATCATAGGGCTTTGAGATATCCAGTCTCTGGTTTTTGGTCATCCAAGCAGTATCGGGTATAGGTTCCATCTTGTGAAATGAATCTTTATCAAATAAGACATTGGTTGGTTACTCCCACAAGTTTTGTGCCACCTTATCATATTTTGTAGGCAGGACAGATTCTAGATCAAAGGTAGCTAGATTAGTTTTATGTATATCTTTTGGCAGCTTGCAGAGTACTTTCCCCATATCAAAGGTATTAGAATGTAGGGATAAAAGCTCTATGTAGGCATTAGCTTGCTTCTCCATGTTCAATGACTTGTGTGGGTGTTGTCTTCAGCAAAGGGGACTTGCAGTCAGTTAGTGGAGAGCAATCCATTGTCTTGGCAACAGACTGAGTTGTTTGCAGATTTCCATGTGACCCTTTTGTCCAACAACAAAATAAATTAGATGTAACCCAATCCTGGTACCAGTAGCTTTTTTTTTGGTGACAAGAAATGGCCTATTGGAACTCTGTCTGTCTCATTATTTGGAGACTTCATTAGGATTACCTTCATATATTTTAAGATGTTTTCACTTCACTAGGTTTCCATACCACCCCCTAAGTGCCCCTCAATTCTAGCTGTTTTTTTCCTTCATTCCACCCTCAATCCAATTTCTCTCCCCTCCCTATTCCTACTACTCCATTCCCATCCCTCTAGTTCAATTTATCAATAAAATCTATTCTATTTCTCCCTCCCAGGGAGATCCATGTGTGCCCTGGTAGTCCCTTCCTCTATACCTAAACTCTCTGAGTCTATGGAATGTAGCTTGGTTATAATTTATTTAACAGGTAATAGCCACATATAAGTAAATACATACCATATTTATTTTTGGCATGGGTTATCTCACCCAGGATTTTTTTTTCTAGCTCCAACCATTTATCTGAAAATTTCATGATTTTTTTAAACTGGTGAATAATACCCTTTGTGTAAATGTACCACATTTTCTTTATTCATTCTTCAATCAATGGACATCTAGGATGTTTCTAGTTTCTTGCTATTATGAATAGAGCAGCAATGAACATGGATGAGCAATGTGTCTAGACTAGGATGTGAAATCTTTTGGATATACTCCCAAGAGTGCTCTAGTTGGGTCTTGAGGTAGATCAGTTCTCAGCTTCTGGAGAAACTGCCTCACTGATTTTCATAGTGGCTGCATGAGTTTGCACTCCCATCAACAATGGAGGAGTATTTTGCTCTACATTCTCACCAGCATGAGCTTTCCCTTGTGTTATTGATTTTAGCCATTCTGACAGGTGCAAGATGGAATATCAAAGTAGTTTTGATTTGCATTTTCCTGATAGCTAAGAATGTTTAACATTTAAAAAAATGTTTCTCAGTCATTTGAGTTTCGTCTATTGAGAATTCTCTATTTAGATTTGTATCCCATTTTTTAGTTAGATTGTTTTGTTTGTTGACATCTAGTTTCTTGTGTTTTTTATATATTTTGGATATTAGTGCTCTTTTGAATGTGGAGTTGCTAAATTATGAAGATGTGTTTTTATATTATTTATTTGTTGTTATCGTAATGACTCTACCTCCTTCCAACTCACCGAGGTAGAGGAAAAAGTGTATTAGTAGGGACAGAGAGTGTAGACCTCTTTAGACGTAATTCCTTGGGATGATTCTACCCTTTGTCTTGTCATCAGGATTCGAGCAGTCCAGTTAAACAGCAAACACAGCCAACCAACAAACCAGGAAACACAGCAACAGCATGAATCAGCAGCAGTTCAGGGGAGTACCAGCAGGGACAGCATCAGCGGCAGCAATCCTTCAAGAGGCATCATGGACTGTGATCGGGAACAGTAAGTTTGGGCAGCAGCAAGTCTCGAAGCATTATCTGGAGTATTTCAAAACAAAGAGAAGCAATGAGAAGTGGAGCTAAGCAAAAGAAGTCCCTCTCTAGTTTTGGGAGTCCTGATTATACCTTCTCAGAGTCTGTAAAGGAGGTTTTCCAGTTGACAAAACCATGCCCCTATAGCCTTATACCTTTGTATACTGATACAAAATTAATATTATATTTGGCTAAATTGGTATTGATCATTGTATATTAATGCAAAATTAAGATTGTATAGGGCTACATCGGTATTGATCTTTGTATATTGATACAAAATTAAGATTATATTTGGCCACAATGGTATTGACCCTTGTATATTAATGTAAAATTAAGATTGTATTGGGCTACATCGGCATTGATCTTTGTATATTGATACAAAATTAAGATTATATTTGGCCACATTGGTATTGATCTTTGTATATTGATACAAAATTAAGGGTAACACTTCTTAAAGGTATTGTTCGTAGTAATACTTAAAAATGAAATGTCAAGTTTTGACCTCTCGCTACCAACCGACATAAACTGTTTAGGATAATTAAGAAACAGAAACTAATAGTCATGAAAACGTGTCATTTTGTTAGTTGCTATGACAGTCTATCACAGTTATTTTCTAAGCTACTCAGAAATCAAGTTGCTAAGAGACAAGCAATATTTGCTTATCTAAATATAAGAGATAGATAGGGCATCTTCAAAAACCTCAAGAGATCTGCAGAATATGGCATTCAAAGATGTTTTCTTAACTTAAGATTTTTTGATATCGAGACATGTCAGCTCCTGACAGCACCCCCTATACTACTCCAAGTAGAAGATGAGCATCGAAGAATCTCCAGTGGGAGATGATTGAATTGGTGGTAAGCCATTCTCTTGGCAAGAAAAACCACTTGCTTCAACTGTAGACAGACTTCTGTCCAAAAAGGACAAAACTTGGAAGCAGGTAAGTCGACAGCCTAGCTCTGCCAAGACAGGGTAGGTAAGTCCTTCATAATTCCTGCTCTACAACCAATGTCTGTCAGAGAAATGGGGCCAAATGGCTGAAGATTGATGCTGTAATGTATGGAGAGAAAATGGGAACTGTCCAGGCAGCCACTGGTATCTCATTTTTTAGTTTTGAAAGCTGCAGGCCCTGCACTTCCTATATAATCAGATATATTTATCCCTCTCAGGTCTCTGAGGTGGTTGAAAAACAGATAGCTAGAGCCTCATAGTTAAATTTTGAGTTGTTTAGGAAATCAAGAGGGTGTTCTGGATCTAAGAAGATATTTTTAAAATTATGAGGCAAGTTAGTATGAAAGCTGAGTTAGATATAGAACTTTAAACTCATGGAGATGGTTAGATAGTAGAATGTTAAAGTCAGGTGCCAAATACATATGGACTGGACATTGGGAATGTATGCTAAGCCATATAACTCTTATAATCGTGGCCTATTTATTTCTGTTGTTTTGTATTGTATTTATAGTTATAAGAAAAAGAACCATTATTTGGACTGAAAGGGAGAGCTGTTGGGGGGAAAAATAAATACCGTAAACTAAAAAAAAAAAAAAACCTTCTACCTTATCAAAAGATAGCATTGTCACTTGCCGTATCCTGTGGAAAGTTTTAGTGCCAAACTTTGATGTAGATGATGAAAAAAAATAGAGCAAGAGAAGATAACTTTTAAAAGAAGCCCACTGTTAACCAATGCAATAATAAAGGGACAGCCTTTCCCCTATCTTTCCCACTGCCTCTCAAGAACACAGTACACAGATCAAAATTCTACAAGATGTGTGTGTGTGTGTACATGTGCTTGTGTGTGTGTGTGTGTGTATGTGTGTGTGTGTGTGTGTGTGTGTGTGTGTGTGTGTGTGTGAATGTGCTCAGATACCTGCTTGTGGGTGTGTATGCTTATGTATGTATGTGTTTGTGGAAGCCAAAGAAAAATCTTAGTTAGACTTCAAATTGTTTCTTGGGCACATTTCTTCTTCTTTTAAGACAGGGCCTCTTGTTAGCCTGGAACTTACTCACTTTCCTAGTGAAATTCATGTGTGATCAAGTTTTGTTTGGGATCCAGAAACTTGTTATTTTTAAAACAAGGAAAGTAATTTATACCCTCAGGCAAGTGTGTGAGAAAATTTTATTGTCTTGCAGCAATCTTACTAGAAATCCCACACACCAGTTAGGAACAAAAATACTACTAAAACTATAACTACATTTGAGCAACACCACCAGCTGGAAATCCCTTTCAGTGTCTAGCCTTGTTTTCTCAGACTTCCTCACCTGTCCAGCCACCTGAGAACACTGCCTTGCCTGTCTGGTCTCTACTTCTGTTTCCTTCAGCTCTACTTGTGAATGCAGAGATAGCTTGAGAATGGAGAATACCCTCTGTCCCAGGAAACACAGCCTGGCCCCTTTCAAGTTCTTTTGAGGGCTTTGGGGAAGTGATTGCAGTCAGTTGGAAAGGCTTTTCCAGGAAAGCCTTTTCTTCACCAAGTGGCCTTTTGGCTGTGAGTGGCAACTGTATTGTGACCATTGTTGACAGCTGGTGTTTTTCAAGTTGGGAAAAGTTTGGCTGTACTGTTAATAAAACCCGGAAACAAGAGTGGGACACTGAGAGTCAGTGATCATCTTTGTTATTACAGATCAAGAATGGTGGCCACAAAATATACAACATGGGAAGTGCAGTAGTTCAAGTGTGAACAATGCTTTGTACATTCAGACTGTGGTATAAACCTTGCCCTCATGTGACTGATGAAATGAGGGGGGTTGATATGTGGGGGTTCCCTCATCCGAGAAGGAGAAGAAGGAGAGGTGGAGAAGGAGGGAGACTTTGATTGAGATGTAACTTGAAAAAATAAATTAATAAATAAAGACAACCAAAAACAAACAAACAAAAAAACAAAACAAAACAAAACAAAAAAACCCATGCCCCTGTATGAGGCAGTCTCTAGCCAACAAAACATCATGCATTCCGTCATCAGGATATTTTTCAGCTGAGAATTATCATTCTCCTCTCACGAGTCGGTTTTTCAGTGGTGAATATAGCATTTCTACATCCCACACTTGGGATCCAAACAAAAAACATATTCACAAAACACAACTAAGTTAAGTTTTTAAAGAAATCAACTCTTCTCATACAAAATTTTTTTCCATTCTGTAACTGGCCTCTTTGTCCAAATGACAGTGTCCTTTGCCTTATAGAAACTTTTCAGTTTCATGAGGTCCCTTTTATTGATCGTTGTTCTTAGTTCCTATACTATCACTTTTCTGTTCAGAAAGTTTCTTCCTGTGCCAGTGAGTCCAAGGCTGTTCCCATTTTCTTTTCTATCAAGTTCAGTGCACCTGATTTTATGTTGAGGTCTTTGATCCATTTGGAGTTAAGTTTTGTGCAGGGTGATAAGTACAGTTCTATTTGGATTCTCTACATGCATATATCCAGGTTGACCAGCATCATTTATTGATGATGCTTTCTTCTTTTCCAGTGTATATTTCTGATGGCTTCTTCTTCTGCTGCTGATTCTACTTCTTTCTTGGTTTCTGAGACAGGGTCTGTCTGTGTAGCCTTGTCTGTCCTGGACTCACTTTGTAGACCAGGCTGCCCTCAGACTCAGAGAAATCCACCTGCCTCTGCCTCCTGAGTGCTGGGATTAAAGGAATGTGCTACCAAGTCTGACTATTTCTGGCTTCTTTATAAAAAAATCAAATGCTCATATATGGATTTATACATATATGTGTGGGTTTTAATTTGATTCCATTTATCAATGTGTTTGTTTCTATGCCAATACCATGCAGTTTTCACAACTTGAAATCCAGAATAGTGAGATCTCTAGCAATTCTTTTATTGTTCAGGATTATTTTAACTCTCCTGGGTTTTTGTGTTTTCATATGAGTCTGGAAAATGTCTTTTCAAGGTCCATAAAGAATTGTGATGGAATTTTGATAGGGATTGCATTTAATCTTTAGATTGGTTTGGTCAGATAACTTTTTTTTAACCATGTCATTCCTACCTATCTATGAGAGTGGGAGATCTTTCTATCCTTTATTTATATCTTCAATTTCTTTCATCCAAGACTTTATGTTTTATCATATAAGTTTTTAAATTGCTTGATTAAAATTACCCCAAGATAGTTTATATTATTTGAGTCTATTGTGCTAGGTCTTGTTTCCCCAATTTATTCTCAATCTATTTGTCATTTGTATATGGGACGACTACTGATTTTTGTGAGTTAATTTTGTATCCAGCTACTTTTCTGAACTGTTTATAAGTTGTAGCAGTTCCCCAGTAGGCTTTTTAGGGCCATTTACATATACTATCATATCATCTGCAAGTAAAAATACTTTGACTTTTTCCTTTCCAACTTTTATCCCTTTAATGTCCTTCAGTTTTCTTATTGTTCTTTCTAAGACTTCAAGTACCATGTGAAATAGGTATGGAGAGAGTGGACAACCTTGTTTTGTTCCTGATTTCAGTAGAATTGCTTTGAAAATGCAGACAACAATAAATCACCATTAATACTGCTGTCCTGAAGCAACTAACCAATTTTTACATTCTTTTAACCATTTGTTATATCTTGATATATAATGTAAAATCCTTCTTGCCAACACAGAAAAGACCACAAAGTTGCTAGTGAGTTCATAAAATTTTTTGCACACTTCTGAAATGAAAAACCAATAAATGAAATAAAAATTCTTTGATAGAAACAGAAAGATTTCAAATTATGCTTATTCAAGCTAGATAATACAAGCAAAGAGTATTGTTGATAATTTTATTATGTTGAGTCTTCCAATCTATGCACAAAATATGTCTGGAATGTGTTTTGTAGTGGAAAATGTTACTATAACACAGCCAAGTCCATTCATTTATATATTGTCTGTGATTGATTTCTCCTTGCTATAACACAGTTAGGTAGTGGTAACAAATAAGGATGTCTCATAAAATAAAAAAGACTTATTGCTTGTCTCTCTACAAAAAATTAGATAAAATATGGGTCAGGATCAGATAAACAACAATTCTGTATTGTTTTTTTAAAATTTTAAAATTTTAAAATTTTTAATTTTTTTACTTTATTTTTTATTTCTTCAAGTTACATCTCACCTCCCTACTCCCCCTCCTGTCCCACTGTCCCACCCTCAACCCACCATCCTCTTCCCTTTTTCTTTAAGTTTAAGGTATATCTTAATTCCCCAACAGCTCTCCCTTTCAGTTCAACAAATGGCTCTTTCTCTTACAAAACAACAGAGGTAATTAGGCCATAGTTATGAGGGTTATATGGCTTAGTGGATATTCCCAATGTCCAGTCCATATGTATTTGGCACCTGAATTTAACATTCTACTATCGAACCATCTCCATGAATTTAAAGTTCTATATCTAACTCAACATTCATACTAACTTGCAACACAATTTTAAAAGAATCTTCTTAGATCTATAACACTCTCTTGATTCCTAAACAACTCAAATTTAATTATGAGACTCTAGCTATCTATTCTTCAACCACCTCAGAGACCTGAGAGGGATAAATATATCTGATTTTATAGGAAGTACAGGGCCTGCAGCTTCCAAAACTAAGAAATGACATACCAGTGGCTACCTGGACAGTTCCCATTTTCTCTCCATATATTATAGCATTGATCTTCAGTCATTTGGTCCCATTTCTCTGACAGACATTGATTGTAGAGCAGGGGCTATGAAGGACTTACCTACCCTGTCTTGGCAGAGCTAGGCTGTCGAATTACCTGCTTCCAAGTTTTGTCCTTTTTGGACAGCATTCTGTCTACAGTTGGAGCAAGGGATTTTTCGTGCCAAGAGATAGGCTTGTGACTAATTCAATCATCTCCCACTGCAGATTCTTCAATGCTCATCTTATACTTGGAGTAGAATAGGGGGTGCTGTCAGGAGTTGATATGTTTTGATGTCAAAAAAATCTAAAGTTAAGAAAACATCCTTAAATGCCATATTCTGCAGATCTCTTGAGGTTTTTGAAAACACCCCATCTATCTCTTATATTAGGATAAGCAGATGTTGCTTGTCTCTTAGCAACTTTATTTCTGATTAGCTTAGAAAATAACTGTAATAGTCTGTCATAGTATCTAACACAATGACAGGCTTGCATGACTATTAGTTTGCATTTCTTAATTATCCTAAACTGTTTATGACAATTAGTAGCAAAAAGCCAAAACTTCACATTTCATTTTTTTTTTTTACCCCCTAACCATTCCATCCCATTTCTCTGGAGTGGAGTGTCCCTATATAACAGTCCCTCACCTCAGTTCAGAGGTTGTATGAGGCAGTACCACCAATGAAAAGTGTCTCATTGCCTGGGAGAGAGAACTAAAAAACAAACAAACAAATAAGCAGACAAAAAGATGAAAAAGAATAAAAAATAGAGAAAAAAATAAATAAAAATAAAAAATAAAAAGTCTATGTCCATGTTCCCTTTGGTGTGTTGGTTGTAGTATCGATATCCTCTACTATATAGCTAAAATCCAACTATAAGTTAATAGATGCCATGTGCATCCTTCTGAGTCTGGGCTAACTCACTCAGAATAAGCTTCTCTAGTTCCATCCATTTGGCTGCAAACTGCATAATTTCATTGTTTCTGATATGTGAGTAATATTCCATCATGTAGATGTACCACAGATTTTTAACCCATTCTTCGGTTGAGGGACATCTGGGTTGTTTCCAGTTTCTAGCTATTACAAATAAGGGTGCTATGAACATAGATAAGGAGACTTCCTTATGATTCTGTGAGGAGTCATTTGGATGTATACTCAGAAGTGGTATGGCTGGGTCCTGAGGCAAAGCTATTCCAAGATTTCTAAGATATCGCCATACTGACCTCCATAGTGGTTGCACAAACCTGCACTCCCACCAGCAATGGAGGAGGGTTCCCCTTTCTCCACACCCTCGCCAGCATGTGCTGTCATTTGAGTTTTTGATCCTAGCCATTCTGACAGGTGTGAGATGGAATCTCAGAGTCATCTTGAGTTGCATTTCTCTGATGATTAAGGATGTTGAGCATTTCTTCAGGTGTCTCTTGGCCATTAGGGATTCATCCTTTGTGAATTCTCTATTTAGCCCCGTCCTCCATTTTTTGATTGGATTATTTGGTTTCTTGGCATTTAATTTCTTGAGTTCTTTGTAGATTTTGGATATTAGCCCTCTGTCAGATGTGAAGATTTTTCTCCCAGACTATAGGCTGCCGTTTTGTTCGAATGACAGTATATTTTGCCTTACAGAAGCTTTTCAGTTTCATGAGGTCCCATTTATTGATTGTTGATCTCAAGTCCTGAGCTGTTGGTGTTCTGTTCAGGAAGTTGTCACCTGTGCCAATGAATATGAAGGTTTTTCCCACTTTTTCTTCTAGCAGATTTAGTGTGACCGGCCTTATGTTAAGATCTTTGATCCACTTGGACTTAAGTTTTGTGCAAGGTGATAAGTATGGGTCTAATTTCATTCTTTTACAAGTGGACATCCAGTTGGAGCAGCACCATTTGTTGAAGATGCTGTCCTTCCATTGTGCTGTTTTGGCTTCTTTGTCAAAAATTAGGTGGCCATAAGTATGTGGGTCTATTTCTGGATCTTCAATTCGATTCCATTGATCTACTGGTCTGTTTCTATACCAATACCATGCTGTTTTTACTACTATTGCTCTGTAGTACAGCTTGAAATCTGGAATGGTGATACCTCCAGATGTTTTTTTTATTGTAAAGGATTGATTTAGCTATTCTCGGCTTTTTGTTGTTCCATATGAAATTGAGAATAGCTCTTTCCAAGTCTATAAAGAATTGTGTTGGTATTTTGATAGGAATTGCATTGAATCTATAAATTGCTTTTGGTAGGATAGACATTTTTATTATGTTGATCCTATCTATCTATGAGCATGGGAGATCTTTCCATCTTCTAACGGCCTCTTCCATTTCTTTCTTCAAGGGCTTGAAGTTCTTGTTGTATAGGTCCTTTACTTGCTTGGTTTGAGTTATCCCCAGGTATTTTATGTTGTTTGTGGCAATTGTGAAGGGGGTTGCTTTCCTTATTTCTTTCTCAGCCCATTTGTTTGTTGTATAAAGAAGGGCTTCTGATTTTTTGAATTAATTTTGTATCCTGCTACCTTGCTGAAGGTGTTTATCAGCTGTAAGAGATCTATGGGGGAATTTTTGGGGTCGCTATGTATACACTATCATATCGTCTGCAAATAGGGATAATTTGACTTCTTCATTTCCGATGTTTATCCCTTTGATCTCCTTTAGTTGTCTTATTGCTCTAGCAAGAACTTCAAGTACTATATTGAAGAGATATGGTGAAAGTGGACATCCTTGTCTTGTCCCTGAGTTTAGAGGAAATGCTTCAAGCTTATTTCCATTTAATTTGATGTTGGCCACTGGCCTGCTGTATATTGCCTTTATTATTTCTAGGTATGGTCCTTGTATGCCCGTTCTCTCCAGAACTTTTAGCATGAAGGGGTGTTGGATTTTGTCAAATGCCTTTTCTGCATCTAGCGAGAATATCATGTGGTTTTTTTCCCTTCATCTTGTTTATACGGTGAATTACATTGATAGACTTTCGTATGTTGAACCATCCCTGCATTCCTGGGATGAAGCCTACTTGATCATGATGTATGATAATTTTGATGTGTTCTTGAATTCAGTTTGCTAGTATTTTATTAAGTATTTTTGCATCTATGTTCATGAGAGAGATTGGTCTGAAGTTCTCTTTCTTTGTTGGGTCTTTGTGTGGTTTAGGAATCAGGATGACTGTGGCCTCACAGAATGAGTTTGGCAGTGTTCTTTCAGATTCTATTTGGTGAAAGAGTTTGGAGAGTTTTGGTGTTAGCTCCTCTTTGAAGGTCCGGTAGAATTTCGCGCTAAGGCCATCTGGCCCTGGGCTTTTTTTGGTTGGGAGATTTTTAATGACTGTTTCTATTTCCTTAGGAGTTATAGGGCTGTTTATTCTGTTAATCTGATCTTGATTTAGCTTCATTAGGTAGACTCTATCGAGAAAATTTTCCATTTCGCTTTAGTTCTCAAATTTGGTGGAGTATAGATTTTTAAAGTAGGATCCAATTATTCTCTGGATTTCCTCAATGTCTGTTGTTATTTCTCCCTTTCATTTCTGATTTTGTTGATTTGGGTTTTTTCCCTCTTCTTTTAGTTAATTTGGCTAAGGGTCTGTCTATTTTGTTGATTTTCTCAAAGAACCAATTCTTGGTTTCATTGATTCTTTGTATAATTCTTTTTGTTTCTAAGTTGTTGATTTCAGCCTTAAGTTTGATGATCTCCTGCCTTCTACTTCTTTTGGTGGTATTTGCTTCTTTTTTTCCCAATTCACCCAGTTTGACTGTTAACTCGTTAATATGAGCTCACACTTTTCTTTTTGAAGGCACTTAGTGCTATGAATTTTCCTTGTAGCACCACTTTCATTGTGTCCCATAGGTTTGGGTATGTGGTGTCTTCATTTTCGTTGGATTTTAAGAAGTCTTTGATTTCCTTCTTTATTTCTTCCCTGACCCAATAGTCATCTAGTAAAGAGGTGTTCAATTTTCATGTGTGTGTAGCCTTTCTGTTGATTCTTTTGCTGTTGAAGTCCAGCTTTATTCCATGATGGTCTGATAGGATACAAGGGGTTATTTCCATTTTCCTGTATCTGTTGAGGCTATCTTTGTGTCCAACTATATGGTCAATTTTGGAGAAGGTTCCGTGCGGTGCTGAGAAGAAGGTGTATTCTTTTGTGTTTGGGTGAAATGTTCTGTAAATATCTGTTAGGTCCATTTGGTTCATGACCTCTGTTAGACTCATTATTTCTCTGTTTGGCTTCTGTCTTGATGATCTGTCCATTGTTGTGAGTGGGGTTTGAAGTCTCCCACTACTAAAGTGTTTGGATCAATGTGTGATTTAAGTTTTAGAAGCGTTTCTTTTATAAATTTAGGTGCCTTTGTATTTGGGGCGTAGATATTCAATATTGAGATGTCCTGTTGATGAATATTTCCTTTAACAAGTATGTAATGCCCTTCTCTGTGTTTTTTTTTTTTTAACTTCAATTGTCAGTCTATTTTGTTTGATATTAGGATGGCTACTCCAGCTTGTTTCCTGGGTCCATTTGCTTGGAAAACCTTTTCCCAGCCCTTTACTCTGAGATAGTGTCTATCTTCAATAGTGAGATGTGTTTCTTGTATGCAGCAAAAAGATGGGTCTTGTTTACGGATCCAGTCTATAAGTTTGTGTCTTTTTATTGGCGAGTTGAGTCCATTGATGTTGATGGATATTAGTGACCAGGGGTTGATATTTCCCATTATTTTGGTATAGCTGGTCGTCTTGTGTTTCTTTTTGTTTAATTGCTGTGGAGATATATATTTCCTCTCTTTTCTTGGGTGTAGTTATCTTCTCTGGGTTGGAATTTTCCTTCTAGGATCTTCTGTAGGCCTTGGTTTTTGGGTAGATATTATTTAAAATTTATTGTGTCATGAAATATCTTGTTTTCTCCATCTATGTTGATAGAGAGTTTTTCTGGGTATAGTAGTCTGGCTGGGCACCTATGTTCTCTCAGGGCTTGTAGGACATCTGTCCAGGCCCTTCTATCTTTTAAAGTTTCTGAGAAGTCAGGTGTAATTCTGATGGGTCTGCCATTGTATGTGACTTGGTCTTTTTTTCTTACAGCTTTTAATATCCTTTCTTTTTTCTTTACATTTGGAGTTTCAATTATTATGTGGTGAGAGGAGTTTCTTTTCTGATCTAATCTGTTTGGTGTTCTGTAAGCCTTTTGGATTTTTATTGGCATCTCTTTCCTTAGGTTTGGGAAGTTTTCTTCTATGATTTTCTTGAAGATATTTCCTGGTTCTTGGAGTCGGGAGTCTTCTCTTTCCTCTATGCCTATAATTCTTAGGTTCCGTCTTTTCATTGAGTCCTTGATTTCTTGGATATTGTGGGTGAGAGATTTTTTAGCTTTCTCATTTTGTTTGGATGTTGTATTGATTTCTTCCAACGAATCTTCTATGCCTGAGATCCTTGTCTTCCATCTCTTGAATCCTATTTTTGCTACTCAAATATATAGTTCTTGCTCTCTTCCCTTGATTCTCCATTTCCATTTTTAACTCTGACTGTGTTTTCTTTATTGTTTCCATTTCCATTTTCATGACTTGAGTGATTTTATTTGTTTTGTACATTTCCTGCTCCAATTTGCTTGTCTTTGCCTTGAAGTCTTCCATTGCCCTCTCTTTTTCTTGTTCAAGTTGATCCACCTTGTTTTGAAGTTCTCTAATGGTGTTATCCATCACTTTTATTTGTGCAATTGTGGCTTCTTTGAATTCCTTCATAGATTTAAGTTCTTCTTGAAGCGACTCTCTCACTTTCCATAATGTAGGATTGTCATCGTTTTCATGTGTTTCAGCTGTGGTGACGTGGTCCGGGCTGGATGAAATAGCATTGCTTTCTTTTGTTGGAGTCATTCCGCTCTGATTTTTTTTTTGTCTGGGGCCTCAGGCCATGTGGAAGTTTTAGCTGTTTTCTGGACTTGGGTCCAAAGGGGGCACTTTGGTGTAGGAGTCGAATTGCCTTACTCAACCCCTGTAAGGTGAGTCATTCAGCCCCGTCTCCTAGGTGGAGACCTAACTAATCCAGTGGGTGGAGCTGTATACATATAAGCTCTGGTTCTACGCCGTAAGGGCCAGTACTAGCAAAAAAATCCGATAATAATTGTAAATACCTCAGAGTTTGCCCAGGGTTGGCTCCTGTGGTGGGTAAATCTGCCTTCACCCACTACAGCCTTGCCGCTCCCACGGTCTCAGGTCTGGAAACTGTCAAGTGATATCACAGTTGACCAAGTTCCCATATACTGCAGTGGATCACAATCTGCAGCCTAATGGTACTCTGTAGATGAGCCGCGCGCACTTCCACAGATCTGCAACCCTTCGCCAGATAGCCGGATCATCTTTGCGATACCTGGGGTGGCCAAGTAGGCAGAGGGCATCCCTGTGTTAGGTCTGAATCTTCCCGCTGGGTATTAGATTGGAACTTACCTGGCATGTCTCTCCTGGTTGGGGAGAGGGGATCCTGATTCCCGGATTCAGCAACTTCCATGCTTGTCCGAGAGTGGGAGGGAGCATCCTGCCCAGGGACTTTTAATGGTCCCTGGGTAGTTGGGTGAGACCCAAGGGGGTCGAGTCTCTCAGATTTGTTTGTACAGCATCTTGTAATACTTTCCGTTTTGTGACTGTTTTCCCTGAGATTAAAATGCATCCATGCAGGCCACCACCGAAGCATTTTATTAAACAGTATAATGGTATACAATTTTATTTTAGGTTTAAACATTCATTATATATCAAGATATAACAAAATGGTTAAAATAATATAAAGTTGACTAGTTGTTTCCGGGCAGAGGTATTAATGTTTAGTATTAATGTTAAGACTACTCTTTTATATATATTGATTATTTTTATATACTATATATATAAATAAATATATACTATATATAAAATATACTGATTACTGTTGTTTTCATTTACTATTTTCCATCCTAAATGCCAGAAAGAAATTTATTCAATTAGTGAGGGGAACTATTTAAAATTTCCTACTCTCTCTTAGATCCAAGATAGCCATCCATAGAACATTGTATCTGAGTAATAGGTGAATGAGATAAGTCACTGTGGATTGAACATGAAGTCCCACAGCCGACTTGAAACACAGGCAGTGTCTGAATTTCCACAGTGAACCTGAGTCTGATCACCACTTGAAACACCTCACACCATTCCCAGGAACACCACCCTGAGATCAGTCAGCTGGGTCACCCATATGGAGAGGAGCACCAGCCAGAGCAGATCTAGTCCATGGCTCCAGGCACAGATCAGTGGCCCTGCCTGTCTGTCTACTATCCAGCCTGCATGCAGACCTGTCCACCCAAATGGGAAAAACAGCTGGACCATAAGAGTAAAGTTAAGTAAGATATTCTTTCCAGAGTTCCCAACATGGCGGCACAGTGTGCACTTTAATTGAGTGGCAGAGACCAAACCCAGCCTCCAGCAAAGCAATCAGGAGCTGAGACTGAATGAAAACAGAGCCAGCCACTGTGTGTTCCCCACAAACATTGGGGTGGGTCACTCACCCTAGTACCCAAGCATTTGAGGGAATCAGCAACTGGCATGGCAAGGCTGGCACCCATCTTGGGTGGAGCTCCCTGTCTGCACGGTCAGCCTAGCTGCTGAACTAGAATGACTGTGCCAGGGAGAGGAGAACACAGGCCCAACCACAGCTTTACCTGACTTTCTGAGGAGACCTGCCAGCTTTCAGGTCCTCAGAGGATAGTCCCCTCCTCAGTCCAATCCCCTGTATATTGGTCCAATTGGATCACAACCAGTTGAGGAGAGCAGCAGCCACTCTCTGAGAGCCAGTCTATTGCAGGAACCTACCCACCATCTGGAGGTGGACACCAGGATCTCAGGATCACCCAACCCCTAGAACAGGGAGTTTTCCTGAGCACCAAGGTCAACTGACATCAGAAACAAACAGACAATACCAAGGTCAATCAGATGACAAAAGGCCAGCACAAGAACATGGTAAAACAAACAAACAAAGCAATATAATGTCTCCAGGACCAAGATATAATGCTATAGACAACTCGGGACATCTTAACTCAATTGAAACAAAAGAAAATGACCTTAATCCTATGCTTATATTAATAACAGAAGGCTTAAGGGAGGAAATTAAATATCTCAGAGAGCAACAACGAAATACTGCAAAAGAAGTAATGGAAATGAATAAAGCTCTTGAGGGAATGGAAGACCTGAGAAGGGAAATTGAAGCAATAAAGAAAATACAAACCTAGACATCCATAGAACTGGAAAACCTTAGGGAAAGAAAAGTAACTACAGACACAAGCATCACCAACAGAATACAAGAGATGGAAGAAAGAAGCTCAGGCACAGAGGATAAAATTGAAGAAATTGATACATCTGTCAAAGAAAATGTAAAATCCAAAAAAAGTCCTGACACAAAACCTTCAGGAAATCAAGGACACAATGAAAAGACGAAATCTCAAAATAATAGGAATAGAAGAAAGAGAAGATTCCAAGCTCCATGGGCCAGAAAATATCTTCAACCAAATCATTGAAGTAAATTTCCCAAATCTAAAAAAAGATATTCCTATAACTGCATAAGAAGCTTACAGAATTCCAAATAGATTAGACCAGAAAAGAAAATCTTCCCACCACATAATAATCAAAACACTAAATGTACAGAACAAAGAAAGAATATTAAAAGCTGCTAGGGAAAAGGGCCAAGTAATAGATAATGGCAAACCTATCAGAATTGCACCTGACTTTTTATCAGAGATGCTAAAAGCCAGAAGGGCCTGGACAGACAAATTACAGACCCTAAAAAAAAAAACCCACAAATACCAGACCAGACTACTATTCCCAGCAAAAAATCTATTTAGATGGAGAAAACAAGATATTACATGACAAAGCTAAATTCAAACAATATCTATGCACAAATCCAGCTCTACAGAAGATGTTAGAAGGAAAAATCCAACCCAAAGAGGTTAACTACACACAAGAAAGCACAGGAAGCAAATAACAAACCTGCAGCAAAACCAAAAGAAGAGAAGATTGCACACACACTATTTCCACCAATATCAAGATGGCATGAAGTAACAATAACTGGTCATTAATATCTCTTAACATCAATGGACTCAATTCCCCAATAAAAAGACACAGGCTATCAGAATGGACACAAAAACAGAATCCCACATTCTGCTGCTTACAACAAACACAACTCAGAAAAAAGATAGACATTATCTCCAAGTATAGGGCTGGAAAAAGATATACAAAGAAAATGGACCCAAGAAGCAAGCTGGAGTGGCAATGTTAATCAAAAGATGGGGAAGGACACTTCATACTTATCCAAGGAAAAATCCACCAAGATGACATCTGAGTACTGAACATCTATGCCCCAAATGTAAGACCACCCACATTCATTAAAGAAACACTACTGAAGCTCAAATCCAACATTGAACCTCAAACATTAATAGTGGGAGACTTCAACACACCACTTTCACTACTGGACAGATCAACGATGCAGAAACCAAACAGAGAAATATTGAACCTCACAGATGTCATGAATCAAATGGACCTAATTGATATCTACAGAACATTTCACCCCAAAACAAAAGAATACACTTTCTTCTCGGCACCTCACAGAACCTTCTCCAAAATCGACCATATAGTCAGTCACAAATCAAGCCTCAACAGCAGGAAAATTGAAATTTCCCCTTGTAACTTATCAGACCACCATCGAATAAAACTAGAATTCAACAATAACAAAAACAACAGAAAGCCTGCAAACACATGGAAACTGAACAACTCTCTACTCAATGATCTCTGGGTCAAAAAAAGAAATAAAAAAAGAAATTAAAGTCTTTTTAGAACTCAATGAAAATGAAGGCACAACATACCCAAATTTATGGGACACATTGAAAGCAGTGCTAAAGAGGAAAGTTTATAGCACTCAGTGCCTTCAAAAAGAAACTGGAGAGTTCCTATACTAGCCACCTAAAAGCACACCTGAAAGAGCTAGAACAAAAAGAAGCAAACACTCTCAAGAGGAGCAGACTACAGGAAATTATCAAACTCAGGGCTGAAATCAACAACTTAGAAACAAAAAGAACAATACAAGGAATTGACAAAACCAGGAGTTGGCTCTTGAGAAAATCAACAATATAGACAAAACCTTAGCCACTCTAACTAAAAAGAAGAGGGGAAAATACCCAAATCAACAAAATCAGAAATGAAAAGGGGGAAATAACAACAGACATTGAGGAAATCCAAAGAATCGTTAGGTCCTACTTCAAAAACTTGTACTCCACAGAATTGAAAAACCTAAATGAAATGGACAATTTTCTTGATAGATTCCACCTACCAAGATTAAATCAAGAACAGGTAAACAAATTAAACAGCCCAATAACCCTTAAAGAAATAGAAGAAGTCATTAGAAGTCTTCCAACCAAAAAAAGCCCAGGCCCAGATGGTTTCAGCACAGAATTCTACCAGACATTCAAGGAAGAGCTAATACCATTATTCTTCAAACTCTTCCACAAAATAGAAACAGAAAGAATACTACCAAACACATTCTATGAGGCCACAGTTACCCTGATACCTAAACCCTACAAGACCCAACAGAGAAAGAAAATTTTAGACCAATTTCCCTTATGAACATGGATGTAAATATACTTAATAAAGTGCTTGCAAACCAGATCCAAGTTCACATCAAAAGTATCATACGCCATGATCAAGTATGCCTCATCCCAGGGATGCAGGGGTGGTTCAACATAAGAAAATCCATCAATGTAATCACCACATAAAGAAGCTGAAAGAAAAAAAAACACATGATCATCTCATTTGACATTGCAGAAGATTTTGACACAACCCAGCACACTTCATGTTAAAAGTCTTGGAGAGATTCTGCATACAAGGATCATACTTAAACATAATAAAGGCATTTTTCAACAAACCAATAGTCAACATCAAACTAAATGGAGAGAAACTTAAAGCATTTCCTCTAAAATCAGGGACAAGGAAAGGCTGCCCACCCTCTCCATAAGTTTTCAACATAGTACTTGAAGTTTTAGCTAGAGAAATAAGACAAGTACACTAGATCAAGGGGGAAACAAATTGAAAAGGAACAAGTCAAAGTATTCCTATTTACAGATGATATGATAGTGTATACAATTGACCCAAAAATTCTACCAGAGAACTCCTACAGCTGCTAATGTAGCAAGGTGTCTGGATACAAAATTAATTTCAAAAAATCAGTAGGCCTTCTTTGCACAAAAAATAAATGGGCTGAAAAAGAAATCAGGGAAACAACACCCTTCACAGTAGCCACAAATAATGTAAAATACCTTGGGGTAACTCTAACCAAACAAGTGAAAGGCCTGTATGACCAGAACTTCAAGTCCCTGTGGAAAGAAATTGAAGAAGATATCAGAAGATGGAAAGATCTCCCTTGCTCATGGATAGGTAGGATCAACATAATAAAATGGCCATCTTACCAAAAGCAATATACAAATTCAATGCAATTTCTATCCAAATACCAACTCAATTATTTACAGACCTGGAAAAAACAATTCTCAATGGAATAACAAAAAACCCAGGATAGCTAAAGCATTCATATACAATAACAGAACATCTGGAGGTATCACCATCCCAGATTTCAAGCTGTGCTCCAGGGCAATATTAATAAAAACAGCAGCATAGAAACAGATCAGTTAATCAATGGAATCAAATTGAAGACCCAGAAATAAATCTACACACCTATGATCACAACCTACACACCTAATTTTTGGCAAAGAATCCAAAACCATACAATGGAGCAAGGAAAGCATCTTCAATAAATGGTGCTCATCTAGCTGGATGTCAACATGTAGAAGAATGCAAACAGATTCATACTTATCACCCTGTACAAAACTTAAGTCTAAGTGGATCATAGACCTCAACTTAAATCCAGACACACTAACATTAACAGAAGAGAAAGTGGGGAAAAGCCTGGAACTCATTGGCACGAGTAGCAACTTCCTGAACAGAACACCCATAGCTCAGGTGCTAAAACAAACAATCAACAAATGGGACCTTATGAAATTGAAAAGCTTCTGTAAGGCAAAGGACACTGTCCTTAGGAAAAAACGGCAGCCTTCAGACTGGGAAAGGATCTTCACCAATCCAACATCCTATGGAGGGCTAATATCCAAAATATATCAAGAACTCAAGAAATTAAACACCAAAAAAAAAAAAACCAAATAACCCCATCAAAAATGGAGTAAAGAGCTAAACCAAGAATTCACAAAAGAGGAATCCCTAAAGGCTGAGAGGCACTTGAAGAAACGTTCAACATCTTTGGTTATCAGGGAAATGCAACTTATAACTTCTCTGAGATTCTATCTCACACCTGTCAGAATTGCTAAGATCAAAAACTCAAATGACAGCACATGCTGGCAAGGATGTGGAGAAAGAGGAACACTGCCCCATTGCTGGTGGGCATGCAAACATGTACAACCACTTTGGAAATCATTCTGGAGATATCTTAGAAAACTTGGAATAATTCTACTTCAAGACCCAGCCATACTCCTCCAGGGCCTATATCCAAAAGATTCTATACCAAACCACAAGGACATTGCCTCCACAATGTTCATAGCAGCTTTATTTGTAATAGTCAGAAATAGGAAACAACCCAGATGTCCTTCAACTGAGAAATGGATAAAAAAAACAAAGCTGTGGTACAAAGGGAACAAGGGAACAGGAACATAGACTTTGTTACCTGTCAATGAGACACTTTGCCCTAGTGGTGCTGCCTTGTAGGCTCCCAGTGTATGAGGAGGCTCTTGGCCCTCATATGACTGCTGAACTGGGGCAGAGGACTGATATGGAGGGGTAGAGGGTGGGAGGGTGGGACTGGGAGGGGGGTGGAAAGAGGGTACTGTGATGGAGATGGAACTTGAAGTAATAAACATAAAAAACCTGTGGTACAATGGAATACTACACAGCTATCAGAAATAAGGAAATCATGCCATTCGAAACCAAATGGATGGATCTAGAAAAGCTCATCCTACGTGGCCTGACTCAGTCCCAGAAAAATAGACATGGTAGGTACTCTTTTATAAGTTGATATTAACCATACATCACAGGATAACTATCCTACAAACCACACACCCAAACATATAGGAACCTAGCATTGCTATCCTACGAAAAACTTCACCTAGCAGTGAGTCACGGAATCTGCTGCAGGTTAGTGGAACACCTTACCCTGGATGGTGTGCCATATCAAACTCCAGTACCAAAGGAAGCTCTTGGCTCTCACATGACTGAAGAACTGAGAGAGTGTGATATGTGAGGGCCCACCTCATCTGAGGAGAAGGAGAATACCAAGTAGAGGAATAATGAGGGAGGGAGGAAGAGAGGGAGAGAGAGAAGGAGGGATGGAAGGAGGGAGGAAAAGAGGGAGGGAAGGAAGGAGGGAGGAAAAGAGGGAGGGAAGGAAGGGATGGGCTAGGAGGGGAGGAGGGAGGAAACTATGTTCTAGAAATAACATGAGAAAACAAATTAATTATTTTTTTTAAAAAGGGTAAATAAGCTTAAAAATAAAATAAAATAAAAAATAAAAATTTCAAATTATAATTTACCAAAGGTATACTTGCCTTACTGGCATGAAAGGAAAAACGGTCTTAATTTCAGATTAGAATGTTAGACTGCAGGTTGCCACATAGCTCATACACACTCGATATCAGTTTAAAAGTTTTTTTTTGTATCTATAAAGGATATTTTCATTGTTTGGCATTAAAAAGGCAGTTAAGAGGTTTAAAATGCTGTAAATAAATTAAGGGTTACTACAGTTCAACCTGGATTTCTAAACCTCTAAGTGGTGAAGTAATTTGGAGCTAAGGTAAAATATTTGAGAAGGGCGGTGTTAGCCCATGCCTTTAACTCCAACAGAGACTGGAGAATCACTATAGAGTTAGTTGTCTTGTAAATTCTAGTGTTACAATGAAAAGGGTGGTGATGTGCACATCCTTAATCCCATCACTTGAGAGGGATACACCCTTAATCCCAACACACTAGAGACAGAAACATGCAGATCTCTGACTTCAAGGACAGCCTGACATAAAGCAAGCTCCAAATAGAGAAAAACTTAGATTCAGGGGTGGTGGTGCACATCTTTAATTACATCAGTTGGGAGGCACATGTCTTAAATCCCAATAGTTAGAATGCAGAGATAGGCACATAGGATTTGGAATGGTTTAAGTTTAAAAGGCATGCTGAAATTCAAAGTGAATTGTCTTTTGAGATCTCAAAATATATGCACTTAAAGGTTTGTGTAGTTACAAAATATCAAAATAATTTCTTTTTAATCTTAATTGAAAGATAATACTTTTTATATTGTTAAAAACCCAATTTGCTCCAGGAAAAATATACCTGCCCCGCCCCCCAAAAATTAGTGTCCCATCATTAGGATTAGGGCAAGGCTCTGTTCTTATCTTTCCAGGGACAACTGGACAGCTGAAACCTCAGAAGAAAACAGATCAGACACCAAAGAAGACAAGTAGTCCAGATGACTCAGCTTTGAAGACTTCCTCAATAGCTGTTTCCTCAAAAAATCTACAACCACATCAATACAAAATCACTAAGATTGTTCATCCCCACAGACTGATCCAGCCAGAACTTCAGTAAAGCCCTAAAGTTCATCTTCTGTCTACAAACTTCTTAGGACAGTTAAATAGCTGAGCACAAAAGGACTTTACATCAAATGATTCTATTAACATGCATAACCATTTTTCCATTCTTATTTGGGCCCCAAACAGGTTTCCTACATCCCAAATCAGCAAGAAGTAATTTTTTATTATTTTATTTTTTATTTCTTCAAGTTACATGTCAATCACGATTCCCTCCCTACTCCCCCCTCCAGTCCCACCCTCCCACCCTCTTTCCCCTCAACCCCCCTCCCACCCTCTTCCCTTTCAACCCCTCAACCCCCCATCCACTTTCCCCCCCTTTTTTAAGTTTAAGGTGTATCTTTTTTTCCCTCAACAGCTCCCCCTTTCAGTCCAACAAATGACTCTTTCTCTTATAACAATAAATACAATACAAAACAACAGAAATAATTAGGCCACAATTATAAGAGTTGTATGGCTTAGCATACATTCCCAATGTCCAGTCCATACTTATTTGGCACCTGACTTTAACATTCTACTATGCAACCATCTCCATGAGATTAAAGTTCTATATCCAACTCAGCTTTCATCCTAACTTGCATCACAATTTTAAAAACAAATTCTTAGATCTAGAACACCTTCTTGATTCCTAAACAACTCAAAATTTAACTATGTGACTCTAGCTATCTATTTTTTAACCACTTCAGAGACCTGAGAGGGATAAATATATCTGATTATACAGAAAGTGCAGAGCCCGCAGCTTCTGAAACTAAGAAATGACATACCAGTGGCTGCCTGGACAGTTTCCATTTTCTCTCCATACATTACAGCATCAACCTTCAGCCATTTGGCCCTGTTTCTCTGACAGACATTGATTGTAAAGAAGGAATTAAAAAGGACTTGCTTACCCTGACTTGGCAGAGCTAGGCTGTCGACTTACCTGCTTCCAGGTTTGTCCTTTTTGGACAGCATTCTATCTACCGTTGAAGCAAGGGATTTTTCTTGCCAAGAGATAGGCTTGCCACCAATTCAACCATCTCCAATTGGAGATTCTTCGATGCTCATCTTCTACTTGGAGTAGAATAGGGGGTGCGGTCAGGAGCTGACATTTCTCAATATCAAAAAAAAAATCTTAAGTTAAGAAAACGTCTTTGAATGCCATATTCTGCAGATCCCTTGAGGTCTTTGAAGACCCCCTATCCATCTCTTATATTTAGATAAGCAAATGTTGCTTGTCTCTTAGCAAATTGATTTCTGATTAGCTTAGAAAATAACTGTGATAGACTGTCATAGTACCTAACAAAATGACAAGCTTGAATGACTATTAGTTTGCATTTATTAATTATCCTAAACAGTTTATGACAGTTGGTAGCAAAAGGCCAAAACTTCACATTTCATTTTTAAGCATTACGTAGGTACAATACCTTAAAAAGCATTAACCTTAATTTTGTATCACTATACAAACATCAATACCAATGTAGCCAAATATAATCTCAATTTTGTATCAATATACAAAGATCAATACCGATGTAGCTCAATACAATCTTAATTTTGCATCAATATACAAAGATCAATACCAATTTAGCCAAATATAATATTAATTTTGTATCAATATACCAAGGTATAAGGGCATATTCAATAATCTGTCCTTTTTTCTTGATCATTCCTGTATTATGTCTATGTCCCATTTTTTCCTCAAGTCTGTGCACCCCTACATAGGAGAGAAAGAAGGATACAGAAAAGAAAAGGAGAGAAGTCTCTGGGTCTAACCTCCAAAGCCTGTTTAACAAGACCATTTAACAGCTTGTAATCTCTTCCCCTAAATAACAAGATTATCTATAACCCATCAAATGAACAAAGGGGGGAAAAACACCCTCCTCACCTTCTGGAGATGGGATGTTGCTCTCTTAAAATGACTAGCAGGAAGTAATTTTAAGAGAGCGATGCCTTAGGAGAGCTTCTTACAGCACCCCCTATTCTACTCCAAGTAGATGATGAGAATCAAAGAAATTCCAATTGGAGAGGGTTTGCATTAGTGACAAGCCTGTCACTTGGCAAGAAAAATCCCTTGCTTCAACCTTAGACAGAATGCTATCCAAAAAGGACAAAACTTAGAAGCAGGTAAGTAGACAGCCTAGCTCTGCCAAGACAGGGTAGGCAAGTCCTTCATAATTCCTGCTCTACAATCAATGTCTGTCAGAGAAATGGGGCCAAAAGGCTGAAGATTGATGCTGTAATCTATGGATTGAAATTGGGAACTGTCCAGGCAACCACTGGTATGTCATTTCTTAGTTTTGGAACCTGCTGGCCCTGTACTTCCTGTGTAATCAGATATATTTATCTGTCTCAGGTCTCTGATGAGGTTGAAGACTAGATAGCTAAAGTCCCATAGTTAAACTTTGAGTTGTTTAGGAATTAAGAGGGTGTTCTGGATCCAAGAAGTTGTTTTTAAAATGGTGCTGCAAGTTAGGATGGAAGCTGAATTGGATATAGAACTTTAAACGCATGGAGATGGTTGCATGGTAGAATGTTAAAGTCCGTTGCCAAATATGTATGGACTGGACATTGGGAATGTATGCTAAGCCTTATAATTGTCATAATTGTGGCCTAATTATTTCTGTTGTTTTGTATTGTATTTGTTGTTATAAGAGAAAGAGCCATTTGTTGGAGTGAAAGCTGGAGCTGTTGGGGAAAAAGGATATACCTTAAACTTAATAGAAAAAAAAAAGGAAGCGGATGGGGGGTGGGTGAGGGGGAAGAGAGTGGGAGAGTGGGACTGGAGGGGTAGTAGGGAGGGGACTTTGATTGAGAAGTTAGTTGAAAAAAATCTGATTATAAAATAAATGTTGTAAAATCCCTTCCAAAAAAAAAAAGGCCATAAGAGACATTAAAAAAAAATTCCTACTCAATATAAAACTGTCCTTTTTCAGGTAAAAGACAACTTTCAAATTGTAGGTGATATGGTAATCAGTTACTTGTATGAGAAATTGTGCTTTCGAAACATGTGGTCTGGAACATGTGTGAGTTCCTACAAGCTCACTTTAAAATTCTTGCCAGTAAGCCCAGTTAAATGAACGTCACAGATATCAAGAGCATCCATGTGTGGCTTATTCTTGATTCACTGACTGACGCTTGAGGTTTACTTACTATAACTATGCAAGTGTGATATGCTTATGGCTGAGCACCATGGCCAACAGACTGGTTACTGCTGTGTGGCCATTTCAAGCAATGGGTGTTCAAAATACAGTTACCTTTCTGCCACTCTTGCCCTCTGCTATCACTTCAGAATGGCAGATTTCCCCCTCAGTACCAGTGCCAGATTACCATAAATGTAGACCCCTCAAATAGCAATCCACAGTGTAATGTCACCTGCCCTTTGAGAAACTGAATCCATGGCATAAACACAGTGATTATTGCTATGCTTCCATCTGGAAAGTCAGAACCTCTCTCTGATAGGGTCATGAAAGACCAAAGGGATGCTTGAGAGTGACACAGATATCTGACAGGTTAATAATCTGCTCCTCAAAGTCACAATGCACCTCACAGGATGCTGTTCTGTTCCTAAGGACATTATTTCTTAAATCATAATCTGCATTTTTTAAACCCTACTCAAAATCAAGACTGGTAGTCCCCTTCACATGGCAGGAATTAGAGTAAATTAACATGATTTTAATAACTCTGGGAACTATCCTCCAGTAGTTCCCTCATCATAACCACAGAGAAATTCTTGGTTGGGAAGAAGATGTGAAATCCTAGCAAGCTCTGAAACAGGCAGTTTTCTCAGATGAGAGCATGTTTCTTACATATAGACTGCAGGTGCTCAGAATGGCATAATAGCCCTTAGATTCTAGGTAATGCCTGCATGGCACCAAGAAGAGCAGAGATCTGGTGATTTTCTGATTAAACGTGATCAATATTGACAACTAAATGGTATCATCCTGGAGCAGGAGTAGATTTCTGGGCCACAATTATTACATTTGTCTGTTTACATTGTTCACACTATCTGGGTAAATTTTCTGATAAATTCTCCTATAATACCAGTAGAAAGAGGGAGGTTTAGGAATTTACAGAGTTGTAGAGAATGAGTAAATGATACATATTCGTTCATCCATCCTGTTAACAGGTGAAGGTGACAGCTGCCCACTTATTATGCTGGTATGTAGCTATACAATGATGAATAAGGCACCGATCCATTCTCTCACAGTGATAACCTATGTCCAAATCAGAGGGCATAATTATGGGTGTAGGACATTAAGTAGCTACACACAGTAGTGTAAGAGTTCATAGGATGGAGATACTAGGTTCTTCTGCATGTGAGGGAACTAGAAAGCGATTTTTAGAGGAAACCTCCTCATGTGAACAGACTTGAGGCCGATGTAGGATGAGGCAAAGGAATAGACCAGCGCTCTGATCAATTAAGAGTTGTTGGAACACCAAAAGAGCACCCTTAGGGAAAGGGTGGGAGTGGGACCGTTAATCCTGGTTGTTAACTTGATTGGATCTGGAATCAATGAGGTGACACACTCCTGGGTTTTTGAGGGTACTCACTAGAAAAATTAACTGAGGAGGGAACATACGTTCCTGGGATCAGCAGCACATGACCTGCGTGTGGGCAGCTATACTGAGGTTTCAGCTAAGGGGAAAGCAGTGCTTTGTTTGCCTGCCCAGCTTAGCTTCTTGCTGGTGAGAGTACGGCCTGCATTGCTGCTAGTGTGGCTGCCAACCTTCATTGACGTTTGAACCCAAGTTCTTTCATCTTCCAGTGTGGACTGAAGATTTAGTGTTTGAAAGTGCCAGGTTTTTTTTCTCATATGTAAAATGGGCATCATTATCCACTCAAGGATGTTGGGAGGATAATAAGAAGCAATGCATGACTCTCCATGCCAGATTGGTACAGCTGAAACATCCAGTTTCACGGACTGTCTTTCCAGCCTGACAACTACTGTTTGACTGCTGACCTCATATTGTGTAACCCAATGTAATAAGTACAGTTCTAAATTAAAAGACTTATGTATATTATTGTTACTACTACTACTACATTACTATCATCATCATTATTATTCTTTGTGTGTGTATATATGGGTGCCTTTGTCAAATTATGCTTGCGGAGGTCAGAGAACAACTTTGTGAGGTGGGTTCCCACATTCCATCTTTATTTGGTTGCTGTGGATTGAACTCAGGTCTCCAGCCTTTCATAGAAAGTGTGTCTATCCACTTAGAAATCCTACCAGTGGTATTCCATTTTTAATATACATTCATCCTATCAGTTCTGCTCCCTATTGTCTTAGTTAGCATTTCTGTTGCTGTGAAGAGACACCATGATCACGGCAACTCTTAAAAAGGAAAACATTTAATTGTGGCTGGCTTATAGTTTCAGAGGTTTAGTCCATTATCGTCATAGCAGAAAACATGTCAGTGTGCAGGCAGACATGGTGCTGGAAAGGGAGCCAAGAGTTCTACATCTGTATCCACAGGCAACAGAAGGAGATTGTGTGCCACACTAGGTGTAGCTTGAGCATAATGAGACCTCAAAGGCCATACACACAGTGATACACTTTCTCCAACAAAGTTACACACACCCAAGGCCATACCTCCTAATAGTGCCACTCCCTGTGGGCCAAGCATTCAAACACATGAGTCTATGGGGCCCATTCTTATTTAAACCTTCATTCACATCTAGAGAATCAGGAATCTAGGATTCAGTGTTTCATGGATTTTATAGGAAGACATATAGCCCAGTGTTAGACAGAAATTAGAATCATGTTAGGAAGCAATCAGGAATCTAAGTAATTATCCTTATACCCTTTTCTGCATCATTTTTTTCCCTCTGTGAACTTAACCATTAATGACTCTAGTCTCCTTAATTGAAGGGTAACAAGGAAAATCTTCTTGCTCTATGCAATGTCAATTTTATGAGCTATTGTTTGGAGAGTGAAGTCACACAGAGCTTACAGAAGAAGATCTGAAATTTTATAGGCTAGGTCAGATAACTTGCATGTGATCACATGCTCCTGGAAGGTGGTCCACTGCATTGTATATTTGTATACAATTGTATACATTGTACAAGAGAAGTGAGTACTTGTTTGAAAGGGCAGTGGAAAAAAGATAATGAAAACATTAGGGAATATGATGGTTTGTCTTCATTGTCCATCTGTCTAGGTTCTATTACAGAGGAGAATTTTTATGATAACATCAAAAACAATTAATACAGTGAACCAATGAGAAAGGTAGAAATAAAATCTGAATCAGTAGAAATAAAATCTGAATCAATAACAGCAACATGCTGAAATGCAGTATGAAATTTCCTTCAGTCTTAGGTTTGTATTCTTTGAGCTCACTGCATAATATGCCTTTTGGTAAGCTGTTTTAGTGTCCTTTGGAAACAAGAAGAGATATGATATAATAATTGTCAGTTAACAAAGAATGCAGGTAAGAAGTAATGAAAACTTAATTTTGAATTTGTGTTAATGAATTCTTTGCTTTGTGATGATAACAACATAGTCTAGGTGCATGTTTTCTACTTTATAAAACATAAAATGCTTTCATAGAATGGCTGCATAAATAAGATGTGAACAATGGAAATCTCAATACACATGCTAAGGTAGGAGAGAAATCTCATGGGGTCACATGCCTGAGTAAGGAACTATAGACTAATCATGACTGTTGGGGGAAAGAGAATTAGCTTTTCCTAGGTATGAGCCCCCTAATTGGTTGTACAATACAAAGTGCTTAGTACTGGAACCATATGCACAAAAACGACACAAACAGACCTAGAAGGTTGTATTCATATATTTGAATATATATGCATATATCACATACATATATTTAAACATAAATATATATATGTATTTATATAAATAATAAGGGAAGAAGAGGCTTGGAGAGAGGGGATTTGGGAGGGGCTGGAGGAAGAAAAAGGAAGGGGCAAAGTCCTATAATTATATTTTACTTAAATATAATTTTTAAAATATTTTTTATATTTTTATATTTTATATTTGAAAAGCCCATGAGACTCAACTACCTCTTTTGTGCCTGTGATCACCATTGTTTCATTGAGATCTTGTCCCAGATTTTGGTTTCTTTCCCTTGAGCTAGGCATGATTGTGCCTCAGCAATCCTTACCCCTCAATAGGGAGCTCATCAATACCAACCTACTGAAGATATGATTTAAGGCTCAACTCTTTGTCACTAGGCTGCAATTCTAAATTGCTGAGCTTAGAATTCTAAGTCACTACATCATTAGCTAAGCTAAGTTGATGAAGATGAAGTTTTCAGTCCAAATCTCTTATTTCATAGATGAGAAACAGGCACACACAGATGATGATTAGCATAATGTCATGCTAACTAGCAAGCTAAGTCCTGAGATCATATTCTTTGAGTAATTTTAATGGAAAAATTGCTGTTGCTGCTATAATCCTTCTCCTGTTTGATCACTGAGCTTTGGTGTGAAGTTTTTTCTCTAAACAATATGCAGTTGAACATTCTGAATTAATTTTTTTGAATTTTATGCCTCTATCAAATTGCCAGGGCATTATTACTTGAATTTGAATTCCATGGTTAATAAAATCTGACATTTAATGTATCAGTCCAGACACACTGAAATTTAGCAGTTAGATAGAAACTTACAGCTATTTCCTTAATATTACCATGTTTGGAGTTTAACTTACTTGGGACCAATGAATGATTTCCCTTTTAATAGGATATCAAAAAAGTAATGTTCTTGTGCATCCCCTGATCTGTACCACCATTCCAAGTTCTGTTCTTGGTGTTCTGCAAATCCTGTGTAAGTTTCTGTTTGCCTGGAGAGTAAGAAGTCCCAGTTTCATAGTCACGGAATCAGAATCCTAGGACTTTATATTTCTCTAAGATGCCACTGGCATGCTCCTTGGAGTACTTTAAGATGGAGTTCTTTTTTTAAATATTTATTTATTACTTCAAGTTACATCTCCATCACAGTGTCCTCTTCCTACCACTCCCAGTCCCGCCCTCCTACCCTCTACCCCCTATCCCTTCCATCACACTCCTCTGGAGTGTCCCTACATAACAGTCCCCCACCCCAGTTCAGCAGTCATATGAGGACCAAGAGCCTCCTCATGCACTGGGGGCCTACAAGGCAGCACCACTAGGGCAAAGTGTCTCATTGACAGGTAACAAAGTCTATGTTCCTGTTCTCTTTGGTGCATTGGTTGTAGTGTAGTTATCCTGTACTATATGGCTAAAATCTAACTATAAGTGAATAGATGCCATGTGCATCCTTCTGAGTCTGGGTTAGCTCACTCAGGATGAGCTTCTCTAGTTCCATCCATTTGGCTGCAAATTGCATGATTTCATTGTTTCTGATAGCTGAGTAATATTCCATTGTATAGATGTACCACAGTTTTTTAATCCATTCTTTGGTTGAGGGACATCTGGGTTGTTCCCAGTTTCCAGCTATTACAAATAAGGCTGCTATGAACATAGATGAGGGAACTTCCTTGTGATTTGGTGAGGAGTCATTTGGATGTATACCCAGAAGTATGGCTGGGTCCCAAGGCAGAGCTAGTCCAAGTTTCCTAAGATATCTTAACTCGGCACATCAGACACCTATTCAAGTTCTGCTGACAAACTCAATAGACTGAACCAGAGTTGGGTATTATGTCCTTCAGGCATTTCTCATTACACCGTGTTGCAGTTACTTGTTCATCAGTGTATTCACAGTCAGCAATCCTTGAGTTCAGAAACAGTAGACTACTAGCTTTTAGCTCAGCTCACAGTGGAAGCATAATTCCTTTGCTCACAAAGGAATGATGAAGGTGCTCAAGTAAATCCTATTTTTATTATAAAGCACACTGGAAGCTTGAGTCTGTTTGATTTTACCATTTCGAATCCGTAGCTCCCAGTAAGAAAACCAATATAAAATAGCCAATTAGGAAATGGGCTTTTTAAAAAATGAAAAATAAAAGATGACCCCTTGAAATAAAGTCTACTTACACATTTATTCTTATGCTATAACTCATTTTCTTGGGATGTATTGATTTATTTAGGATATAGCTCCCTGCAAAAAAATCTGTTCATGCCCTGTTAAATGTCAGAATATTAACTGAACTGTAAAATATAATAGTGAAAAAGTCCCAATTATCCCATTGTGAGTCATGTTTGGTGCCTTCTCTTTTCAGGTACACTTAATAAGTATTCTTGGGCATCTGAGTGTGCAGGAGACAGAGTTGACAGAGTGGCTTTTCATCAGGGAGATAGCCTAACAGTATACCATGGTGGCTTTCAGGACAATCAGCCCTGACTGACTCCTGTGTCAGAGTTTCCTCTGATGGTTCTCCTTTTAAAACAATACAGCATCATGGTAGATATTCGGTCAACCATCCTGGCTTTGAATCCTGACTCCTTGTCTCATATATGGTTTTGGGTAAGTTCCCCGTATGTAAAGTGGGCACCATTATCCATTCAAGGCTCCCGAGAGGATGACTAGGAGCAATGCATGTATGTGGCACAATACCTGGAGATCAGTGCATGCTGATGGTTTTCATTGTTACCATAGACACCCACTATTAACGTTCTTATCTTAATCTTTATCCAAGGCTCAGTGTTCACATTGCTGTCCCTACAAAGACACATGATTGTGCCCCTCAACTCTGTCCCACCCTCATATTATTTTGCTTAACACAGTGTCTAGTTATATAGCTTAGTTGGCCTTTAACTTACGATCCATCCATATTCCTAGTTCTGGCATGGCACTATGTGCTGCTACAGCTGCCTCAACCTTTGAAATTTTAATGACTTTAAATTAAAAAAAAAAAGATTTTTGGATAGCTTTATGCATTTATTTGATGAATTTTAGCCATTTCTCCTCTTATTCCCCACCCTTTCCTGCTGGAACCCTTCTCCTCAACAAGCCTTCCCTCTACTTATGTGTCCTCTTTTTGTGAGGTTTGTACTTATTGGCTGTACTTCCCAATATCTTGTTACAAGGCTTGATGCCATTCTCTGATGGCCTCTGATACACAACTGAGTACATGGGTATAATAGTTGATCAGTATAGACTGCCTTGTTCATAATATAATTAATTATTCCCAGCATGCTTCTGTTTACATGACTTTTAAGAAAACATTGGCAAGGAATCTGTAAGAGGGAACACAGAATTTCAAGTGTAAATACTCTGACTCAGTAGCCTAAGGATGGTCACAGATAGGTTAGTTCCCCACCTCATCTGGCTTCTTGTTAACACTGCTTCCAGTTAGCATTCTGATGTAAATAGGAGCCCTGTTCTTCAAAAAGGCTGCTGCTTGGTTTCTGGCCTTGAAACACCAGACAGTCAATGGTTTGGAAAAAGATTTCCATGCCAGTCTCACCCACTCCAAATTCCAGTCAGCATCATAAGTACTCTGCACAGCTGTGAGGAATTGACACTTCTCTATTATCCTTGACAAACCAGCTTGGGAAATAGCCACATATGGACTCTTTACCCATTAACTCAAAGATTTCTAGTAAAATAGTCTCAAATACTTGCCAGCCAATTGTGGATCATGCAAGACAGGAATTTAATTTTTCACTTTTAATAGGAGACTTCATTCCTTTCTTTACCAAAAATTTCTGAGACTTGCCTAAAACTATCCCATTTAGTTCTGAATGGAATGGATGGTACCAGTGATTCTGGCCTGTGGCTACTGTTTGGGATGGATGCTGGCAGACTGGTAATGTGAAAGGAAAGAGAAGCAAAGGCCACTTTATATACAATGCTAACTTTCTTCTAATGTGGAACGTTAGTTTTATTGATTACTTTTATTGTAATTTTGTGTGTACTACATATATTTTAAACTGAAAAATCACTCTAATAACCATATAAGCTTGTTGAATATTAGTTTCCTTGCTATATTATTCCTGCATCCAAGATAAAGTTATCCAAGAGTTTTAAAACTGCCTTTGTATTATGAATACCATTTTGTGAATGTGTTTGCTTGGCATATTTTTCAAAAGTTTTCAAAACATCAGTTTGTAAGACACTATTGGAAGTGTCTTAAGTAGCACCCACAAAGGGCAAATGAAAACAGGTGGAGTTCTGGGCCATCATCCCTTTCAACTGCGTTTCATTCTGTTTTTATATTTATTTATTTGTTTGTTTGTTTTTATAAATTATGACTCTGGGCAAGATCTGAATAAAGAGCCAGAATGAAGGTCTTGCCATTTGAAAGGCCATCAAATAGAATTCTAATGCCAGTCATGGCTGCAAAGGGAAGAGTAAGATAAGCAGGTGAAAATTCTAGGGGGATAGATTTAGTAAAATTGCTACAAATATAGTGACCATATGCTAAGCTCCTATTCAAAAAACTTTTGTCAGCCCATGCACTGAGAATGTGCTATCGGAATATGTTGGAACCTTTAAGAAGTGGGAAGAACTGGTTGGGGGAAGTGAACCAACCTGATGTCTGATCTGAGAGGTGTACTGAAAGTCTGGCCTCTTCCTGTCTCTCTCTCTGTCCCTGCCTTCTTCTAGAAGTTTTTGCGCTGCAATCCAGTCATGCTTGGGCTCCTTGCCACAAGTCCCAAAATGATAGGTCAACCAACAACTGACTGAAACTTTTCAAACTTAGAGTCCACACAAGTTTTTCCACGAAAGTTGCTCATCTTGGGTTTTTAACCACATTGACTGTGGCAGTTTCAATAGGAATGACCCCCTTATACTAATGTTTTTGAATACTTGGCCATAGAGAATGGCGCTACTAAGAGGTGTGGCCTTGTTGGAGTGGGTGTGGCTTTGTTTCAGGAAGTGTGTCACTGTGGGGATGGCCTTTGAGGTCTCTTATGTTCAAGTTACACCTAGTTGGCACACAATCTCCTTCTGTTGCCTATGAATCAAGATGTCGGACTCTAAGCTCCTTCTCCAGCATATTGTCTGTCTGCATGTCTCCATGCTTCTCGCCATGATGATAATGGACTAAACCTCTAAAACTTCAAGCCACCTCCAGTAAATGTTGTCCTTTATGAGCATTGCCATGGTCATGGTGTCTCTTCATAACAATAGAAACCCTAACTAAAACATTGACAGACACTAACTGACCGAAGGGATCTGGGTTTATTTGTTCCTTCAGTGTTATTTGGCTACTCTTTGGATCTACCTTCTTTCAGCATGAAAGTGTTTAATTTGTAGAGTAAGTTACAAGGTTATTGTACCTATAAGGAATACTTTTCCAACAGATACATGGAAGATTAAAAAGGTCGCTTTCTGCAGAAACAGAAAGGGAGCTAAATGGAAGGAGATGTAGTAAGCTGGGCTTAAGTCATTTTCAGCCTTGGACTTCAATCTAACTTGCTCTGGGATGGAGTCTGGAACTGAAAGCCTACAGTCTGCAGAGATTTGGCTTTGGCAGTTAGGGACCCAGTCAGTAACCTAATGATTTCCAAGTTGGGAGTCATAACGCTGGAGATCAGTGAGATAAGCAATTATTTTTAGTTATTCTAAATGTTGCCTCATTTTGTTACTAAACGAATACCACTTGTCTGCCTCATGTTTAAGATTTGTCATACCTATTGATGATGCTGTGATTGAAAGCTATGTGTTGAGGGGCCAAGATGGCGGCGACCTACACTGACGCATTTTGAATGCGGGGGAAAAAAGAGCCATAAAAAACACAGATTATTGGGCACGGTGCAAAAACCGGAGGGGCTAGACCCCCCCCCCCCCCCCGGGAACACTCACAGCTCCCAAGGGACTGTTAAAAGTCCCAGGGCAAGGCTCTCCCCATCTCTCACAGCCACTAAACCCAGGATTCAGGAACTCCCATTTGGAGAGGCGCCTGGTAAGATCGATCCCAACTTACAGCAGGCAGAATCTGGGTCCACTTGGCCATAGATCGCTGGCCTATTGGGCTCCCCACACATCAGGTTGAACTTATACCCACTTAAAAAACTTTGCGAGATAGTGGAAGGCTTAGCAAGGAACAAACAGGGGGCTCAGCGGGTGATCCGCAGCTGCTGGTGAAGCGGAGTGCGGGAGGTTCCAAGAGAGCGCGGGAAGCTGGGAACACAAAGGCGGGCGGGAGGGGCTGAATCCCGCAAACTTACGGTAGCACAGCTGGGGAGTGAGCACGGCTGGCAGGGCAAAATCCCTGCGAACCCACGTCAGGTCATCTGGGGAGAGAGACAGGCGTGGGCGGGGCCAGGGATTCATGCACCCTTGGCTGAGCTGCTGGGACGAGAGGTCCACTCAGGCAGCCGGAGGATGAGGGGCTTGGGGTACCCACGGGACCCGTGGCGGCGCAAACAGGAAGGGAATCAGGCACAGAGTCCAGCCCTGTGGTGAGAAGCCTAGACAGAAACCAGAAATCGGGTCCTTAGCTGTATCCTGGAAAATCCAGACATATTAGGTGTGGAGCCAGACCCTGTCAGCCACCGTGACGACAAACAAAGCCCACAGAATCTGTGCCTGGGCAAACAGGCCCATACTATCAGAACAATTACAGGCTGATAACTCAGAGTGCAACATAGGGAAGTCTGAATTGGGAGCAGTGAAACAATCCTGGTCCATTACTCACAACCTGGGAATATGTTGCACCAGCTCACAGTGCCTCAGGCGATTAAAACCACAGTGACCTTGAAATCCCCCTGTAAGCAAGGACAGATAGCCAAGTAACTTGTCCCCTGCACCAAATCATCCACTGTGGTTCCAAGCACAGAAAACAGACAGCTAAATGCATCCAAGGGCGAAAGGTCAAAAAAAAAAAAAGAAAACAAGGAATTATGACTCCAACAAAGCAGAATCATACTAGCTCATCCAATTTGGATGACCATACACCAACAGAAACACATGAAAACATTGACAATTCTGCATTATGGAA
>CAJQZJ010030045.1:0-43346 GCA_907164525.1 Lophiomys imhausi | reverse complement strand
GGATTTAAGTTTAAAAGCTACTTACAAAAGGCAGGCTGCAATTCAAATAAATTGTCCTTTGAGATCTCAAAATATATACACTAAAGGTTTGTTTAGCTCCAAAATATCAAAATAATTTCTTCTTTAATCTGGATTGAAAGGTAATAATTTATATATTGTCAAAAAACCAAATTTGCTCCAGGAAAAATATTACCTGAACCCCCCCCCCAAAAAAAAAGGTAATTGTCCCAGAGTTAGGATTAGAGTAGGGCTCTGTTCTTATCTTTCCAGGAGATTTAAAGCATCCATTCAAGGAATCCAGGGACAACTGGACAACGGAAACCTCAGCAGAAAACAGATCAGACACCAAAAAAGACGAGTGACCCAGATGATCCAGCCTTGTAGACTTCCTCAATAACAGTTTCCTCAAAAGTCTATAACCACAACAACTCAAAATCGCTAAGATTGTTCAGCTCCACAGACTGCTCCAGCCAGATCTTCAGTAAAGCTCTGAAGATCAGCTTCTGTCTATGAACTTCTTAGGACATCTAAATAGCTGAGCACAAAAGGACTGAACATCGAATGATTCTATTAACATTTTTAACCATTTTTCCATTCTTATTTGGGCCCCAAACAGGTTTACTAAGGCCAAATCAGCAGGAAGTCATTTTAAGAGAACAACGTCCCATCCCCAGAAGGTGGGGAGGGTATTCCTCCCCCTTTGGTTATTTGATGGATAATAGTAAATTTTGTTATTTAGAGGAAATGACTACAAGCTGTTAAATGGTCTTGTTAAATGGGTTTTGGAGGTTAGACCCAGGGACTTCTCTCTTTTTCTTTTCTGTATCCGTCTTTCTCTCCTATGTAGGAGTGAACAGACTGACTTGAGAAAAATGGGACTTAGACATAGTATAGGAAAGATCAAGAAAAAAGGACAGATTATTGAATATTGCCTTATACCTTTGTATATTGTTACAAAATTAATATTATATTTGGCTAAATTGGTACTGATCATTGTATATTAATGCAAAATTAAGATTGTATTGGGCTACATCAATATTGATCTTTGTATATTGATACAAAATTAAGATTATATTTGGCCACAATGGTATTGGCCCTTGTATATTGATATAAAATTAAAGTTGTATTGGGCTACATCAGTATTGATCTTTGTATATTGATACAAAATTAAGATTATATTTGGCCACATTGGTATTGATCTTTGTATACTGATACAAAATTAAGGGTAACGCTTCTTTTTTTTTTTTTTTTTTTTGGTTTTTCGAGACAGGGTTTCTCTGCGTAACAGCCCTGCCTGTCCTGGACTTGCTTTGTAGACCAGGCTGGCCTCAAACTCACAGAGATCCGCCTGCCTCTGCCTCCCAAGTGCTGGGATTAAAGGCGTGCACCACCACGCCCGGCGGGTAACGCTTCTTAAAGGTATTGTTCCTAGTAATGCTTAAAAATGAAATGTAAAGTTTTGGCCTCTTGCTACCAACCGTCATAAACTGTTTAGGATAATTAAAAAATGGAAACTAATAGTCATGCAAACATTTCATTTTGTTATTTACTATGACAGTCTATCACAGTTATTTTCTAAGCTACTCAGAAATTAAGTTGCTAAAGACAAGCAATATTTGCTTATCTAAATATAAGAGACAGATAGGGCATCTTCAAAAACCTCAAGAGATCTGCAGAATATGGCATTCAAAGATGTTTTCTTAACTTAAGATTTTTTGATATCGAGACATGTCAGTTCCTGACAGCACCCCCTATTCTATTCCAAGTAGATGATGAGCATCGAAAAATCTCCAGTGGGAGATGATTGAATTAGTCGCAAGCCTATCTCTTGGCAAGAAAAAACCTTTGCTTCAACTGTAGACAAACTGCTGTCCAAAAATGACAAAACTTGGAAGCAGATAAGTCGACAGCCTAGCTCTGCCAAGACAGGGTAGTTAAGTCCTTCATAACCCCTGCTCTACAATCAATGTCTGTCAGAGAAACGGGGCCAAACGGCTGAAGATTGATGCTGTAATGTATGGAGAGAAAATGGGAACTGTCCAGGCAGCCACTGGTATTTCATTTCTTAGTTTTGGAAGCTGCAGGCACTGTACTTCCTATAAAATCAGATATATTTATCCCTCTCAGGTCTCTGAGGTGATTGAAGAATAGATAGCTAGAGTCTCATAGTTAAATTTTAAGTTGTTTAGGAATCAAGAGGGTGTTCTGGATCTAAGAAGATATTTTTAAAATTGTGAGGCAAGTTAGTATGAAAGCTGAGTTAGATATAGAACTTTAAACTCATGGAGATGGTTAGATAGTAGAATGTTAAAGTCAGGTGGCAAATACGTATGGACTGGACATTGGGAATGTATGCTAAGCCATATAACTCACATAATTGTGGCCTATTTATTTCTGTTGTTTTGTATTGTATTTATAGTTATAAGAAAAAGAACCATTTGTTGGACTGAAAGGGAGAGCTGTTGGGGGGAAAAAGAAATACTTTGAACTTAAAAAAAAAAAGGGAAGAGGATGAGGGGTTGAGGGGGGGAGGGTGGAAGGGTGGGACTGGAGGGGGGAGTAGGGAGGGGAATGTGATTGAGATGTAACTTGAAGAAATAAAAAATAAATTATTAAAAAAAGAAATAAAAGGGGGAGCTGTTGGAAGGAAAAGAGATACATTTTATTTCTTTTTAAAAAAGCAGATAGGAGGGTGAGGGGGAAGAGGGTAAGAGAGTGGGACCAGGAGGGGGAGGAAAGAGGGGACTATGATATAATTGAGATGTAACTTGAAGAAATAAGTAAATGTTAAAAAAAATTAGAATAAATTTTAGAAAAATTAAAAACCTATTGATGGGGTGGTGCTAAGCATTGCATTCTAAATGTTAATTGGTACTGCTTGTTGTCTGTTACTTACATTGTCTCTGATTGGTTAAATAAATGCTGAGGCCTAGAGATTGGGCAAAGAAGGAGATAGGTAGGACTAAGGTGCATGGGCTTCAGAGACAGAGAGAATCTTGGGAGAAAACTCAAGAGCAGAAAGAAGGAGGACACACACCATGGGGCAGATTCCACGTGGCCTGGAACATCGGCATAGCGTGGAGAATAATAGTCCAAAGGGACGTATGTATATATGGGGTCATATTTGGTAATAGAATTATGAGCTAGCTTAGATGGACTAGGATTGCACAACTCAGGTCAAGGCTTGTTAAAATCTATCCAGTGTTTGTGTGTATTCATTTACAATAGTGGGTTAAGGACTATCATCCTCCAAATCAGTTAGTGATAATATAAATACCGGTTAAATCATTTAATTAGCCATTTTTCTATAATAAATAATAAAAAATCAAATAAATTTTTAAAAATTTTAAAAACTTATTTTTGTCAAAGGCAACGAATTTCTAAAAGCTTCAACTTTTTCCTAAGTTATGATTCATTTATGTGACAAGAAAGGAGGACAAATGAATGGCTTGATACATGAATGGGTAGATTAAATAAAGAGGTGAGGATAAAAGGGCAGTGATATATCAACAAAAACACAAATAAAATTTAAAAGAAAGATATTTTTAAGAGGAAGAAGAAAGGAACAAGGGATATATAATAGATTGACATCATTCTTGTAGTAAACATCCTTATATTACAACATATGAATATAGTAAAATATTATCTCCTTGCTTCCAATGTGCTAAAAACCTTCATTCCTTTGGGACTCCTGGTACAAAGCCAAGTTCTCCCCAGTTCTTCCCTATTACCTTTTTCAGTTGTTCTTCTAGCCCATCTCCATTCCTTTATGACTCCTCACCAACCCAAAGAACAGCTTTCTACTGGGAACCCAGAGCCTTAGCTCTTGTCTGGGACTCAGGGATCCCATAGCCACCATAATTGGTTAGGAACCAGATTGAGGCAACAGCAATCAAACAACAAAATGTCAACCCAACAAGGGTCTGACTACATATCTACACCAAGAAACACCCCAAACATCTTGACTCCACATGTCTAAATCTAAGGACAAAACCCAGAAACAAACAAGAAAACATGCCTCCTCCAAAAGCCAGCAGCCCTACTGTACTAGGCCCTGAGAAAAAGAATATAGCTGATCTTAGCAATTGTGAATATGTTTATGAACCTCAAAGAGACTATGAATAAATGTCTTAACAGACCATGAAAACACAGTTAAATGAGACAATGAAAACAATTCAAGACATGTAGGTAGAATTTAACAAAAGAATAGAATTACAAAACTCAAATTGAAATAAAACTCAAAATGAAAAACTCAGGAAAAAGACAGGGAAGAGAGAATCTCAGGTCTTAAAGATAAGGTAGCAGAAATGGGTTGTTCAGTCAAAGAAAATGTTACATCTGAAAGAATACAGACACAAAACACCCAGGAAACTTGGGACACTATGAAAAAAACCAAACCCAAAACAAAATCATAGAAGAAAATTTCCACAAACAAACAAATAAAAAGGCCTATCAAGGAACAATACACAAACAGAACACCAACTATGCAGGCCTATAAAATAAAATCTCCACAGCATATAATAAAATATTAAATATATACAAACAGGATATTAAAAGCTTCAAGAAGAAAAGAGATCTTGTGTTAATAACTTAATGATATATTTGAAAGCTCTAGAAAAACAAGAAAAAACAATATCCAAAAAGAATAAATCTGAACAAATAATCAAACTCAGGGCTGAAATCAACAAGATAGAAAGAAACAAAAAACAAAAACAATTAAAAATAAAAACATGGAATCAATGGCAAAAGAGCTAGTTCTTTTATAAAATCAACAAGATTGACAAACCTTTAGACAAATTAGCCAAAAGACACAGAGAGAGGCTCCAAACTCATAAAAGTAGAAAAGAATAGGGGGACATAACAAAAGACACCAAAGAAATTCAGAGAATCATAAGGACATACATTAAAAATCTTTACTCCTCCGAACTGGAAAACCTAAAAGAAGTGAATGAATTTCTTGATATATTCAACCTATCAAAGTCAAATCAAGATAAAACAAACAATTTTAAAAGACTATAGTCCTTACTGAAATAGAGGCAGTAATTTAACACCTCCCAACCAAAACAAACCGGCCAGACAGATTCAGCATAGAATTCTACCAGATCTTCATAGAAGAGGTATCACCAATATTCCTCAAATTATCACACAAAACAGAAACTGAAGGGACATTTCCAAATTCTTTTTATAAAGCCTCTATTATACTGATACCAAAACCATACAAAGACCCAACAAAGAAAGATGAAGAGTCCCATCCCTAAGCAAGAAGCTCTTTGCAAATTGGTATCTGGAGGAAAAGGGGAAAATCACTTTTGAGGTTTTTTTCAATGAAAATTCAATCACACTCCAGAGCAAGCCCCTTGCCCAGTAGTTGTTCAATATACACGCACTCACACATTCACACACGCACACACACGCACGCACATCCACACCAACACCAACAACAAAAAGCTTGCATGGTTTTTGTCTGCTTCTTGTTTTGCTTTGGTATTTTTTGTCTTATGAAGATTGTGTTTCTTTTTTGTTGTGGGAATCTTTCTGGAATAAACACTCTGACCCCAATAAGAGTGGAAGAGAGGAAATATCATTCAAGAACCAACTGAAGCCAGGAAAAGTCCTAAAAGGCTGCTATGCCAGGTCTAGTTTGTATTCTCATTTTGTATTCTAAAACCACAAGGTGGGGAGGGAAAACAAGTAAAATTTTACAGGCGCCTATGTAGCAGTCTACAAGTTGCTAAGGGCAGTGACCCATTGCTTCAGCAATTCCTCCAGGCCATTCTGCTCCAGGTAAAAAGAGAAATCAAAAAGAAAAAGAAAAAAGTGAAATCAAGCTTGGTAAATAAGCAATACAAACAAGTGCTTTAACTAATTCATGAAATAAATCAATATCTAATAATTGGTCTTTTCTACCTTATTTTACTTTACTCTGGTTTGATTTGGTTCTTTTTGTTTTTTGTTGGTGTGTACAGTGTTTGTTTATTTGTTTGTTGAGTGAAAGAGAAGCATGAAGTTGGGTGGATAAGGAGGTGGGAGAACATGGAAAGAGTTGTGAGAATGGAAAGAATATGATCAAAATATATTGTATGAAAAATATATATAAAATGCTAAGAAATAACAAAGCAAATGTAATATACTTATCAATGATACACAATAGTTTTCCTAGAAAATCACTTAGAATTGTTGCCCATGAACAGATTGTGAAAAATTTGTGTCTACTGACTTAGGTCCTCACAATTGAGAGTCAAGTCTTCAAAAGCTCAGAACCAGAGTCTGTATATCTGGAACATAGTGATTCCAGGTAGGCGATCTGATTTTCATCTGTCTAACACAGAATCCCCCTACAGGGCTCACTTGAGCACTACAGATTAGAAGTGATGCCCTGTAAGCAGAAGCATCAGTATTGGAATTAAAGACCAGACCAGCATCTTGGTACTCTGTTAACTTAGCCTTCTTTGTGCAGCTGCTATTTTGATGATAAAGCAGCAATAAATTGATCTTCAGGGTTTATTCTGAAAATCAAATGAGATGACATATTGAAAGCTCTTAGCACCATGCTCATCATACTACAAGATCTCAGTCAGTGCTTACTCTAGCCAGCTGTTCCAATGATAAATCGATGAGCTGTTTGCACAGAACCCAACAATAACCAACGTTATTTTGTTTCCTCTTAACAAAATTAAAACAAGTGATTACAAAAGAGAAAGGTAAGTAAAAAAGAACCACAATTTGAAAATGGTAAGTTGATATGAGCTAATAATTAGCATGAAAAAGAAATAAGTTCTGCTCATGGGTATCTGCAAAATAGACCTCTGCCCCCAAAGTGGGGTATTTTTTTCTATCAATTCTCTTGAAGAGTTGGAGCATCCATCTATATATGGGGGACTAGGCTTCCTGAATGCATGGCAGCTACTGCTATCCATTGCTAGTACCTTCCTAAGATAGTCAGCATCTGCTCCATTTCCATGACCAAACTCTTTCTCTTCTATGCCTCAGAGCACTCTGTGCTCTGCTTAGTGACACTCAGGTCACTTTGTCATTACAAATATGTTTCTCAGTTATTTGATTAGTTGCTTTCTTTTCCCTCAACTAGATTGTAACATCCATAGAGCGTGGGTGGGTCTGTTATTACTGTTTTATCAACACCCAGCAAGGGACTCACAGCAGGTTACCAAGGTGTTTGATGTAGGGAGGATGCAAGGGAGGGTAACATATAGGAGAAAGGGAAGGAAAGATGCAGGTTGTCTCAGGCAAGTACCACAGAGAATAGAGTGTGTAAGGAAAGGAGGGTCTCCAGTAGCTCAAAGACAACAGCTATCACCCTCGGTGTGGACACAGGATCTGCAAAGGCTTCTGAGAATCTGTTTTGCTTGCACCTTGGTACACAGGTAGAGGGAATGCTGGGAGAGCACAGGACATGCATTTCTTTGTACAACATGAGGACTCTGAGGAGGCATCTTGAGAGTCGAGGCTATCTGTAACAGGAAGAGCAGAAGATGATACTTGCCATGTCTGGGTTAGAGATGAGGTGCGCTCTAGAAACGCAGGTCTGGTGAAGTACAAAGGTGGAATATGAGTGGGAAGAGGTCTGAGGCAGGGAGGCTTCTCAGCATGGGCTGCTATTCTGTTATTTCTAGGGCAGCAGTTGCATCACACTGGCAAATAGCCTTTAGGTGCTCCACATGTACTCCATCTAGAAAACTGATGATGATGGTCAACTCTTCAAGGAATTTTTGCAAAGTCTGCAAAACAAAACTGCCAAGGTGAATAACTAGAATATCCTGAAGACTATTGAAGTTATTTATATATGCATTTATCTGTATATGGATTGTATGTAAATTTGAACTTATACTCAAAAGCACAGAGAATTTTACCACAGAGTTCACCAACAGTTGATGAGACTTGGAAGAACCACCCTAGAAGAGATTAAATCAACTTCTTTGCTTACAAGAGAAATGTAGAAATAAATAATTAAATTATTGACCCGTATTTAAATTATTAGTTAATGGGGGTGGTGTTAATCCTTAACCCACCATAATAAATGAGCACACACAGACACCTGATGGATTTTAACAAGCCTTAGCCTGTATTGTGAAATCTTAGCCCATCTAAACAAGCTTATAATTCTGTTCCCCAAATATGACCCCATATATACATATGTCCCCAAGGCTGTTATTCTCCATGCTATGCTGATGTTCCAGGCCACATGGAATGAGTTTCTTTTCTCAACCTCATGGTGTGTGTCTCTCCTTTCTCCTCTGGCTTCTTCTGCCCAAGATGCTCTCTGTCTTCACCAGAAGCCTGAACCTTTGTCCCACCTACCTTTCTCTCTGCTCAATCACAAGCCTTTGCATTCTATTAAAGTCAACAGACAATGATTAGAAAACAAGGTAACAGAGCATTACTTGATGTATAGCAAGCAGAGTTCTGAGAACAGGTTAATTAACATTTAGAATGCATAACATCACCCCATCAAAGAAAGGCAGGAGAATTTTATTTGGATGGAAATCCTTATGATTTGCTACCTCATGAGGTTGTAATAACATCTATCAATGGTTTTATTGTCCCCCTTTTTAGAAACAGGACATCATGACGTTGTGTTTTATCTAATTGTCATATGAAGTAGGTAATGTTATTTCTTATTTAATCCCTAGTGACAGGTCCAAAACTACAATATACCTTTCTAACATCCTCCAAACTAGTGTATATAGTTTTCCTTTGCCTACTAAACAAGTTGTAACTAGTTTACAATTTTTCCCAGGAATTCATTTAACAACTTCCATTAAATTTAAAAATACTTCCTCATACTCCTCTCTATATGTCCATGACTTTCCTCATCTTCACTGACTTCCTCATCCTCCTTATCTTTCTGAAGTGACTCTTCTGTCTCTAGGCAATCATGGGTAGCATTGTCTAATCTTTCCTATCCTAGATGCAGGCCTGCCCTTAGTCCTCTGTCCATCCTCCACCACCATCATGAATGCTGTGGCTCCTCAGTCTCAGCTGATGCTTTGCTGCTGAGCAACATACAATAATAGATTTGTCAACTCAACCTCTCACCAACAGGGTGATGGTAAACATATGTGTCTGTGGTGAATACAGGGGCTATGGAGACAATGGCAAGGAAACCAAAGGACTGAAAGGTAGAAGATACTACTGGGGTCAAATCAGAAGAGACCAAAATGACAGATGCTGAAGAAATGGTAGCGGAGTTGGGGACCTGAAAATATTCCTGATTTTATGTCTTTAGTTTCTAAAAGAAACAGAGACATAGATAGAGCTTATAGCCTACTTTGAGGTGATCTCTCTCCTATAAATTGGGGCTTCCACCTACTGCCAAAGGGTGTATGTGTAGTGAGAGACAATGACAATAATGAAGCCAAAATAAAGGCTTCTTTAGACCAAGCCAACCATGGAAGAAATAATTGCAGGAACACATGCAAGTTTGCAGGTACCATGAAAATGTCAGGCTGAAATTTGGATGGACAAAATTTTCATTTGGGTAGACAGTCCTACACTGAGGTCAGTTTCCTTTTATTAATAGAAAGATGATGGTGATATTCATTTTCTGCCTCTCTCCCACACAACACCTTTCTCTGAAGCTGCTCCTCTCTCACTCTTCATCTCCTCTCTCCACTTGCATCTCTCCCTACATCTGTCTCTACCCCATATCCTCTCTCTCACACATACACACATATTGTGTGGGTGGAGGGATGGGTGGGTGGGTGGATGGATGGATATCATTGATTACTCTCCAAGTTGGAGCCTCCCTAGTAGAATTTGAATTTGTTAGTTTAAGGGCTGTCAGTATTGAAGGGACTTCAGTCAGCGTGAGCACAGCAAGCATGGATCTGGCAGGCTTTGTCCTTCTCTTCCATTCCCTCTGCCTTGCTAGAGAGAGAGAGAGAGAGAGACAGAGAGAGAGAGAGAGAAGAGAGAAGAGAGAGAGAGAAGAGAGAGAGAAGAGAGAGAGAGAAGAGAGAAGAGAGAAGAGAGAAGAGAGAGAGAGAGAAGAGAGAAGAGAGAGAGAGAGAGAAGAGAGAGAGAGAAACAAAAACAAAAAGTTAGACTACATTCCTAAAGCTACCCATCGAGGTCTTTATTTGGCCACTTCCTCTTCCTGATGCTGACTACCAAGGCCCAGCTATCAAAGTATTAAAGTCCAACAATTAAAAAGTCCCCTTTGACTCACCTGACAAATATGCCTAATTAAAATTAAACACTTCATTCTAATACAGGGTTTCCCCTTGTACTTTTATAAACTGTCATTTGCCTATGAGTCACATCTGTCTCCTCTCTATGCAAATGCAGTCCTTTGTCCAACTCTGAAACTAATACCCCTTACCCTCCTCCCTTCCCACTTTCCTCCCCTTTCCTTTGTTCGCTTCCTTATCTCCCTCTTCTTCACCTGTCTTTGTCTCTTATCCCTACCCTCTGTCCCCCTGGGACAAATAAATCTCCTTTCTGAGAACTTAATCTTGGGGGTCCTCAGAGGATACTTGTCCTTACAAGTGTAGCTCTGTGTTGTGCTTTGAATGTGACATCACCCAGCAAACCATCTGATATCCAAATGGCGGTGCTATGTTGCAAGGTTGTGGAACTTGGAAGAGGTAAGGCTAATTGACACACATCCCATTGTGGGGCTTGCCCACCTCTATCTGAGCCCCCTGCTTCCTGGCTAGCACCATACAATAAGCCATGACACTAGCCTTCACTGTCACTTAGAGAGCCATCTACCATGCCTTTCCTACCATAGTGGATGATATTCACCTTAAACTATGAAACCAAATATTGCCTTCCTTCCTTCAGTCCTTCCTTCCTTTCTTCTTTCCTTCCTTCCTTTCTTCCTTAAATAACTTCTGTGAGTTATTTTCTTAGAATTGGGAGAAAATTAACATACCATACATAGCAGAATAGCTTCATTCTAACAAATAGGCAGAATTGTTTCAATTGTTTCAGATGCTGCTATTAACTGTGAGTTTCTATGAACAACACTCCTAATTTTATCTCTGCGACCTGTATGCTTTATCCCATTTGTTCCACATAAACGGCAGGTACTATTACTGTCTCTGCTTTACATTGAATAAATTGTGTCTCTCAGCTATTTTCTACTGGGTTCACGGCTGATCAGATGCATACTGAACTGAAACTAAAGCTTTAGTCTGCTTTAACCCAGAGGCTGTTTAATAACAGCCAATCCAATGCCTGTATGATGCTAGCATTTCTCAACCCTGGAGTTTTGTTTGTTCAAATATTTCTAAGGCATCTCAGGGGGCCAATGGTTTCACATGTTTGAAAGAGTCAGGGTAGGATCTTATTTCTTCCTGAAGATAGAAAAGCTTCAGATCTGTGCCTGAACCATATGTGGGCCATATAAAGAAAATTGGATTAGATGAAACTCCATATGAAGAGACAATGCCTTCTATCAAACTTCACACAAAAACCACTACAGCTAATATCTGCTGATATACCCATTCTTACTTAATAAAACCTACTCTTGAAAACTACAAAGATTAGATTGTCAATACTTGTTTCTGATTGATTTATTTGAGCCAGAGATTCTCAGATATTGTTCTTCTGTGTAATTTGATTTTTACATATCACAAGAAAGAAACAAGAGGCAAGTGCAGACTCCTTATGAGTGTCTCAGTACAAGGGGTCTATTGTCAACTCAGAAAAGCAAAAATAGGATTTATATTTGCTGGATTCAAAGGCCTGCTTTGTGGCCAAGGATGACACCAGGCATAAAGTTGAACTTGATTTCACTTCTGAGAAAAATAATTTCACTAATACCACTTTTTCTAATTTCAGGAGACTCTTACTATCTTAGTAGTCTGCTGCTTCCACCTTGTCATCGTATTTCTTCCCAACTTTTTTCCTGAAATTCTGCCTTACTTTTTTCCATCTGTGTGATTCTGATTGTTTTGTCAGCTTTATCCTGTCCGTTGCCTTCTTTGCTTTAATTTTCATCCAGCCATTCACTTCTTATACCCTACCTTCAACTACTTTTCTCCCTTCTTACACAATATGTCTGGGGGGAAAATGCCACTGAGTCTCATTTTTCCCTCACTGAGGTTCCTAGACACCCCAAACTAGCTAATGATTAAACTGAAATTATCCTTCAACCCAAATTAGTAATATCTTCTTTAAATATTAGCCCCAAACAATACTGTCCTATGCTCTAGACCTCAAAAACTCCATGTGTAAACACATTTACATTTTATCTCTATCTTTTTTAACTTGATGGTAGTATATGCGGAATCACACTAACTACACTCTGAGTTAGAACTGCCTTACCCATGATAATGAGGATAGTATATTGAGCCAAAACAAGCCCTTTGTGAATTCTCTGTTTAGCTCTGTTCTCCATTTCTTATTGGATTATTTGGTTTCTTGGCATATAATTTCTTTAGTTCTTTGTAAATTTTGGATAGTAGCCCTCTGTCAGATGTGGGGTTGGTGAAGATTTTTTCCCAATTTGTATGTTGCCATTTTGTTCAAATGACAGTGTCTTTTGCCTTACAGAAGCTTTTCAGTTTCATGAGGTCCCATTTATTGGTTGTTGGTCTTAGATCCTGAGCTGTTGGTGTTCTGTTCAGGAAGTTGTCAACTGTGCCAATGAGTTCAAAGGTTTTATTCACTTTCTCCAGCACATGCTGGCAAGATTGTGGAGAAAAGGGAACACTCCTCCATTGCTGGTGTGAGTGCAAGCTTGTACAACCACTATGGAAATCAGTCTGGTGATATCTTGGAAAACTTGGAATAGCTCTACCTCAAGACCCAGCCATACCACTTCTGGGTATACATCCAAATGATTCCTCACTGAACCACAAGGACGTTTCCTCATTTATGTTCATAGCAACGTTATTTGTAATATCTAGAAACTGGAAACAACCCAGATGTCCCTCAACTGAAGAATGGGTTAAGAAAAAAAAAAAACTGTGGTACATCTACTTGATGGAATACTACTCAGCTATCAGAAACAACAAAATCATGCAATTTGCAGGAAAATGGATGGAACTAGAGAAGCTCATCCTGAGCCAACCTAAACTCAGAAGGATGCACATGGCATCTATTCACTTATAACAGGATTTTAGCCATATAGTACAGGATAACTATACTACAGCACCAAAGGGAAAGGAACATGGACTTTGTTTCCCATCAATGAGACACTTTGCCATAGTAGGGCTACCTTGTAGGCCCCCAGTGTATGAGGAGACTCTTGGCCATCATATGACTGCTGAACTGGGGTGGGGGACTGATATGTAGGGACACTCCACTCTGGAGGAGTGGGATGGAAGGGATGGGGGTAGAGGGTGGGAGGGCTGGACTGGGAGGTGTTGAAAGAGGATACTGTGATGGAGATGTAGCCTGAAGTAATAAATAAGCATTAAAAAAAAAGAAAAGAACAGAAAAGCCATTGCAATAGGAGGGCACTTAGCAATCACACATTCTAGTACTTAGTTAAATATTGCTTTTCTATACACAAATTTAAGATGTCAGTATATTACATCAAACTTGACAAGATATAAGGAATTACAATAAAACAGTTTGTGTACATTGTCATTAAGATTTTACTAAATTTAGGCATTCCTTGGTAGCCTCATTATCTCTTGAGTTCATGGGAAATATAGGCCCTTAATTGGTTTTATGCACACCTGGAGTTGGTCTTATCATCTCTACAGTGAAAGCTTATCTGACATCATATATCTGTCTCAGGCCTGTCTCTTAATGAGATACACAACGTTTGAGAAGAGGATTTACTACATACAGCTATACGTTTTCTATCAACTATCTAACTTCTTTAACTTCTAAAATTGTTTGGACTAAGTCAGTCAGTTTATAAGACTCTTATCAGAAATAATAAAATCACCTTTATAGGACTCTATGTGAAGTGTGGTCAAACAAGGGAGAGTAGCACTTACCAATAAGGTAGTCTTCACTCCCTGTTAGTGATAACAGATAAAAAGGAAAAGGGGGTGTCAACAAGAAACAACTCCGGGGTGCATCTTGAGCACAGACTTTGCAAAATGCTGGATAGCTTCTCAGGAAGTTCACATGTTTACTGAACCCTTTCTTTAGAAAATTTCTGACAGTGCTTGAACACTGTATCTAAAGGGCCTAAGAATAAGCAGATGGACATGAAGGAAGGAGCCTCAAGAGCATTAGGCTCCTGACAACTAACCTCCTAAAAGTCCCTGAACAGCACCACCAACTGAGGACTAAGTATTTAAATTCTGGAGCCTATGGGGGAACATTTATTAGTTAATCCATGATAGATGGTCACATGAAGACTCCTGTAGAGAAGAGTCCATACAGTAGGTACACTGATGCAAGGAGTCAACTCTAAGTCCCTGAAAGGTGGGAGGAAACATATACCATCACTGGATACAAAGGTCTGCTGTGTGACATAAGATGGTGTCATTTAAGGATTCCTTAACTTCAGAAGTACCATTTTCTCAATAGAAGTTGTTAGGATGCAAACAAGATATTTTTGGTATCAAAAAATAAAAATAAAATCTTTGAGGAATTTTAGAAAGACTCTATCCCTTCATAAGGAATATTTACTTCTCATTTGAGACAGCCAAGTTTTGATAGGCCTTGGCAAAGCACCTGCACACAGGAGTAGGAACAGGCACTGAGGTACCTGTGGAGGTGAAGGTGCGTACCAGGAACCAGTCTATGTTGGCAACCACAGGCATCCCCTTACCACACTGGCTCTCAACTTTCCTATTTGCTGCAACCCTTTAATGCAGCTCCTCATATTGTGGTGGCCTCACAAGCATGAAATTACTTCTTTGCTACTTCATAACTGTAATTTTGCTACTGTTATGAATTGTAAGGTAAATATCTGATATGCAACACCTAAGACAATCACAACCCACAGATCACAGCCCTAGACCTTGGGAAATATGTACTATGGTTCACTAATTTCTCTTCTTGATCTGAAGAAGCTCTAAGTAAAAGTAAAGTGCCTAGGCATTCCAATAGTCTCAGTACTCTGTAAAAGGAACAAGAGCATCATGTGTATTTTGTGGCCAGTTTGAGTTACATAATGTGACTCTGTCTCAAAATAAAAAAAAAAAAAACTGTGGGTAAGTGAAGATAGGTAAGTTAGTATAATCTCAGTTTAATTGCTCTGTGGAAAATTGCAATTCAGCTACAGAAAGAGCTGCCCAGAAATCTCCAACTACACTCCAGTCTCTAGCAGAAAGGAATTGCCAAATAAGAAAAGCATGAAATTAGTCTGCCCAGTGGGAAAACTAGTCAGATCTGGAGGCTCCAGAATAGACTGAGCAGAGAATTGTCTGTTGTTCTTTTTGTTCTTCAGGAAGATGTCACCTGTGCCAATGAGTTTGAGGGTTTTCCCGACTTTCTCTTCGAGTAGATTTAGTGTGTCCAGCCTTATGTTAAGGTCCTTGATCCACTTGGACTTAAGTTTTGTACAAGGTGATAAGTATGGGCCTAATTCGCAGACACACAAAGTGTCTCATTGACAAGAAAAAAAAGTCTGTTCCTGTTCCCTTTGGTGCATTCATTGTAGTATAGTTATCCTATACTATATGGCTAAAATCCAATTATAAGTGAATAGATGCCATGTGCATCCTTCTGAGTCTGAGTTAGCTCACTCACGATGAGCTTCTCTAGTTCCATCTATTTGGCTGCAAATTGCATGATTTCATTGTTTCTGATAGCTGAGTAGTATTGCATCATGTAGATGTACCACAGTTCTTTAATCCATTCTTCGGTTGAAGGACATCTGGGTTGCTTCCAGTTTCTAGCTGTTACAAATAAGGCTGCTATGAACATAGATGAGGAAATTTCCTTGTGATTGGTGAGGAATCATTTGGATGTATACCCAGAAGTGGTATGGCTGGATCCACAGACAGAGCTATTCCAAGTTCTCTAAGATATCACCAGACTGACCTCCATAGTGGTTGCACAAGCCTGCAAATTAGACCCATACCTATCACCTTGTACAAAACTTAAGTCCAAGTGGATCAAAGACCTTAACATAAGGCTGGACACACTAAATCTACTAGAAGAGAAAGTGGGGAAAACCCACAAACTCATCTGCACAGGTGACAACTTCCTGAACAGAACACCGACAGCTCAGGACCTAAGACCAACAATCAATAAATGGGACCTCAGAAACTGAAAAGCTTCTGTAAGGCAAAAGACACTGTCATTTGAACAAAAAGGCAGCCTACAGATTGGGAAAAATCTTCACCAACCCCACATCTGACAGAGGGCTAATATCCAAAATTTACAAAGAACTCAAGAAATTAAATGCCAAGAAACTAAATAATCCAGTCAAAAAATGGAGAACAGAGCTAGACAGGGAATTCACAAAGGAGGAATCCCTAATGGCTGAGAGACACTTGAAGAAATGCTCAACATCCTTAATCATCAGAAAAATGCAACTCAAGATAACGCTGAGATTCCATCTCACACCTGTCAGAATGGCTAAGATCAAAAGCTCAAATGACAACACATGCTGGCAAGGGTGTGGAGAAAGGAGAACCCTCCTCAATTGCTGGATGGGCACTTTCTTATGGCAGTTTGTGTCACTGAAGGAGGCATAGACATGTAGGTGTCCTTCATGCCTCTGTGTCACCACTTACAACCAACCTTTGTAATCTAGTGGATTGTGGTGAACTGTACAAAAAGGTGACAATAAACACGACATCTGTGTTTACTGAACACTGATATGGCAGACACTGTACTCCATTCTGACCTATAAGCCCTCCAAATTAGTTTTCTCATTAGACAGTTCTGGGGTCAGGAGATGACAAGGAGGAGGCAGGTGACAGCTGCAGTTCCTGAGCACCCAGGGAAGAGTGTCGTGGTGAGTCTTAGTTTGAACACCTCACTTTTTAAAAGCACTTTTCCATTTATTACCTAATCTGAACCTCCTGATGGTACAAAGAAGTAGAGAAGACAAGTTTTTATTGCCATTTTGAGGAAAGAGACAGAAAAACAAAGAGGTCAAGGGCTTCTGCAAGGTCCCACAGCTAATGAGGACTAGACTAGATTCTTGACCTGTGAGCTGCAATCTAGCTGTTTCTGCTGCAGCTCGAGTTCCCTGATACTTTCGCTGAATTGCAATTGCTCAAGGGGCAATTAAACTGAGACCTTTCCAAGAAATGCCATTCTGTGACTTTTGATCAGTCACAGTCTGTATTTTATTTGACCACAGCTAAAATTTTTAGCATTAGAGTCGAAAAATACATTCCTGCAACCCTTTATTGTGACAGTTGAGTGAAGGGAGATTTTCAAACATGAGGCAATTGAAGAGCCAAGATCATTTACACTACTGGGGTAAGTTATCTTGCTGAGGTTTAGAGCAGAGAGCATAAGCAGATAAGGGAAGAAGTTTCCATTTGTTTGGCTAGTTCACTAGACCATGCTATGGTGTCCAAATGTTGTCTCAGACACGGATACTTCAGAGTTCACTTGGAGGGTAACTTTGCTGGTTAATGGTCCACACACTGAATTTGAAACCAGAAGTCTGTTGACCATACAGTGGACTTCAAAATTTTTTCATGTCTGTCAGGACCCAGAGGGACCTAGTGAACCTGGTTAGTCTCAGGAACTTTCTAAAGCTATTTTGACTTTTTTACCTTTCTACTTAAGGAGCTGCTCTGCAGGGTGGAATTTTTCAATCTTAGAGGAAACTGCTACACAACCTGTATACTTAAAAGTTCATCTGAGTTACAGACAAGTAGGAGGGCATGAACACCCAGCTCCCCCCTCTCAGCAAGCTGATGTTGGTTTATCTCATAACTGAATTGAAAGTTACAGGCTCTACACTATGTGAGTGAGCCCAGGATCAATGAAGAAGACAGTCTCAAATCCAAAATTATTCATTAAATAAGACTCTGTTACCTAAATAAATAGCATGAGGAATTTGGGAAGTGGACAAGTTCTGGCTTATGGGAAGAAAGGAATTTCTCATAATCACAGAATGTTAAAAACCATTGCCTTGGGCCAAGTCTGTATGCCAGACAGTTTTGCCTTTTCTCTCTGTTGGCAACCCTTTCTGCAAAACTGTAAATAAAAACCTGATTTTCCTCATAGGTAAATGTAGTTATGATCCCTCACCAAAGAAGTTTCTTTTTGTAGCAGATGGAGACTGTTACAGAAAATCACAGCTGGTTAAAATACAGAAGAATAACTGACTAACACATCTACAACAGAATGCTTATGCTTAAGGCTCAGAGAACACCACAGAAGATGGGACAGAAAGAATTTGAAAGCAACAGACCAGGACAGGATGTCTCCTGTGAGACGCCGAATGTCTTCCATATTTGACAGGGAAGCTGAACTGGAGAAATCCCAGTATCATTACCCTAATAAAACCTTAAAAATAACAACACAAATGGCCCTGACAAAATGGGTGAGGAATCCTCACAAGGCTTAGCCTCTAGAAGAGCTACAAGGAATTGATGGCTCCTGAGGGAGAATCCATCTTCGGGGACAAGCCCTCTGATAGACTAGCCAATCCCAAGGAGCCATCCCTAATCATGTTTGAACATCACTAAATGATCTCAGAAGGTTGTAAGTATAAACTTATAAGCATATACATATGTAACAATATAATTGAAGAAGAAGAGAGCACTCATTTGAGAAGAAATGAGAGGGGCATGGGAGGAACTGGAGGACAGGAGGAATTGAAGAGTGGAGAGTGACAGGGAGAATGATGTAAATACAATACTCATTATGAAATTCTCAAAAATAACTAAATATTTTAAAACTGCCTTTATTTTCCCTAGTCTCTTGAATTTATTGTCTTATTTACAGCATGCTCTATAACTGCTGGAGAAGACAGTATAGCATACATTTCAGCATAGAGGTTTAAGCAGGGATTTTATAAGTAGGACTTTAGTAGCACAGGAACTAAGACCCACAATCAACAAATGGGTCTCATGAAGTTACAAAGCTTCTGCACAACAAAGGACACTGTCAAGCGAGTAAAAAGGCAGCTGCAGAATGGGAGAGAAATCTTTGCCAGCTGTATACCTGACAGATCAGCAACTAGAATACAGAAAAACTGCGGCTGAGTAGATGGTCCAATGGTTAAGAGCACGTATTGCTCTTGCAGAAGACCCAGCTTCAGTTCCCAACACCCATATGGCAGTTTACCACCTGTAACTCCACTTCCAAGGGATCCAATGCCCTCTTTTGACCTCTACTGCACCAGGCATGTATGTGGTATACAGACATGCATGCCTGTGTTATACAGACATGCATGCATGTGGTACACAGACATGCATGCAGGCAAAACATTCATACACGTAAAAAAATAAATATTTTTAAATGTTCTATAAAAGAATATACCTAGAACTCAAAAACACTAAGAAAACAAACAACTCAGGTAAAAACCGTACTGCAGAACTAAGCAGAAAGAGCTCAAGCTAAGGAACACAAATGGATAGGAAGCACTTAAAGTGTTCAACAGCCTTAGCCATTAGGGAAATGCAGATGAAAATCACTTTAAGATCCATCTCCCTCCAATCAGAATGGTCACCATCAAGAGTACCAGTAACAACAAATACTGGTGCAGATGTGGGAAAAGGTAAACATGTTAAGTCAGGACTGATGGAAGCTTTGTAGAATTAAAGGGGAGATGCAGACACCTCCAGAGTCAGAATTGTACTTTAATCAGAACAACTGAAGGGCCCTAGGCCCCCTGCAGAAGCACAGTCAGTGTGCAGTGGTGTGGATATTAAGGTTTTATAGGAGGGAGAAGGGGGAGCTGCGGCGGTGGCAGAGTCCATCTGCAGGTCAGTTCCCATGCAGTCTGGATGGGCTGGTCTCAGTAGGAGGATCTCTTTATCAGAAGCTTCTGTAGGCATTGTCAGTCAAGTCCAATTCGTGGCCAGAGCTTCTCAGTTAACCTAAGGTATGTAAGTAACTAACCCTTCACATCACTTACATGCTTTTGTTGGGAATGTGATCCAGTGCAAACATTTTGGAAACTAGTCTGGAAGTTTTCCAAATAAAACTACAATATGATTCAGCTGTACAACTCCAGGCAGATAGTCAAAGGACTTTATACCCTATGACAGGGATACCTGTACATTTCCTTGCTGTCCTAGGAAATGGACAGAGCTTAGATGCCCAACAATTGACAAATGGGTGATGATGTGGTACAGATGCACAGCGAAATATTAATTGGCTGTAACTAAAAATGAAATTGTGAAATTTACAGGCTGTTGGGGTAATCTGAAAGTTGCTTGTATTTTATTGCTAATTACAGGCCCCAGGATCTGGTTGCCGACCAGATGAGGACATTGTCACATAAGCCTGTCTTTGTTATATGAACCTTGCTCTACCTAATTTAAACTTGATTGGTTGAATAAATGCTGCAGCCTAGCTTGGGTAGAAGAGAGGTAAGTGGGGAAAAGGTTGGCAGACTTTTGAGGGAAGAGAGGAGGATGAAGGAAGAAGTACCAGGGAGAGGAAAGGAAGACACACAATACCTTGATGCAAGATATATCTCCACATGGCCTGGAGCATTGGCACAGTGTAGAGAATAACAGTCAAGGGGTCATATGTATATGCTATGGGGTTTTATTTAGGGATAAAAATTATAAGATACTTTAGATGGGCCAAGATTGCACAATCCAGGCTAAGGCTTGTTAAAATCCATCAGGTGTTTCTATGCAATTATTCATAAATGGACTAAAGGATAACACTGTTGCCCTAATAATCATAAGCATCAATTATAAATATTAATATTTCCTTCAGCAGCAGGAAAACAGATGAAACAGAAAAAAAATATTCATGAGTGAAGTAACAGAAAATAAGCAATCAATGGGCTGCCCCAAACAATTCACTTGAATCATCCCCTCCAGAGCTCAGGAAGCTTTTCTCCAGAGTTGGAAAGCAGATAAGAAGTGGAATACAGGGTGAATGGCTATGCAACACCATGCACTAGACTCCACTAACTCTGCAATCATTAGTTCACTTTAGTCACCAGCACTGGGCCCGCACCAGCCCAGCCCTATCACCAATGAAGTCACCCTATCAGTTAATGAAGACTGGAAGTCTCAAAGTGCTCCACACTTCACCCTAAACTCCAGCTAGATTCTAGGCAAGAGGAAGTTATTTTCCTTATTTGACTCAAAAACTCGGGGTCACACAAATGGCCCTGGTTACTCTTGTGGGATCAAACAACAAAACAAACATGAACACACTTGAGAAATTTGTGGTGAAGGTAGAGGTTAGTAGGGTGGTCTGAGATCTAAACAAGGTGGAAAGTGAGAGTACTCAGAATGCAAGGCATGTTTATGTGAAATTGCAAAGATAAATATAAAAATATAAAACGTGTAAGTAATGCAGAAGTCATAAAGTGTGCTAGGCAAAGATACTAAGATACAAATCACTCACTTGCTAAGCCAAAGGAGAATATAAAGGACCAAAGATCACAAACCCAAAGGAAGAGTGAGTACCACACCACAGTCTGAGTCTAAAGTAGTAGGGAAATGACCAAGAACAGTAAACATGAAATAAAACACATGGGCCTTGAGCAACTACTAGGAATGGGTCTTTTCCCCTGAGCCAGCTCTGTGCCTGGAAAGTCTTTGTTAAGGGACTGGCCAGCTGAATCCTAAAGTGAGGGTTAAGAACTAGACTGGAGAAACAGGGGAGTGATTAAAATTCATGCAAAAACATCTGTACACTCGACTATGTGACTAACGAGTACCCGGTGGGACATTCCAATCACTGAAATCCAACATGGATTCCCACTGTGTGTCCCTGTGGGTTCCTAGAACTGCTAAGTCACCAGGAATCAAAAAACCAACAAGGTTTCGACATTTCCTTTCTAAAGCAGGTACCTCTGCTGAGGAATCCATGATGAGGCTTAGATAGGAAAGCAAATTCCCAGGAAATCTCATGAAAAAGGAGGATGCAGAGTGACTACTTTATTGCAAGAGCAGAGAAATGTAGACAGGAATGAAATTTGACTGGGAAAGCTTTGGGAATTGGATTAAGAAGGTCTCAGTGGGTGAAATGCTTAGAAATCATCAAACAGCCAGACAGGGTAGAGAGGCGGGTGTCAGAAAGCATTTCATCAGGTAGAAACAGATTGAAGGCAATACAAGGAGGCAGAGTTAAGACTCCCATGTCTAACTGTAGTGTGAGACAGATGAACATCTATCCCCAGAACTACGATGGGCAATTTAAGTGTTTCTATTCCCTGTAGATGTAGATTGGATTGATTGCAGAAAATATATACCCCAGAGACAAGAAATCTCATCAGAGGGAAGTTCAAAACAATAAACCAATTCCATTGGGCACTCATGAGAAAAATCCTAGTGACCTTATTGTTCCTTTTGGGAAGGTTTGATTCTCCAGGGCTGTCACCCTGTACAATAAGGAAATTCATGACTGTTGCCATGGGACTCCAGGCTGAGCACTACACAGTCCAATGAATGAATCGGGCACTGTGCAAGAATAAGTACGGGAATGGGGAACTACCAAAGCAAGAATTCATGCAGGCTCATTAGGCTGTTGCTGCTGAAGCGTTAAGCCATCAGCTGCCTAAAAAAATTCATAATAAAGTTATAACTTTGATAAAGAGACTCCACACTTCTTTCCTTTGATGGAACCACTCAATAACAGGAAAGGGAGTGTTTTCCATTTCTTTTTCTTAGCATCTTCACATTCAAATTCCTCTGACATCTAAGATGTCCATTACACCCCAATACTTCCTTATCTACACACATCACTGCCCTGCACAATACCCATTCTAACAACATATGTATGAGTAGACACTGCAAACATATATTGTTTGGTAATTCTTCCATATAAAAATACTTTATTAAATCACAAAAGCACAATTCACTATGCTAGGCAACATATCAAGGAAGCAATTAGAGGGGCTCTGGAACAGAAAGAAGCCTGGTCACTGAAGCCTGTGTTGCTGAGGCAATCATTGATCTCAGAATGCCATCTTTTCAATCTGCAAACTGAATGGAATAAAAGGGTGGGGTATCAATCACATGTAGACACTAAAGAGCACTCCAAAATGAAATGGTAAACTCTTTGTTTTGGTAAACTATTATAGTGGTCAGAGTTCTCAAATGAGCTTAAAATAAAGCCCTATGATGCCAATGTCCACAATAGAGCAATTCTGGAAATTGTTGGGTCAAACTAAAATGAGTATACCCCTTATGCAAGACTATTGAAAGTCGTTAATTTTTGGCTGTGGACAATGAATCTTAAAAGGTAGGAGTGGTGGAAGCAACCATAGAACAGCAGGGCTCATATTCCCCATCATTGTTTACTCTTCAAAATTTCTTTTAATACTAAACATCAAAGACTTGCATGTGTACATATAAGCAAACACATACATGTGGAAATAAGAGGACAACTTGCAGGAGTTGGTTCTTTCTTTCTGCAATTGGGTCAAACTCAGGTCAGATTTGACAGCAAGCACTTTCACCTTCAGAGCCATCTCACCAGCCCTGGTACTACTGCTTCTTACCATTCATTTCAGGAAGTACTACATACATTAAGGAAAGGCGACCAAATTATAGAAAACTGAAATGATAGCAATTCTTAATGGCACCACGATTCTTGAGAGAGTTGAAAAGATTGAGTGCTAACGCCACAATTCAGTGGGTTGTCTCCCACCAAAGTGATTTTGATGAGGAAATAAGTGAGATTGGAATCAAATAGCCAGCAAAAGGGGAAAGGGAAAAATAATAAATAAATAAATAAACAAACAAACAAATAAATAATAAAATCTGGAAGCTGTCTGCAAAGTCAAAAATAACAGCTGTAAAGTGGCAAGGAAACTGGAGGAGGACCTTCAGAACTTCAGACATGGAGGGTTGTACATTTATCTGTGTGACTCTAGATTTTGCCAAATGTGACAGTCCCTGATTCCATAAATGGTGTGCACCAGGCATTCTTAACACTATAGCTTTATGTGCAGAGAAAATAAAACAAAACTAAACTTAAAGCCATAAGAACTAGATGTTCAGTCATCCCAAAGGCCTATGAAAGCAAATTTACAGCAAACAGCCAAGACTAATTCCACACATCTTTTCCTAATTCCACTATGAAGGGAGTCAGTTTGTAGCCTCAAAAACTTATTTACACTAGAGAAACTGTCAAACGTGCCAAGAAGTTCCTTCCTTCCTTTTCTCTCCAACCTTGTAGTATATACTCAACTCCAACATGGAGTTTCTGGATAAATAGTTCCCAGCACACAACTAACTATGACCCAGGTCTGCAACATATAGTTTTTTGGCTTTATCTCTAACATTGAATGAAGATAATCATTTCCACCCCTTTACAGAATAAAGACTCATTTACCAACTTAAGAAGGGTGTAATATATATATATTTATATACTCCAGCAGAGACAGGAGGATCACTATAGAGTTAGTTGTCTTATAAATTCTAGAGTTACAAGGAACAGGGTGGTGATGGTGCACACCCTTAATCCCATCATTCGAGAAGAATACACCCTTAATCCCAACACACTACAGACAGAAACAGGCATATCTCAGAGCTCAAGGTCAACCTGATACAAAATGAGCTCTAAATAAAGAAAAACTTCAATCCAGGGGTGGTGGAGCACATCTTTAATCCCATCAGTTGGGAACCACAAGTCTTCGATCCCAAAACTTAGAATGCAGAGACAGGCACATAGGATTGGGAAGGATTTAAGTTTAAAAGCTACTTACAAAAGGCAGGCTGCAATTCAAACAAAATGTCCTTTGAGATCTCAAAATATATACACTAAAGGTTTGTTTAGCTCCAAAATATCAAAATAATTTCTTCTCTAATCCGGATTGAAAGGTAATAATTTATATATTGTCAAAAAACCAAATTTGCTCCAGGAAAAATATTACCTGAATCCTGCCCCCCCCCCCAAAAAAAAAGGTAATTGTCCCAGAGTTAGGATTAGGGCAGGGCTCTGTTCTTATCTTTCAGGAGATTTAAAGCATCCATTCAAGGAATCCAGGGACAACTGGACAACGGAAGCCACAGCAGAAAACAGATCAGACACCAGACGAGTGGCACAGATGATCCAGCCTTGCAGACATCCTCAATAGCAGTTTCCTCAAAAGTCTATAACCACAACAACTCAAAATCGCTAAGATCGTTCAGCTCCACAGACTGCTCCAGCCAGAACTTCAGTAAAGCCCTGAAGATCAGCTTCTGTCTATGAACTTCTTAGAACATAAATAGCTGAGCACAAAAGGACTGAACATCAAATGATTCTATTAACATTTTTAACCATTTTTCCATTCTTATTTGGGCCCCAAACAGGTTTACTACGGCCAAATCAGCAGGAAGTCATTTTAAGAGAACAACGTCCCATCCCCAGAAGGTGGGGAGGGTGTTCCTCCCCCTTTGGTTATTTGATGGATAATAGAAAATTTTGTTATTTAGGGGAAGAGACTACAAGCTGTTAAATGGTCTTGTTAAATGGGTTTTGGAGGTTAGACCCAGGGACTTCTCTCTTTTGCTTTTCTGTATCCTTCTTTCTCTCCTATGTGGGAGTGAACAGACTTGAGAACAAATGGGACATAGACATAATATAGGAAAGATCAAGAAAAAAGGACAGATTATTGAATATGGCCTTATACCTTTGTACAATGATACAAAATTAATAATATATTTGGCTAAATTGGTATTAATTATTGTATATTAATGCAAAATTAAGATTGTATTGGGCTACATTGGTATTGATATTTGTATATTGATATAAAATTAAGATTAAATTTGGCCACAATGGTATTGACCCTTGTATATTGATGCAAAATTAAGATTGTATTGGGCTAAATCAGTATTGATCTTTGTATATTGATACAAAATTACATTTATATTTGGCATATATATATATATGTATATATATATATATGATAAGGTGTGCATTTCATTAGTATTTGTTTGCTGAGAATAATCCCTGAGGGCAAATAGCTATTGTAAATTAGCATGAAATTGATAGTATTTCAACACATAGCTTTTTTTTTATTTAAGTACTTTATTTTTTTTTCTTCAAGGTACATCTCAGTAACAAACCCCTCCCTATTCCCCCTTCCAATCCCACCCTTCCACCCTCTTCCCCCCAGAAGTTTCCCCTTTCAGTACAACAGATGGTTCCTTCTCTTACAACAGTAAGTATTATACAAAAAATAGATATAAATAGGCCACATTGATGAGAGTTAAATGGCCCAGTATACCTTCCCAATGTCCAGTTTATACATATTTGGCCCCTGATTTTAACATTCTACTATCTAACCAACTCCATGAGATTAAAGGTCTATATGTGACTCAACATTCATACTATCTTGCAACACACTTTTAAGACTATCTTCTTAGATCTATAACACCCTCTTGATTCCTAAAGAGTTCAAAATTTAACTATGAGACTCTAGCTGTCTGCTCTTCAACCACCTCAGAGACCTGAGAGGGATAAATATATCTGCTTATATAGGAAGTGCAGGGCCTGCAGCTTCCAAAACTAAGAAAGAACATACCAATGACTGCCTGGACAGTTCCCATTTTCTCTCCATACATTCCAGCATCAATCTTCAGCCTTTGGGTCCTGTTTCTCTGACAGACATTTCTTGTAGAGCAGGGATTATGAAGGACTTACCTACCCTGTCTTGGCAGAGTTAGGCTGTCGACTTCCCTGCTACCAAGTTTTGTCCTTTTTGGACAGCAGTCTGTCTGCAGTTGGTGCAAGGGGTTTTTTCATGCCAAGAGAAAGGCTTGCCACTAATTCAACCATCTTACAGTGGAGGTTCTTCGATGCTTATCTTCTACTTGGAGTAGAATAGGGGGTGCTGTCAGGCGCTGATATGTCTCGATATCAAAAAAAAATCTTGATTTAAGAGAACATCTTTGAATGCCATATTCTGCAGATCTCTAGGGGTTTTTGAAGATGCCCTATCCATCTCTTGTATTTAGATAAGCAAATGTTGCTTGTCTCTTAGCAACTTGATTACTGGGTAGTTTAGAGAATATCTGTGATAGACTGTCATAGTAGCTGACAAAGTGACATGTTTGCATGACTAGGAGTTTGTTTTAACTATCCTAGACCGTTTTAGATGGTTGGTATCAAGAGGTCAGAGCTTCACATTTTATTTTTAAGTATCTCTAGGTATGATACCATTAGGAAGCGTTACCTTTAAATTTGTATCAATATACAAAGATCTATTCAATTGTGGTTAAATACACTCTTAATTATGTATCAATATACCAAGATCAATGCCTATGTAGCCAAATATAATCTTAATATTACGTCCATATGCAAGGGTCAATACCATTGTAGCCAACTAAAATCTTAATTTTGGATCAATATACAAAGATCAATACCGATGTAATCCAATACAATCTTATTTTTGCACAATAAACAATGGTCAATACCACTTTAGCCAAATAAACTACTAATTTTGTATCAATATACAAAGGTATAAAGGCAAATTCAATAATCTGGCCCTTCTTCTTGGACCTTCCTGTGCTATGTCTATATCTCATTTTTCTCAAGCCCATGCACTCCTACATAGGAGAGGAAGAAGGATACAGAAAAGGAAAAGTAGGAATTCCCTGGGGCTAACCTCCAAAACCCATTAAGACAGGACCATTTATCAGCTTGTAGTCTCTTCCCCTACATAACAGAGTTTTCAGTTATCCTTCAAATAACCAAAAAGAAGGGCGGAGAAACACCCTCCCCACCCTCTGGGCATGGGACGTCGCTATCTTAAAGTGACTTCCTGCTGATTTGGGTCATAGTAGACCTGTTTGGGGCCCCAACCCAAATGGGAAAAATGATTAAAAATGTTAGTAATCTCCTTTTATGTTCAGTCCTTCTGTTCTCAGCTGTTTAGATGACCTAAGGGGTTTGTAGGCAGAAGCTGATCTTGCAGGCTTCACTGAGGTTCCTGCCAGGGCATTGTATAGAGCTGAGTGGTCCCAGTGACATTGGATTGCTGTGGTGGTTGCAGGCCCCCGATGGAGACAGCTATTGAGGAAGTCTGCCAGGCAGAATCAACTGGGTCACTTGTCCTCCTTGGTGCCTGATTCTGCTTTCTGCTGAGGATTCTGCTGTCCAGCTGTCCCTGGGCTCCCCTAATGGACGCTTCGATTCTCCTGGAACAATAAGAACAGAGCCCTGCCCCAATCCCAACCCTAGGACAATTGCCCTCTTTTGGGGGGGGGATGGGGGGGGCTAGGTAGTACTTCTCCTGAAGCTAATTTGGCCTTCTGACAACATACAAAGTGTTATCTTTCAGTCCGGATTAAAGAAGAAATCATTCTGTCACCTTGGAGCTAAACCAGCTCTAGTGTATATATTTTGAGATCCCAAAGGACAATCTGCCTGCATCGAGAAGGCCTTTTGTAAGTAGCCTCCAAACATAGGTCCCTCCAAATCCCATGTGTGTGTCTCTGAACTCTAATTATTGGGATCAGGGACCTGTGTTTCCCATCTGAAGAGATCAAAGATGTGTTCCACCACTCCTGGACCGAAGTCTTTCTCTATTTAGAGTTTGCCCTGCATCAGGCTGACCCTTAGCTCCTGGATCTGCCCGTTTCTGTCTCCAGTGTGCTGGGAGCTGGGACCAAGGGTGTATTCTTCTTGAATGGTGGGACCAAGATATGCACCCTCACCACCCCGCTCCGTATGACTCCAGAATACATAAGACCACCAACTCTACGGTGCTTCCCCCCCCCGCCCCGTCTCCGCTGAAGTCAAAGGCATGGGCCAATACCACAATTCTCTTGTATTTTACCTTAGCTCCACGTCTTCTCTATACCTGGAGGTCTGCAAAACCAGGCCGAATGGCTGTATCCTCTGTTACATTCACAGTGTTTCAGCCCTGCCCCCTGCCTTTTTTTTTTTATTTAATAAATTTATTTGTTTGTTGCTTCAGGTTACATCCTTATCATATTGTTCTCTTTTCCCGCTTCCCAGCCCCACCCTCCCATGCTCTACCCCCTGACCCTTCCGTCTTGTTCCTCTGGGGTGGAGTGTCCCTGCCTAACATTCTCTCACCACAGATCAGGAGTCATATGAGGGCCAAGAGCCTCTTCATTCACCGGGAGCCTACGAGGCAGTACTGCCAGTGAATGGTGTCTCATTGCTACTGGGGGAATACTAAAAAAAAGACCAACAAACACACAAACCCACAAAAACAAAGAATATCAACAAAAAAAAAGAGAGGAAAAAGAGAAGGGAAAAGGAAAAAGAAAAAAGAAAAAATAAATAAAAAGAAAAAGATAAAAAAAAAATTATGTCCTGGTTCCTTTTGATGTGTTGGTTGTAGTACAGATATCCTGTACGATATAGTTAAAATCCTACTATAAGTGAATAGATGCCATGTGCATCCTTCTGAGACTGGGTTAGCTCATTCAGGATGAGCTCCTCTAGATCCATTCATTTGGTTACAAATTGCATGATTTCATTGTTTCTGATAGCTGAGTAATATTCCATTGTATAGATGTACCACAATTTTTTAATCCATTCTTCAGTTGAGGGACATCTGGGTTGTTTCCAATTTCTAGCTATTACAAATAAGGCTGCTATGAACATAGATGAGGAGACATCCCTATGTCTCCGTGAGAGGTCCTTTGGGTGTATACCCAGAAGTGGTATGGCTGGGTCCTGAGGCAAGGTTATTCCTAGATCTAAGATATCGCCAGACAGACCTCCATAGTGGTTGCACAAGCCTGCACACCCACCAGCAATGGAGTAGGGTTCCCCTTTCTCCACACCCTCACCAGAAAGCGCTATCATTTGAGCTCTTTATTTTAGCCATTCTAACAGGTGTTAGGTGGAATCTCAGGGTCGTCTTGAGTTGCATTTCTCTGATGATTAAGGATGTTGAACATTTCTTCAGGTGTCTCTCAGCCCTTAGGGATTCCTCCTTTATGAATTCTCTATTTAGCTCCATCTCCCATTTTTTGATTGGATTATTTGGTTTCTTGGCATTTAGTTTCTTGAGTTCGTTGTAGATTTTAGATAATAGCCCTTTATCAGATGTGGGGTTGGTGAAGATTTTCTCCCAGTCTGTTGGTTGCCGTTTTGTTCGAATGACAGTGTTGATTGTTGATCTCAGGTCCTGAGCTGTTGGTGTTCTGTTCAGGAAGTTGTCACCTGTGCCAATGAGTTCGAGGGTTTCTCCTACTTTTTCTTCTAGTATCTTTAGTGTGGCCGGCCTTATGTTAAGGTCTTTGATCCACTTGGAATTAAGTTTTGTACAAGGTGATAGGTATGGGTCTAATTTCATTCTTTTGCAAGTGGACATCCAGTTGGACCAGCACCATTTGTTGAAGATGCTGCCCTTCTTCCATTGTGCGTTTTTGGCTTCTTTGTCAAAGATTAGTTGGCCATAGGTGTGTGGATCCATGTTTGGCTCTTCAATTCGATTCCATTGATCCACTGGTCTGTTTCTATACCAGTACCATGCTGTTTTTATTACTGTTGCTCTGTAGTACAGATGGTCCAGATGTTTTTTCATTGGACAGGATTGATTTAGCTATTCTGGGCTTTTTGTTGTTCCATATGAAGTTGAGAATAGCTTTTTCCAGGTCTATAAAGAATTGTGTTGGTATTTTGATAGGAATTGCATTAAATCTATATATTGCTTTTGGTAGGATAGCCATTTTTATTATGTTGATCCTACCTATCCATGAGCATGGGAGATCTTTCCATCTTCTAAAGGCCTCTTCCATTTCTTTCTTCAGGGGCTTGAAGTTCTTGTTATATAGGTCCTTTACATGCTTGGTTAGAGTTACCCCCAGGTATTTTATGTTGTTTGTGGCTATTGTGAAGGGGGTTGTTTCCCTTATTTCTTTCTCGGTATATTTGTTTGTTGTATAAAGAAGGGCTTCTGATTTTTTTGAGTTAATTTTGTATCCAGCCACCTTGCTGAAGTTGTTTATCAGCTGAAAGAGTTCTTTGGTGGAGTTTTTGGGGTCGCTTATGTATACTAACATATCATCTGCGAATAGGGATAATTTGACTTCTTCATTTCCAATTTTTATCCCTTTGATCTCCTTTAGTTGTCTTATTGCTCTAGCAAGGACTTCAAGTACTATATTGAAGAGTATGGTGAAAGTGGACATCCTTGTCTTGTCCCTGAGTTTAGAGGAAATGCTTCAAGCTTCTCTCCATTTAATTTGATGTTGGCTACTGGCTTGCTGTATATTGCCTTTATTATTTCTAGGTATGGTCCTTGTATGCCCGTTCTCTCCAGAAATTTTAGCATGAAGGGGTGTTGGATTTTGTCAAATGCTTTTTCTGCATCTAGCGAGATTATCATGTGGTTTTTTTCTTTCATTTTGTTTATGTGGTGAATTACATTGATAGACTTTCGTATATTGAACCATCCCTGCATTCCAGGGATGAAGCCTACTTGATCATGGTATATGATACTTTTGATGTGTTCTTGAATTCGGTTTGCTAATTTTTTATTAAGAATTTTTGCATCTATACATGAGGGAGATTGGTCTGAAGTTCACTTTCTTTGTTGGGTCTTTGTGTGGTTTAGGAATCAGAATGACAGTGGCCTCATAGAATGAGTTTGGCAGTGATATTTCTGTTTCTATGTGGTGGAAGAGTTTGAAAAGTAATGGTGTTAGTTCCTCTTTGAAGGTCCGGTAGAATTCCGTGCTAAAGCCATCTGGCCCTGGGCTTTTTTTGGTTGGGAGATTATTAATGACTGTTTCTATTTCCTTAGGTGTTATTGGGCTGTTTAAGCTGTTAATCTGATTTTGATTTAGTTTTGGTAGGTGGAATTTATCGAGGAAATTGTCCATTTCGCTTAGGTTTTCAAATTTAGTGGAATATAGATTTTTAAAGTAATGCCCGAATACTTTCTGGATCTCCTCAATGTCTGTTGTTATTTCTCCCTTTTCATTTCTGATTTTGTTTATTTGTGTTCTTTCCCTTTGCCTTTTAGTTAATTTGGCTAGGGGTCTGTCTATTTTGTTGATTTTCTCATAGAACCAACTCTTGGTTTCATTGATTCTTTGTATAGTTCTTTTTGATTCTAAGTTGTTGATTTCAGCTCTAAGCTTGATTTCCTGTCTTCTGCTCTTCTTGGGAGTGTTTGTTTCTTTTTTTTTCCAATTCACCCAGCTTAGCTGTTAGTTCACTAATATGAGCTGTCACAATTTTCTTTTTGAAAGCACTTAGTACTATGAACTTTCCTCGTAGCACAGCTTTCAATGTATCCCATAGGTTTGGGTATGTTGTGTCTTCATTGTCGTTGGATTTTAAGAAGTCTTTGATTTCCTTCTTTATTTCTTCCCTGACCAAGTGGTCATCCAGTAAGGAGCTGCTCAATTTCCATATGTGTGTAGGCTTTCTGTTGATTCTTTTGCTGTTGAAGACCAGCTTTATTCCGTGGTGGTCTGAAATAACAAGGTGTTATTTCAATTTTCTTGTATCTATTGAGACTATCCTTGTGACCAATTATGTGGTCGATTTTGGAGAAGGTTCCGTGGGGTTCTGAGAAAAAGCTGTATTCCTTTGTGTTTGGGTGAAACGTTCTGTAGATATGTTAGGTCCATTTGTTTCATGATCTCTGTTAGACTCAATATTTCTCTGTTTGTCTTCTGTCTTGATGATCTGTCCATTGTTGTGAGTGGGGTGTTGAAGTCTCCCACTACTAATGTGTTGTGATCGACGTGCTCTTTAAGTTTTAGAAGTGTTTCTTTTACGAAAGTAGGTGCCTTTGTATTTGGGGCATAGATGTTCAGTATTGAAATTTCCTCTTGATGAATATTCCCTTTAATGAGTATATAGTGCCCTTCTTTGTCTTTCTTCATTAACTTCAGTTGGAAGTCTGTTTTGTTTGATATTAGGATGGCTACTCCAGCTTGCTTCCTGGGTCCATTTGCTTGGAAAACCTTTTCCCAGCCCTTAAATCTGAGGCAGTGTCTATCTTTCATAGTTAGATGTGTCTCTTGTATACAGCATAAGGAAGGGTCTTGCTTGCGGACCCACTCTGTAAACCTATGTCTTTTTATTGGGGAGTTGAGTCCATTGATGTTGATGGATATTAGTGACCTGGGGTTGTTATTTCCCATTAGTTTGGTATAGGTTGTGGTCCTGTGCCTCTTTTGGTTTAGTTGCTGAGGGGTTTTCTATTCCCTTTGTTTTCTTGGGTGGAGTTTTCTTCTCTGGGTTGGGATTTTCCTTCTAGGATTTTCTGTAGGGCTGGGTTTGTGGGTAGATATTGTTTAAATTTAATTTTGTCATGGAATATCTTGTTTTCTCCATCTATGTTGATAGAGAGTTTTGCTGGGTAAAGTAGTCTGGCTGGGCACCTATGTTCTCTCAGGACTTGTAGTATATCTGACCAGGCCCTTCTAGCTTTTAACGTTTCTGGGGAGAAGTCAGGTGTAATTCTGATGGGTCTGCCATTGTATGTGACTTGACCATTTTCTCTTACAGCTTTTAATATTCTTTCTTTGTTCTGTACATATGGAGTTTCAATTATTATGTGGCAAGAGGAGTTTCTTTTCTGGTCTAATCTGTTTGGTGTTCTGTAAGCCTCTTGGATTTTTATTGGCATCTCTTTTTTCAGGTTTGGGAAGTTTTCCTCTATGATTTTGTTGAAGATATTTTCTGGACCTTGGAGTCGGGACTCCTCTCTTTCCTCTGTACCTATAATTCTTAGGTTCCATCTTTTCATTGAGTCCTTGATTTCTTGGATGTTGTGGGTGAGAGATTTTTTAGCCTTCTCATTTTCTTTGGATGTTGTACTGATTTCTTCCACTGAATCTTCCATGCCTGAAGTCCTGTCTTCCATCTCTTGCATCCTATTGTTGATACTCACATCCGTAGTTCCTGTTCTCTTCCCTTGGTTCTCCACTTCCTCTTTTAACTCTGCCTGTGTTTTCTTTATTGTTTCTACTTCTATTTTCATGTCTTGTATGGTTTTGTTTGTTTTGTACATTTCCTTCTCCAGCTTGCTTGTTTTTGTATGAAAATCTTTCATGGCTTTTTCCTTTTCCTGTTCAAGCTCTGTCACCTTGGCTTGGAGCTCTTTAATGGAGTTGTTCCTTGTTTTGATTTGTAGAGTTGTGGCTTCTTTGAATTCCTTCATAGATTTAAGTTCTTCTTGCAGGGACTCTATCACTTTCCATATTGCAGAATTGTCAATGTTTTCATGTGTTTCTGTTGGTGTGTGGTCATCCGAATTGGATGAGCTAGGATGATTTTGCTTTGTTGGAGTCATAATTCCTTGATTTCTATTTTTTTTTTTACCTTTCGCCCTTGGATGCATTTAGCTGTCTGTTTTCTGTGCTTGGAACCACAGTGGATGATTTGGTGCAGGGGACGAGTTACTTGGCTATCTGTCCTTGCTTACAGGGGGATTTCAAGGTCCCTGTGGTTTTAATCGCCTGAGGCACTGTGAGCTGGTGCAGCCTATTCCCAGGTTGTGAGTAATGGACCAGGATTGTTTCACTGCTCCCAATTCAGACTTCCCTTTGTTGCACTCTGAGTTATCAGCCTGTAATGGTTCTGATAGTATGGGCCTGTTTGCCCAGGCACAGATTCTGTGGGCTTTGTTTGTCGTCACGGAGGCTGACAGGGTCTGGCTCCACACCTAATATGTCTGGATTTTCCAGGATACAGCTATGGTCCCGATTTCTGGTTTCTCTCTAGTCTTCTCGCCACAGGGCTGGACTCTGTGCCTGATTCCCTTCCTGTCTGCGCCGCCACGGGTCCCGTGGGTACCCCAAGCCCCAGATCCTCCGGCTGCCTGAGTGGACCTCTCGTCCCAGCAGCTCGGCCTTGGGTGCATGGATCCCTGGCCTCGCCCACGCCTGTCTCTCTCCCCAGATGACCTGCCGTGGGTTCGCAGGGATTTGGCCCTGCCAGCCGTGCTCCCTCCCCAGCTGCGCTGCAGTGAGTGTGTGGGATTCGGCCCCTCCCACCCGCCTTTGTGTTCCCAGCTTCCCGCACTCTCTTGGAACCTCCCACCCTCCGCTTCATGAGCGGCTGCGGACCACCCGCTGAGCCCCCTGTTTGTTCCTTGCTAAGCCTTCCACTATCTCGCAAAGTTTTTTAAGTGGGTATAAGTTCAACCTGATGTGTGGGGAGCCCAATAGGTCAGCGATCTATGGCCAAGTGGACCCTGATTCTGCCTGCTGTAAGTTGGGATCGATCTTACCAGGCGCCTCTCCAAATGGGAGTTCCCGAATCCCAGGTTTCGTGACTGTGAGAGATGGGGAGAGCCTTGCCCTGGGACTTTTAACAGTCCCTTGGGAGCTGTGAGTGTTCCCGGGGGGGGGGGTCTAGCCCCTCCAGTTTTTGCACAGTGCCCAATAACTCTGTGTTTTTTATGGCTCTTTTTTCCCCGCGTTCAAAATGCGTCAGTGTAGGTTGCCGCCATCTTGGCCCGCCCCCAGAGCTTCCTTTCTTAATAGGGTCTAACTTGTCACTAGACAGAACATAGTCCCTAGGGGATATCCTACTACTACTATTCCGCTAAATAGACATAGTATTAAAATGACTCTTAATGATTTGTTGTTATACCCATAGATCACTCAGCCCTCATCAGAAAAACTTCTTGATGTAGATGAAAATTAACACAGAGCCCATGAACTGGTCAAGACATAGACAGATAAAAGACTGTGGGAGGTTCAATTCTAAATGGGATATATATACCACACCTCTCTCTGAAAAGCTTAGGTATCTTCTCCGAAGATGGGGAAGAAAGTTTGGAAGAGCAATATGTGGTAGACAACTTCAAGGAAACAGTATTTTCCAGACACTAAAAGGAAGTTGTACATATGCATTCATCAATCATGATCGCAATTCACATGACCTATGCAAGCTCAAGCCAGACAAAATGCCAGCATACAGAAGGTAAAATGGACAGAAAAAATCCTACCACTAGCTAAGGAGCTATTGACATTTGTTAATTGCTTGGAGAAGAAGAATCAGTTTTCTTTAATGGCGCAACCCTGATAGATCAGCCACACTCTAGGCCAGACCCTACTCCCAGGCAACACAAATGGGACTCAGAAGAGGAAGAGGAGAACAGAAAGAAAACACAGAGTTAAGTGGGTAAGGAGTAGAGTGTGGAAAAGTAGGGACTTGGAAGAGTTGGGGAAGGGAAATAGAATGATAACATACATTGTATGGAAATTCTCAAAGAATTAATAAAAATATTATTAGTTTTAAAAATCCAAATAGATATCCAAAGTTAAATTCCTTCCAAGGAATTGAGAGCTAGAGACCCTATCTCTTTAGATAACTTCATTTCAAAGGGATGGTACCCAGGTCCTTGTTTGAGATTGTAATCCTATGGACTACAAGTTTACATCTCAAATGAATAGGAAGAATTTACAAGTCCATGTTTTCTTCAGTAAATGCTTTAATAAGATAAAGAAACACTAATTAATGGATCCTAAGTTACAGTTACATGAGGGAAAAGTTCTGGTTTGCTATTGTTAAATAAGGAATGTGAATAACAATAATCATGTATTTAAAAATATATATTTTGAAAGCTTCAGAAAATTATTTTGAGAGGTTTTACCATATAGAAATAGAGAGGAGATAGACAGGAATAGAAGGAGATAGACAATTTTAATTTTGTTTAATGTGGTTCACATATTAAAAGATATATACATGTAAACTTTACATATTACACCATAAATATGCTCTAATGCTACGTTTATTTCTATCAGCTAGAAATAAATTAATTTTGGAAAAAGAAAGAGAACTTAGGTGAAAGGGCAAATATTAACTGAAGGTCAGGTAAGCTGAGAGGAACATGAAGAACTTTCTGGCAGTGTTGATGCTTTAATTCCATCTTGTTAGTATTTTAGCAACTCCAATAACAAGGCTTTTCTCATCTCTTGGCTGCTTCCACTGATGAATTATGAACTATGATTGTTAAATTTATATCTTAACTTTCTAAATCTGGTGTGCATCTTGCACTCAACGATGGCTTCCATACACTGTTGATCTGGAGAAAGTGGTGATATCAAATGGTATGACTTGTCAGTATTCAAAGGCCCATGTCTGAGCCAGAGCCCTTGTATATGAATTTGATGTTATGAGTGAAATAAATATGATCAGAGTAATAATTCAGGCAGCCTATTTCCTTGCAAAGCAACAGCCATTTCAAGGAGTAGATGAAACCATGTTACACTTAGTAATTGAGACACACAGTGAAGACATGAGCTGCCTCTGTCCAGCAAATAAAATAAAGGTTAGAAACATCACCAGTCCTACTGAGAAAATGAGATATGCATCAAAGCCAGAGGATGGTGTGGGAAGCATCTCATTTTTTTCTTGGTAGCACCCCAAAATGTGCTACACCTTAGAATCAGTGGAGTTTTAAATTTAAGAAAAAGGCTGTAGCTTTGATTAGCTATAACTGCTAAGCCTAAGTCATGTATGCTATATTTATGTCTCCTCACCTCAAAGCAAGATTATACATCTTTGTATGCTTTTAATAAAAGTGGTTTGAAGTTACTGAGATGAGAGTCCTGTTGAGAACACAGGTCATGCTTGTGATCCCCGGCTCTCTTGCTGCCTTCTTAAGCTGTCCCATTTAAATTGTATTTTAAGTAGAACCTGCATCATGGCTCTCCATGCATCCAGGCTGGAACTGTCCCTGACACTCCTCATATACACTGCCATGGTGCTCACTCTATCATAGTGGGAGATTTTTCTCTGTATACTTCAAAACTCAAGAGCCAAAGAAGCCCATGCTATTATTTCATTAGAAAAGAACTACTTCATGTGGTTTTATACTGAGAAAAACTCATTGACTCAGCAAAGCCACGAGCTGATAATGGCTTTAGTTTCCTTAGCATAATCCCAATGGAGAGTGGTAAAAATTAAGTTGGATTTTCTTTTTAAAAGGCTTTGATTCAAGTTCAAGTAAAACCATTCTTATAGTGCCTATAGAGGGACCACTAAAGAGTCATTAGCAGTCTCCCTCAGTGTCTATCTTAAGTGGCTGTGGGTAGAATTTTCAAACAGAGTTGGGAACTCCCATATATCGTAAAGGATATCCCCATGGCTTCTGGGGAATTCTCAAGTATGTCAGGTGTCATGGGGAGCAACAGCGTCATCAGACTACTTCACCAACCACTTGCAAGGTGGCCACTCCAACTGTGTCTGAAACATGATGCCATGCTGTAGCATCCTTTTGCCCAGTCTTTGAAGTCCTGAAGCTTCCTGGGGCTGATTGTAGTGTGGTGGGATCCTCAAGTGACATACTGGTGAAAGATCATTGTCTCTTTTCCCCTACTTCATGAGCAAGCTTTAAAAACAAGATCAAAGTCTAGTCAGCAGAAGCTTTCTGTTTAAAGATGAAACCTTTGGGTTCAAGTCCCATCTGTGTCACGAGTCAGGGATCTAAACATGAGCAACTCATTTAACATTCTCAGGTCTCAGAAAACAATCTAAAAAGGAAACTGTAAGAATCAAACATGATTAAAAAAAAAAAGAATGTCAAACTGTAGAAGAATCTACCAGCTTTAAATTCTATGGAACTGCAAATATAAATACTAATCTTCCTAGTATCACATGAACTACAGTATCAGATAGAAGAAGCTTAGAAGCCTGGCAGGGAAAGCTTGCCCTTTGCTATTGAAACGTATCCTTTATTTTACACTCAGTGTAATAGTTCAAGCCATCTTATACCAGGATTCCTTAGAATGCCTTCCTAAGAATTGTTAGAAGATGCTAAGAGACTTAGTCAAAGGCACAACTACGAGAGAATAACTAGCCAACAATGAGAAGCCACTTCACAGGATGGAGATGTAGACATGACTATTCAATTTTGTGTTCCCACTGAGATTATTTTACAGTGACACTTAAATTGTTTGCTCACCTATCTTACATCGTATTGCACTATTGGGACATGATTCCTGGAGGGCATTTAAACCCCAAATGTCATGTTTTCAAAACTCTCCGTGTAACCTAGTCATTCAAATGCATGCTTCTATTCTCCATGAAACACTGCTAGCATTTTAAATAATGACAAATTTTCTCCTGAAATTTTGAATGTTTATAAATTTTAAATATTGACATATTCCCAGGTTCTGTGATGGTTATTTTCTCCAAATAATTATGGTGACATTAGCAGGGCAGAAATCTCCAGATAACTGTGTACTATAGGAAAGCAATGATGGATGATCAGAAGAAATATAGCATGCTTGGTAATATTTGTACAATCTACAGGGGATGGGGATGATGGTGACCAGCATTTGCTGGCTTTTTATTGTGTGTTAGGCACTGTACTAAAGTGCCTCACATGCATGATTTCACTGAAGATTCACATGTGGTTATAATAAGTGTGTTAATAGTGGGATAGAATAGCCTCTCAATTGCACACACCCAATTTTGCAGAAAGATTAGAGAGAAGCTTTAAACTCTCAGAATCTTGTTGGAAGCAAATAGCTATGTGTTAAAGGAGAGAGTCTACTCTGACATCCAGTCTCAGGGACTAATGTTGTCACCTATATTCCAAGAAGTCATGTCCAATCCAGGGCTCGAAAGCTGCCTGTAATCCAAGACAGCTGCAAATGACGATGTTTCCTGTAATCGTCCTATCAGTGGAATTTTGTCCCTTGGCTACATAATTCATAATCACCTTTCAAGTCCTTAGGGAGACTTCCCCCAGTCTACTCGTACAGGACAAATCTCTCTTTTTGTATACACACACTCTCACAGGGCTCTAGATATTTCCCTTGTACTATTTCTCACAGCTATATTCAAATAATGCTTTACGTGACTCTAATTTATAACTCTTCCACATCCTGCTCTTAGACCAAAATCTTTATGATACTGAATGTTCCATTAGAAGTAAGACAAAGAACAGGGGACATTAAAAGGGGATTTTGCATCTTCAACCCCACCCCACCCCAGGACCACCAGCACTGAAGCACAAACGGCAGAGAAACACTAGTGCCCCAGGGAGCATCCCTGCCAGTCTGCTGAACTCCTACACACAGAGTAGAAGTGCTCTTTCAAGGGCTTGAGAGGCTGCCTTTCTGAGCAGGGCTGTCTTCTCTTCTGAAACACAAAAGATCACACATCTCTGAGGATGCTGCCAGATTTACCTTTCTGTCTGTAATTCTATGGGTCTGAAAATTCTTTGCCATATGAAGAGAGAATGTAGAAATCTCTCTCAGCCAGGCAAAAACATCTCAAATTTATTAGCAATTAGATGAGCTTAGGGACCTAAAGAAGTATTTTGCTATTTTTGCTGTAGATCTGTAATTTTAAATATTCTGTTCTATGCACATGAAGCTGAGCCATCAGCATTACAAGTAGCAGACTCAATATCCAGTGAAATCAGAAAAGTCTGAAACAAAAGTATGACATAATGCATCTTATAGTTTTTTTCTTACCTAAATTTAAAACTCTTAAATGAACTCCAACAAATTTTCTAACTAAAATCATAGAAATATTGTAAACATTTATTCAACCTACAATCAAATGTTCTAACATTGACCTATAGGCCATATTCAACCAATACGAATGTAAAATGAAAAGATAGTTTAAACTTATTACACCTATGTCTACACTCATGTAGCTATACTTCTCATTTTAATGGAGCTGAGAAACACTACAAAAGTTTGAATGACTAAAAATATTGAAAGAAAATATAATTTTAAAAAGGTCTAAAACAAAGTTTAAATTATGTAACAGTTTTCTATTTGGAGTAAATAAAAGATTCTAATTGTTACTAATAAAAGATGGTCTAATCCCAAATGGCTATATAAATGTGGACCAATTACCTAAGAAATGTTGCTTTAAGGCAATATCAAATTTAGAGTGTTCATGGTTCCTTTATAAGTAAGTTTAATCCTCTCTCTCTTCCTCCCACTCTGTGTGTGTGTGTGTGTGTGTGTGTGTGTGTGTGTGTGTGTGCATGAGCATGTGAATTTCTCTCTGTTGTCTGCAATATTTTGATACCGTGAAGGGCATCACCAAAATGAGAACTAAGTGGTTGTTCCCGAGAGACATTGAGACTCCACTAAAAACAGAGTCAACCTTTGGAAGTTAATGGACATAGCCCACTGAGCATACTTTTGGGTTAGGTAAACTACTCAGTGTTCAAGGCTTCAAGGGCGACCTATACCATATAGCTTCATTTTTCACCCACGGTAGAATGCTTTCAAAAAGCTTTAGAAATTCTCTATGGTAAGGAGCAAGCAGTACCTGAGTTTTATTTAGAAAACAACCATTTCTAAACAAAGTTATAAATACCATCACCATCAGCAAGACATGCCTAAAATATTATGATAATTGGTATGTCAATTTCTGAGCTAATAGCTTAGCTAATAGAACACTAACTACTAATCATTTTTCCATTCTTATTTGGGCCCCCAAACAGGTTTCCTACATTCCAAATCAGCAGGAAACAATTTTAAGAGAGCAATGTCCCATTTCTAGAAGGTGGGATGAGTGGGGTTTTTTTTCTTTTCCCCTTTGATTATTTGATGGGTTATAGATGTTTGTTGTTATTTAGGGGGATTGGTTACAAGTTGGTAAATGGTCTTGTTAAACAAGGTTTAGGAGGTTAGACACAGGGATTTCTCTCTTTTTCTTTTCTCTATCATTTATCTCCTATGTAGAGGGGAAAAGATTTGAAAAGAAAAAAAAAGGAATAGAGACATGATATAGGAATGATAAAGAAAAAGGGATATATTATTGAATATGCTCTTATATATTTGTAAATTGATACAAAATTAAGATTGTATTTGGCTATATTGGTATTGATCTTTGTATATTGATACAAAATTATGGTTAACTCTTTTTAAGGTATTGTACCTATATAATGCTTAAAATTACAATGTGACATTTTGACCTTTTCATAACAACTGTCACAAACTGTTTATGATAATTAAGAAATGCAAACTAATGGTCATTCAAACGTCATTGTGTTAGGTAATAGCATAGTGTAACACAGATGTTTTCTAAGTTATTCAGAAATCAAGTTGCTAAGAGACAAGCAATATTTTCGTATAAAAATATATGGACATAGATGAGTAGTCTTCAAAAACCTCAAGAGATCTGTGGAATATGGCATTCAAAGACATTTTCTTGACCTAAGATTTTTTTTTTAATATTGAGACATGTCAGCTCATGACAGCAACCCCAATTCTACTCCAAGTGGATGATGACCATCAAAGAACCTCAATTTGAAGATGGCTGCATTAGTGGCAAGGTGGCCACTGGCAAGAGAAAGCCTTTGCTTCAACTGTAGACAGAATGCTGTTTGAAAAGGACAAAATTTGGAAGCAGGTAAGTTGACAGCCTAGCTCTGCCTAGACAGGGTAGGCAAGTCCTTCATAATTCCTGCTTTACAACTAATGTCTGTCACAGATGCTGGGCCAAAAGGCTGAAGATAGATGCTCCAATGTATTGAGAGAAATTGAGGACTATCCAGGCAGCCAGTTGTCTGTCATTTCTTAATTTTAGAAGCTGCTGGCTCTGCACTTTCTGTTTATTCTGAAATATTTATCCTTCTCAGGTCTCTGATGTGGTTGAAGACTTGATAGTTACAGTCTCACAGTTAAGTTTTCAGTTGTTTAGGAATTAAAAGGATGTTCAAGGTCTAAGAAGATGTTTTTAACTTAATAATGCAACTTAGGTTGGAAACTGAGTTAGGTTCAGAACTTTAAACTCATCAAGATAGATAGATAATAGAACATTATAATCAGTTGACAAATATGTATGGACTGGACATTGGGAATGTATTTTATAGCTTATAATTTTCATAATTGTGGCCAAATTGTTCTTATTGTTTTGTATTGTATTTATTGTTATAAGAAATAAAAGGGGGAAGAAATAGAGTCTTGAGACACCCAAAATGGTGCCGACCATAGAGCAGTGCATCTGAGTAGTAGGTGAATGAGATTAGTCACTGTGGAGTGAATGTGAGGTCCCCTAGATGACAGTGAAACACAGACAGTGTATGAATTCCCACAGCGAACATTGAGACCGGTCACCAGGTAAAAGAGCCCACACAGTTCCCGGGAACACCACTCTGAGATCAGCCAGCTCCTTCACCAGTCTGGAGAGGAGCTCTGGCTAGAGATCTAGCCCAGGAGCAGATCCAGACCAGCGGCCCCGCCTGTCTGACTGATATCCAGCCCGCACTCAGACCTGTACACCAAAGAGGGAAAAACAGCCGCACCACAAGAGCAAAGGTAAGTGAGATTATTTTTACCAGAGTTTCCAACATGGCGGCACAGAGTGCACTGTAGCAGAGAGGCAGAGACCTAACCCAGTCATAGCAAAGCAATTAAGAGCCAAGACTGCCTGCAAACAGAGCCCCAGACTGTGTGTTCTCCACAAATACTGGGGCAGGTGGGTCACTCACCCTA